>VCAZ01000024.1:2330781-2428281 GCA_005784505.1 Bagarius yarrelli
GCCATAAGTCTCTGTGCATCTGTGTCTGTGGACACACGTTCATCATTGTGGGTAAGATACAAAGGCATTGAAGGACGAACAGCATGCTGTGTGAAGCATCTGTGCCAGCGACGCTGACCGTAGGGCTTCCTGATCCACCACATTCAATCATTAGCATATCAGGTTTTAGCTCAGAACAAGTAAAAGCCTATAAACATGTGTCACATGTCGAACATTACTAATTTCCTGAATTTGGAATTCAGGAACTAGCTGCATAATGATTTATTAATGCTTCTGAAACCTTTTTATGTACATTGTTGTGTTTATGTGAATTATGGATCACAACCAGGGATAAAAGAAAAAAACACCCGACCTTCTTGCTGTATTGTAGGTCTACACACATGCCAAGACCGTCAACAAAGTCATAATGTGAGAGCGTGAATTACTATGGGGACATATATCTCTTTTACACAACTAAGTAATAGGGGGTTAAGAGCCTTGATTAGGGGTCCAGCAGTGGCAGCTTGGTGGTGCTGGAAATCAAACTCCCATCTTCCAATTAGCAGTTCAACACATTAACCGTGGTGCTACCACATCCAGCCAATTGACAAGCTGTAGTAAAAACAGTTACTAAAGTAAACTAGACTGTAGACTGTAGACTGTAGTAAACGTTATCACATTATAGTGTCATGATAAGTCTGGGGTCCTATTTTTTGATGGACAGCCATGTCATATTATTGAGTCGGCGAAAGTTAAACAACACAGCTGAAAATGAACGGTTTGTTAAGATGTAGTTTGGGTTTAATGATTTAATGGATTTTATTATGTGTTATTAACAGTTATTATAACACGTCTAGTAGAAATGACACGTCATTTAGTACAGTAGGGTTTAAAACCTACATTTTTATTTTCTGATTTCGCTTAACATGCGTATGTGGAATACATTAAAGCCAAGTTTGAATTATTTGGAACAGCTGATGAGTAATTATTGCAAATAGCAACTAAAATTGTGAACGGGGAATTAACCGTAATTAAGGTGTTATTCGGAAATTTCAGACACTAAACTTGGTATAAGACACTAAACAGACAGGCACTAAAACCCTCAACTATAGGATATTACTACAATTTTAACGTGTTTACTCTGTTGCATATTCCGTAACAGAATACAGATGGAGGATTATGTTAATATCAGGCGATTGTCCTTATTTAATATCAAACTGCTGCATCATTATTCGCATTATTCATAAATACAAAATACGACAAACATCTGTTTGGCATTCACAACTTGCAAGCACATACGCAGTTCGGTTCTTTTTTTATCCAAAGGCATCCAAATTCCTTTTCATGCGTTAGAAGAAGCAGAAATCATGCAAATTGAATCAATAACGTGGTTTAAACAGGCTGGCACTGGAAAATAGAAATCAAAATCGAGATGTGACTGTAGAATAAAGGATAAGAGGAAGATTTGATCGATAGAGTTAGTAACAAAAACAAAAATGAAGTAACGGAAGAGGCCATGCTGCACATACCATGATAAAATTCTAAAGATTATATAATGTGATTATATAATTTTTTATATATCTGAGTTATTATTTTAGGCCTGGAAGGAGTTTCTGTAACTTTCGCAGCAGTTATTTTGACCAGGGACTCTTATTATGTAGATTATTATTAAAATAAACTAAAAGTATAAATAAACCATGGCATCTAGGATCAGGAAATTGAACATAGGCTAAGAGGGAATTTCTGAATTGATGTAATTAAATTTCTACAGGATTTAATTATAGACTTATTGCATATAACCACTAAAGCTACTGACGGGAAATTAAACAACCATCAGACCAGACACAACATAGGAACCAGAGAAATCAATCAGAAGTGCTGATTTATCACCTTTTTTTTGCCTTATACCAAGTTTGCAAATTAAATCTAATGCTGCTTTGTTGATTGCAAGTATAAACCTCAAGAAAAAAAAAAACTCTTTACTGCCCTCTGTATGTCTGGCTGAATGTTAGCAACAAGTAATCTTCTACTAAGAGGAAAACATGAACAAGCATCCAAGAGGTTCAAAAGAAAATCAGGAAATCTTTCTTTCCTGTCAATCAGCACGAGACCTGCCTGCAGTCTGTCTGTCAGTATGTCTATTTAGCAGTGGACGGATAGAAGGCGTGTCTCTGTATTACGCGGCCAAGGTGTTAGCCCCTGATTGCTGGCGGTAATAAAAGAACCCTATCAAAAACCATTAAAACAAAAACTATTTTTTGACAGTAAATTGATAGGAAAATGTTAATTTCTACAATTTTCTATGTAGGTTATATAAAATTTTTCACGACAATTGATTCATTCCTCCAACACAAAGTTCAAGATATAGTAATGTTTGCGTAATGTTTTCAGCGCATCTGAAAAACATGCCTGGACTGTGCAACATAACAGAGAAAGTCAGGATCCAATCACACACTCTATTAAACAGAGGGACAGTATCTGGAAAAACAACTCGCTGTGAATGAAGAATGACCAATAATCAGTGTCGGGCATGTTACTTTACAAAAGTAATTAGTTAAAGTTACTAGTTACTAACCACAAATAGAGACTGAGTTAGTAACTGAATTACATCATTATAAAGTAACTAACTCTCAGTGTCGGGCATGTTACTTTACAAAAGTAATTAGTTAAATTTACTAGTTACTAACCACAAATAGAGACTGAGTTAGTAACTGAGTTATATCATTATAAAGTAACTAACTATCAGTGTCGGGCATGTTACTTTACAAAAGTAGTAAGTTAATTAGTTAAAGTTACTAGTTACTAACCACAAATAGAGACTGAGTTAGTAACTGAGTTACATCATTATAAAGTAACTAACTATCAGTGTCGGGCATGTTACTTTACAAAAGTAATTAGTTAAAGTTACTAGTTACTAACCACAAATAGAGACTGAGTTAGTAACTGAGTTACATCATTATAAAGTAACTAACTATCAGTGTCGGGCATGTTACTTTACAAAAGTAATTAGTTAAAGTTACTAGTTACTAACCACAAATAGAGACTGAGTTAGTAACTGAGTTACATCATTATAAAGTAACTAACTATCAGTGTCGGGCATGTTACTTTACAAAAGTAATTAGTTAAAGTTACTAGTTACTAACCACAAATAGAGACTGAGTTAGTAACTGAGTTACATCATTATAAAGTAACTAACTATTCTGTACCTTTTTTAAAAAAAGCTAAAATATGTCAGATAATTTAAATGTCCCCGACATTAATTAGGTCCAATAATTTGAGAAACCGCTTCAGTGAGCTTAATTATAGTAACGCCACATTTTATTGTCAGTAACGTTAACGCCGTGTAACGGAGGTTTCGTAATGCCGTTAATTAATAACGTGGTTATTCCCATTACTGCTAATAAGTGACAGTTTCGGTAATGCAGCAAAAACATCTTATTAATCTTCCACTCGTTGCTGTAAATGTATTATTTTAAAGTTATGGATTAAAACCATTCATATAAAATGGTAATAAAGACGCTTAAAATGTAATTCCGGTGTGCAATTTAATTATTATTTAATGGTTTGAATTTAATCATTAAAACTGCTTCTGAAGTTTAATAAAAAATATCATAATCCAGGTTTTGGACACTGTATTTCTTGTTAAGCCTGTTGGAGGTTTTTTTAAAGGATTCAATTATTTTGAAGCGCGAGGGTTTTTATTTACTTCATAATTACTAATTTGAACGCCAGGGAATGAGTGTTTATGGAGGAGTCATGAAGCAAAAACAGGCAGAATGAGGAAGAGATACATACACTGGGGATAGGGATGACCTGGACCTGATCACACTGAGAAACAAAGCAAATAAAAAAGAGAGAGAGAGAGAGAGACAGAGAGAGCATCAACAGATACACCTGAAGAATGTTAGCAGCAAACAACAATAATGCTTAATTTACACTGCATGACTTTAGGTTTGATTTTCATTACTTTTTACAAATTCCCAAAATCGAAGGCAAATCCATGCTCGTGCACGCGGGTAACAAGGAATTCAATTATCCAGAACGCCGACTGACAAAATGGCCGACATGCCGTAGAGGCCTGTAAAAAATATTTGGCATGCTAGTTATCTGGTCCTGTTAGCGAATTCAAAATCCTGCTGTGTAAAATAAGTTTCGACTTAAAATTACATCGGCGGTGACCTACAGCCAATGAGAGTTCAAGATAGAGGGCAGCGGGAAGTTCGGAGAGAAGTTATAGATCACAACATCTGCAAACATGGCTCTCGGTTTCGGAGAAAGCCTCCTTCTCTGTTTATTTGGACCCAAGAAATTGAAAAAAATCAGTACACAGAGAAATTTTTGCAGGCTACCATTTTGATAAGGTTTCCAGTCTTGTGTGGTTTCCTTATACCTTGTAGCCGGCAGACCAGGCCTCCTGTTGCCGAATTCATCATGCATTGAGAACAAAGCAGCAACTGAATGTTAACCCCAGATAGTTGAGCGTGAAAACATCAGTGATCAGACGAGTTTGAAAATCGTGCGGTGTGAACTCGGCATAAGTTCCAGCTGGGCTATGAACAGGCCCCTGTCCTGCAGTGTAAACTGATTCCCTCTGCTTTTAGGTTCACCAAGTTCACGTGAATTTATGCACTCCTTGTAAAGAGAAGGTGGTCCAAAACAACGTTAGCTTAGAGCTCATGCACTTGTAAATCGGTGGGACATTCCGCTGCAGAATGTCAGAATTTTGCGAGTAAACACCGCTCGGTAACGTGATCCCACTCGCACCCATTTATAGCTGTGTGTACCTGCCTTGGCAGCGTATGTGCATGTTAGTGGAGGAATTGGTAGCGTAGCTTAGGCACAGGGTTGCTGTAGAAGAAACCAAAAGAGAAGAGCAAGCAAACAAACATCTGGGAAACAAGGGACATTTTATGAGGACTGGAGAAATAGAAGAGTGTGTGTGTGTGTGTGTGTGTGTGTGGGCGGATATGTAGGAATTTGTGTGTGGGGAAGCATGCCCATCATTTCTGAAGCTGGACGGTAAACATCAGGGTGAGTTCACTGGGTTCGGAACAGCTGGAACACTTTGCGGTGAGGACGGAGAGGCTGAGCGCACGAAGTGTACACAAAACGAGGAGTGAGGCGAGACGATAAACAAATCTTTAACTGAGATGGAGGATGGAATAACGACAGCAATTAAACGCTGTTGTTTTTTTGACGCATGTGAACACAACCACAACACACACAGATACGTATGTATATAGAAACACACCAAGACACACATACACATGGTCTACGCTTACCTTAGGGGAGCCGCCGTTTTCCTCGGCAGGTGGAGGCAGCGAACAGGTCTTGTTGTTCTGAAGCGGTGGGTCCACATCGTAGCCACGGAAGCAACAGAAGAACGGGCTGAAGATGCTTCTGCTCCGGTGTTTCTTTAGGGTGTTGTTCGACTGTGAGACTGCAATCAAGAAAAGCCGTCACTGCAACATCTGCACATTTACCTTCTTTACCCTATAACTCTGAATACTGTTGCAACACATCTGTTTCGCTCCCTCAGAGGAGGTCGGAGCACAGAAAGAGAGGGGGGGGGACTGGAAAAGTTGTCTGTTAGTCAGAGCCGCTGCCTCAGAGGACAAACAGGACCCTCCTGTATTAACGTATACACTAGACAGTATCCACGGCATCTGTGTTACCTTTGCCCTGTTCACTCGTATGCGTTCGGTCTGAGCCGCGGCTCGTATATGCGTGTCGTTAGTAACGGATTCGGGGGGAAAAAGCAGTTATGCAACCCGCACAGTTATGCGACTACTCCCCAAACCCTCCTCTAAAATGGACACTGTGCAGATACAGTACATCGCAAAAACATCTAATATATACGTCTACGGTTTTTTCCACAATATAATAAAAAACTTTAGAGTTTAAATACTCAGATGTGACTTAAATTTGACTTCTGTACATCTGAAATAGATACACATTAAAATCTTTTTTAATTGCTTTCTTATAGGTGTTAGACAACTGATCGGAAGATCTTGGGATCAATTCCCAGCACCAAGCCGCCAAAGCTGGGCCCCTGGCCCCCCGACTGCTCAGCTGGATACTAGTTAAGATAAATATACGTTAAATAAGAACGTTTTTCAAGTTATAAAGATGAGGCACTAAGGTGTCAATTCCCTTCTGTGTTTTAAACCTTTAAGCAGTCTGACGTCAAAATCAGCACCTAATCCACGATTCCCAACTGGGCATGAGTCATCTCTCAGTCAGCGGACATCTTTACGTCCTTACAACTAGAGAAATACCGTTATCATCAATTACAGGATAGAAGCTTCTGCAGTGATCCTCAGCGCATTTGTAATTACTCTTCCACATATTACAGGGGAGGGCGTGAGCGCCAGGAAATGTGGCTCTTCTGGGCAACATGCTGTTTTATGAGTACAAAACAAAACACAAATATTTTCGTTGCTGCATTAGGCTGTTTTATTGCAGACATCCAGAGAAAAGGGCGACATGGAGAACATCCTGTTCAACTGTACATGAACACAGACAGACTGAAAGACAATCAGACCAACAGAGTAACAGATTCAATAAAAGACAGTTAACAATACAGACAAACCAACTCACAGGCCAATAGGCTGACAGACAAAAGTGAAAAACAAACAGACAGACAGAAATTCAGAAAGACTTTCAGACAACAGACAGACTTGGTTTTAATCCAGCAAACCTACTGACACACTGCTAGACAGAAAGAATTATAGACACACCAACAGAGAGACTAGCAGATTAAAAGACATAGCAAGGGATAGGTAGACAGACAGACAAAGCCACAGACTGTCTGACAATCAGGCCAACAGAGAGACTGACAGATTAAAAGACAGGAAAGTAGACAGACAACCCCAAAGAAAAACAGACAGACTAGAAGATATGGTCCAACAGACAGAACAACATGTAAAACCATTAGACAGACAGAAGGGAAATGAGGCAGTCTGACAGACAGAAAGGAAAACAGACATATCAGTAGGCAGACATACAGACACCAACAACTTAATGGTACATCCTAGTAGGCAGCCAGAAAAACCAGCAGACCAAATCACGGACAGGGGTGCAAACATACAGATGCTACAGGACAAACAGATTGAAAGAAAGATTGAAAAAGAAATCTTTTCTCTTTAACATTTTTTATCTTGTAATTATTTTTTCGATAATATTTTTGGGTAAATACACCACACTAAGCTAGTGAATTCCTCAGCCGAAACTCAGCCTTACGTCAGTTTTACACAGCGTAATTTTTAATAGTCCTTTGCTATACAAACACTCCATGTCATAGGGTAGAAAATCAAAAATCTCCATGTGATACTGTAGAATTTTAGTTGAAATAATTCATTTACAGCATTTGGCAGATGCCCCATATCCAGACTTTATTTCTCTTCTATACAACTGAGCAATTAAAGGTTAAGGGCCCTTGCTCAGAAGGCCCAACAATGGTGGATGGGAATTGAACCCCGGTCTTTCGGGTATCAGTCCAACAACTTAATCACTGAGCTACCACTTTCCTCTTTAATTCAATTCAATTCAATTCAATTCTGACAGACAGACAGACAAAAATATTCTGGCTGGCAGGCAGACAGACAGAAAAACAAGCCAACAGACAGACAAGTAGACCAACAGACAGACAGAAGAACAAACATACAGATTCAAGATTTGTTTTTGCTGTGCATTTGGTTTTTTTTTTTTTTACTTAATTCTTCTCCCCAAGTCCAAAAACATGCACTGTAGACTGAAGGGCATCTCTAAACTATGTAGGATGAGCATTACAGAAATTAGATAAAAATAAAACTATTACTACTACTATTACAACTAATGATAGAGCATTTGTGGGTCGTTGTTTACATATTTTTACAGTTCTGTGTCTGCACACACCCTGCAGATTGCAGAGCTACACCCTGAAGCAGAATGCCAACCTTCCGAACAAAATACACTTTTTAAAAGGCCAAATCAGACCCGAACAATGGGCACTTTGCAGCAGCTTCCTGGGAGACTGCATGTAAACCAGGCCCTGGAGGTTAGGAATAAAAACCAACCAATTGGTGGTCTGATGCAAAAAAGATTTTGTGTAAGAACAACACAACCTTGCAGTTCATGTGCTTGTGGTTTGCAGGCAATTTCAAACTCATAACCACCGTTTTGTTGTCTTGAAGCCTACCCATTACTGACATTGGTCCAAATATCACAAGGTTGCTTGGTTGCATGCTGGGTGGAGAAGTTGTTTTGTTCAGCAAACCAAGGATACTGAACCTTAAGGCATAGTGATACATTTACAACCTGACTGGTCGCCTTTCATGACAGCGGTGTACTGGATTAAGTGTGCAGATCGTCTGCATGTGTATATGGTTTTACTTTTACCAACTAAGAACTAAGATCTTCTGAAATGTTCACACACCAGGATTTCCTTTGTTGTATGCAGAAACAGAGATCTTCTGCAAGGAGACGGCATTTTCGGCATAAAGAGACAAAAGAGGTAGATATTCCTAGGAATTTTGTCCAAATCAAAGATTTACAATCGCACCAGAGTCTGTTTGGAAGCAATCGAGGCCCATCCTTTTTCAGCAAACTTTGTCCGCTTGTTTGATGCCCACCAGGGTACGGATGGCAATCGCACCAGAGTTTGTTTTTTTCAAACCAAACATGACAAGTGTGAACACTCCTTCAATCTCAGAATAATGAAAAAAATATCCACTTCATCCACTTAGTGGGAATTGACTGTTGAGGGGACACAAGGCAACCCGATCATTCATGCACTTGTACACAACTAGATTTGCCAGTTCACCTTTTGGCAGGTTTTTAAGAGACAGGAAAATAACAGAGAACCCAGAGGAACCTTTGCAAAACCATTGCAAGCTCAGAATCAAATTCTGGGGTTTGTTAGACAAACAAGAAGAAAAACATCTTTTAATTATTAAATTCTTTTCTTGTTTGACGCAAACTAAACTTGTTTTTTTTTTTTAAAGCAAAGAAAAAAAACCCAGCATCATGTTATATGTGGAATTTGCCTCTACACCATTTGCAATTGCTCCAGAAATGAAAACATTATTAGCTCCAGGTTTCTGGACAATGTTTAGACCATTACTTTTTGGCCCTCTTTTGGCAGATCTGGCTTATTTTTCTTATGTCTTGGACCTTCGCCACATTTCAAGCAGCATTCCTCTTACCCAACCCTTGGCTTGTCTGCCAAAATGAAGAAATATGTACAGTCTTGTTCTCCTGCCTTAGTTCTGATACCCGATACCGATCGAGCGTATGGAAGTAGGAGGGAACGAAGAGGAAGTAGGCGGAAAGCAGGGCAGCCTGTATGGAAAAGCCTGGTCTGAATCCTGTCTCTTGACCACAGCATACAAACCGTGCTTTCTCCCTGTCACAAACAACACTGCCGAGAGTTTTAGGCTGCCAGCCACATACACACACATACACACATGCTCAAAAACATATTCTCTGGCTGCCCACAGGAATGTGTCTGGAGTCAGCCTGCATGGCGATGCCATTCTCCGCTCTCTCTCTCTCTCTCTCTCTCTCTCTCTCTCTCTCTCTCTCTTTTTGTCCGATCCAGGAGATTATGCCTTGTTGCTAAATGGTTTTCTGTTAAAGCTGCGACAAACAACTCAAACTAAACAAACAACTCAGCGCAGGACTATCTACAACACTGGCATGGAGTTTATTTAGGGACATGCGTATTTACATGCATGTTGTTTGGCAGCGTGTTCTTTTTTTTTTTTCTTTTTTTTAAATTGCCTGATCCGATTTACTACTAAATGAGTGCAAAAGTGTTTATCTTCAACTAAAATACATTTATATTGGTTTTAAGCGGTTTAAGTGCTCTAACACTTGTATTGTCTTTCTATCAGCCATGTAACGTTTGTCTTTCTGATCAAACTGTTTATAAAGTACGGTGTCCCGATAGTGCAAAAAAACAACGGCATATAAAAAGCAAACATAAGTTTACGTCACAATGGAAATGCTCCCGACCGATACGGGCTGCTGGTCCGTGGAAATGGGTAATTCCTTTTATTGGTCAGAAGCAATTCTGTTGTGTTGTGACTTGATTTTGTTGTGCTGTAAATTAGTGTTTGCTTTTTCAATTCCCTTACGTTTAATTCCGTTGTGGTTGGATCTTGTCGTGTTTTGGCTTGATTCCTTCGTGTTTTGGTTTGACTCTGTTGTGTTTTGGCTTGAATGCTTTGTGTTTTGGGTTATATCCGTTGGGCTTGGGCTTGATTTCGTTGTGTTTTGGCCTGATACTGTTATGTTTCGACTTAATTGCATTATGTTTTGGGTTGATTTTGTTGTGTTTAAGTTTGATTTCGTTATGTTTGGCTTGATTTTGTTGTGCTTTAACTTGATTCTCTTGCGTTTCGGTTTGTTTCCATTGGGTTTCGGCTTGATTCTGTTGTGTTTCGGCTTGATTGCGTTGTGTTTCGGCTTGATTGCGTTGTGTTTCGGCTTGATACAATTGTGTTTTGGCTTGATTCCGTTTTTTAGTTGGACAAACTACTTAGCATCAGATTTGAGACTTTTTGATTTGAGCAAGCATACAGGATAGATGATTCGGGGTGTCGATGTGTGTCTGCTGTCAGGGACAAATAAATGACTGTTGTAAATCACACAGACACACTGCTACATGCAATGTTGTGCTTTTTCAGGATTCATACATTTTTTTCTTAGCTGTTTGGGTACAGACTCCTGCCTCGTCCCGCTGTGAAGACTTCTTCCCTCTTGCACAAAATACGGAACACATGTGCATATGTTGAGCATTATTTGCTATATTTACAGTGTGTACAGATGCGCTAAGGATGTGATTTTTATTCAATGCTTTTTTGATGTGTAATGCTATTCATCACAGGCTGTAAGTGAAGGTGTGAAGTGAAGAATACTAAGTATTTATTTCTACCGATAAAAAAATACACTGGAGAAGCAGAGCCACTCTGGGCCACTATAGCAAGAAAAAAAAACACTGAGCCGAGCTTTGAAAGATGTTAAAAATGTGTAAACAAGCCACGCACGGCTGATGGCTACACTTAACTGACCAAAAAAAACATCACGTTACTCTTGTGTTTTCTTTTTTTCCAACCTTTTCCAGTCCCAGTAGTCCGATACAACATTTCTACGTGTCACGTCTACAAAAGAGAAGGTTTCCCACACTGTAAAGCACTGAGGTGATGTGATGATGTGCTGTCACGCATGGACAGGGCCTTTCTGAGAGCGCAAGGAGATCGGAAACGCAGGAAATTCTTTACATTCCTGACAGGAAGAGATAATACGCTTCCGACCAACAGTGGAGGAAAAATAACTATAAAAAACGAAGCAGTATTTCTTAAAGTGTAGTATGTGTGTGTTTACGGAGAGATGTGTGTGTAAACCCAAGCAGATCTAGAGAGACAGGTGGAGAGACAGGAGGTTTCAGGGTAAAAAAAAAAACCTTTCTAACAATCCAATCCAAAGGCTACCAAAAGCTACTTTTAGCTAAATTTATGTGATTTCGCATTTGCTCAAAGGAATTAAGCAATTAAGCTAATTTTCATCTAATATATTCCTGGTAATTCCCACGGGAAGCTTAGAGACTTGAAAATTCCCAGAATTTCTACAACGATACGCAACTGATACAGTTATTTTGAATGTCATTCTATTCATTAGAGAAACACAGAGGAATCGACTCATTAGTAAATGATGTAGGGCGAAAGACAGTTTATTCATTTCATTTCATGTCCCTTGTTTGTTGTTTTTATGCTGAATATATATTTATCTTTATCTTTTTAATGAAGGGTAAGAACTTGTCTAAAGGGACATTTTCATGTCTCAACAGAGCTTCGCAAACAAGACAGCCGGGGCGTTTCACACACTTGCAGGAACATCTGAGGGGAGACAAGGCGAGATGCAAACCTATAATTCAACATTCCAGCTTCACCGCTGTGCGAGCCTTCAGATTTAATAACAGCGGCGGTAGGAAAGCAGTGGCGAAAGGAAATGAGGCACTACACTGGTTGGACAGTTTATCAAAAACAGAAAATTCCTTTAAAAATAAAGAGACGGTAAACTGTTTATGGCATGTTTTAACAAAACTAATTATTTAATTTATTATATATTTTATTTTAATTTAAACTAATAAAGTTATTTTATGATAAATTATTCATGATAAATATTAATTTATAATATGCATTAATTAATATTTATTATTTTTAGTATTATCAGTTAAGGTTTTGTTATAATTGTGGTCCAACACTATAATTGTAATGTGGTAATTGTACTATAAATACAGCGGTGCTTTGACTTACGAGTCGGAGCTCGTAACTTAAATTATTCGTATGTCAAATCAATTTTTCCTCATTGAAATGAATTGAATTGCCATTAATTCGTTCCAGGACTCCAAAAAAGAAAACATGATTTTAAATAAGAAAAATAAACTAATAAATAATGAATACTGTATAAAAAAAACAATACAACAGGATGTACTGGAATAAACTGGTTTAATTAAGTATAATGTACAGCATTTACCTTGGAGATCAGACGACTCCACTTGCTAACGCATTTACTGAAGCGCATGTTTGACTAGCTATGGATTGAGACACGGAACGTTGGGCGGATGGTACAGCGTTTACTGTGGCGTTTGCTACGCCAACTAGCGGTTGTATGTCTGCCTCATAACCCGAATTTTTGTTTGCAACTCAAAGCAAAAAATCAGCCAAGAAATGGCGCTCATCTCAAAAAAACTCGTTAGTTGGGACACTCGTAAGTCAAGATACCACTGTATTAATATTCATTTATCCTATTATTCACTATTGATTTATACTTTTTAAATCAATTAAGTAAAATGTTTTTATGAATAAATTGGCACAGCTTTCTGTTCATTTTTATAATAATAATAATTATATTTTTTTACCGCTATTATTTTTGTTTTGCTGGGTTTTATTATAATTTATCTACCATTTTAAACCTTTTTTTCTTAAATTATTCTTTAATTATTTAAAAAATGTGACGGCCTCGATTCTACGCAGTCTTTACAAGAAATGTTACATAACACTACATAACAGCGATGTTTCTGTTTGCTTTGTCTAGCTCATCCTTCTCCATCTCGAAATAGACTGGAGACATGAATCCAAACACTCGCATCTCAACATCAGATGTACCGAGTCTGAAAACATGAATGCTCTGTGAGCTCTTAGTGTCTTCAGGAAGCAGAACCTCAACTACAAAGCGTAGCAGGATGAAAGACGGGCAAAGCGGAATGAAGTGCTGAGAACTCAGGCAACAACAGTGTGTGAGAACAGACTAGTGAAGCTTGTTTCATAACGCAAAGCAGACACGGCCCACGGTGTGAGGAAGAGAGGAGGTTTACTAAGCAAAAGAAAGAGAACAAAATAATAGAAAGAGATGAGTGAGAAATCCAGCACACACAATTCTTTAAAACAAATAAATATTACACACAGTTAGTCCTTCCTTTTTTTTTTACTGTATGTCAAATCCGAGCATGTGCTTCTGCGCTAAAAAATTTAACAGATGTTTTAACATATAGGAATGCAGTGGTGGCATCAAAACCCGAAAACACACCCATGCTACCAAATTTATCATGTATCAGTACCTTATTTGATAAATCACACAGAAAAGGTTGAAGTAAGGGGAAGTGGTGGCTCAGTGGTTAAGATGTTAGACTGATACCTGGAAGACCGGGGTTCGATTCCAGCACCACCAAAGCTGCCACCACTGGGTCCATAAGCAAGGCCCTTAGACCTCAATTGCTCAGTTGTATAAAAGAAATAAATGTAAGTCGCTTAGGGCGTCTGCCAATTGCTGTAAATGTCAGAAGTTTCACAAATAACCTGCTAGAACGACAGAAAGGATTCGAAACCATGATGCTATAGAGACTCCTAACGAACAGTATTCATTACAGCAATAAAATATAACAACTTAAAGATGTTCTGAATTAGCATGGCGGTCTGAATGAAAATTGGTAAAGCTAGCTTAAAGGTTTAGAATGATGCTGCGATGACGATCCTTTTCTATTACCAGGAGTGTGTAAAAATATCGATACAGTGATCATCTAACTATTGCAATATTATTTTTTACCATACTGTTTTCATATTCTGATCTGTACTATCGATTTCTATTAAAATTATGTGTTAAACTGATTGACGTTTATCAGTGTGTGTCAAACAACTTTGTATTTGTTGTATTTTTAGTTATTTTGTTTTAAATTTTTAAGTATTGCAATATGTATTGCATTGCAATATATCGTGATATATTGTATTGTGCCTATATATCGTGATATGTATCGCGACACCCTTGCCAATACACAGCTCACAGTGTAGAACAATATATTATTGTTTATATAATCCACTTTATCTATAGTTTGTCTAATGTAAAGTCCTTGTGTATATGTTGTGTACTGTGTGTGTGAGAAGCATTTTTTTATCCTGACCTGGCTACACATGACCAACGTGATACAGCGTTCTTATAGTTAAATGTAATAAGCGTAATGGTTTGGAATTGGCAGCTAGAGTCAGACAGAAGAGAAAAATATTGATTCAGATGTCTGGCAGAAGCTTAGCTTTGATGCAATTTGGAAAAAATTGATAGTGTCACATATATAATAAAAAAAGATAAGTTATTAAAATAGCTAAAACATACACGATTATTAGTAACTAAAACCGATAATTTGGTTTAATCATTAATGTTAAAGATAGAAAATGTTACAGAAATGTTATTACAAGCTGCTTACCGACATTACAGATAATAAACATCCAGAGATTATGATGTTGTACGGAAAAATGTCCTAAAAACCAATTAATGTAGACTAAAAAATTAACTTGACCAAAAATGCTGTAGCTTTTAAGATTTTTGTTTTTAGTTTTCACTCAATTTTTTTTTTCCTTACTTAAATGATCCAGCCAGTTGGATTTTGGACCCATAACTTAAAAATAAGTTAGTGTCACTTATTGACCTTCAAAGATTTCAAGTAGCATGAACTCAGAATCATGAGTTATTAAATTAGCTTACGCTGGTCTCGGACATAAGAGAGAACTAATGCGCCGATCGGTGGATTGTTACAAAAGGCTGAGCTTTATGTCGCCTCTGTTACCTTTTTGGAGAGGACGGGGGTTTTTATTGTGCCACTTTGCATTCTTTAGTACACTTAAACGTAATACCAAGTATAATTTATCCACTTTCATATATAAGTTATATATATATATATTAGTTCGATAATAATTAAATTTGATAAAATATCTTAGATGTACAGTAGTAAGCTATTTTTGCCATGTTGCTGTAGCTTAGCATGCTACATTTCCCAGGGGGAGGTAGTTTTAGTGTAATAAAGCTTCATTAAACATAGAGTAACTGATAGCTTAGCTTACTATATTTTACAACACTGCCAATATGTTTCGTTTCCTTGGTTCAGCTCCCCACAGACAGAGCTTCCCTACACAGTTTTCTCGATCTGCCTCCAGCCTTGCGCACACCAGCAGGGTTATTGATCTGTTTTGACAACCTCTTGTTCGTTGGCCGCTCGATAAATTTCAGCTTGTGGAGAGAGCATTTGTTCTTGCTGAGCGCTGTTTTTAAATACAAGTTAAGAAACGTTTGGTGGGAAATTAAGCCTAGAGAGCAGGGTATTGCAACCGCTAAAGCTAAAATTCATCTGATAACGTGAACGTGAACAGCTGTCCCACAGAAATGGAGGGAAAAGCCTGGTTACTGTTGGTAAAAAAAAAACAACCTCCATCTAGAACATTCAAATCTGATTGGTTTATTAAAAAAACATTTTTTATTGGTTGCTTAAACTAAATAAAGATATAAATACACTTTCTAAAGAACTGTCCAACAGTAGTTGGGTATGAAGACATTAAGGCACCACAAATTTCCAAATAACAAATTTAGTACATAATAATGGCTTCTATATTGTTGCTCCATCAATTCATCCATCCATCCAGCCAGCCAGCCATTGTTTATACCAGCTTATTCTTAATCAGGGTTATGGGGATCTGCTGGAGTCTATCCCAGCTGTCATTGAGTGAAGGGCAGGGGTCACCCTGTACAGGTCACCAGTCTATCGCAGGTCCAAATACAGACAAATTTAAAATCACTTATTAATCTAACATTCATGTTTTTGGACTGTGGGAGGAAACCGGAGAACCCGGAGTAAACACACACAAACACAGGGAGAACATGCAAACTCCAAACAGAAAGACCCATGCAGGGAATACGAACCTGGGGCCTTCCTGCTGTGAGGCAACAGTGCTAAACACTGTTTGGAACTATAAGGGCGGCGGTCAATGACATAAATGTCAATTTTTAAAAATTCTTTTTATCCTTTTGTATATTAATGGGTAACACTCATACCAGTATCCAATAAACTTCTACACAAACTGCAGATTCATACAACTGGGCAATTGGGGGTTTAGGGGCCTTGCTCAGGAGCCCAGCAGTGGCAATTTGCTGATGCTGGTAATTAAACACCTTAACCACTGTGCTACCACTTTCCCCCGATTGTGTAGGAAACACAAGTGTAGGAAATGAGTGTATGCCATTTAGTTTAGTTTGTACTTAACTTACAGTAAAACGTATAGAAACTGTATGGATTGTATGTTTTTTGTCCTCGCTATGAGTTAA
This sequence comes from Bagarius yarrelli, assembly GCA_005784505.1. Taxonomy (NCBI): domain Eukaryota; kingdom Metazoa; phylum Chordata; class Actinopteri; order Siluriformes; family Sisoridae; genus Bagarius; species Bagarius yarrelli. The sequence goes on from VCAZ01000024.1 coordinate 2,347,390, forward strand.
ACTGGCTTTGAAAAAACATAATGAACACTGATTTATTTTTTTATTGCAATTCTGCGGCTGTACATGCCTACACACACCTACGCACACTTGCGTGCACCTACACGAGCTCTTTTCAAAGGGTGCTTTGTAAAGCAAATGCATGTCATTACTTCACCTCAGAGTGAACATCCAAAGAGAAGGTGCGTATCGCTCGGTTCTGACTGAAGAACTGAAGAAGTGTGTTTTTCACCTGCACTAATCACCGAGCACTCGAAAGAATACACACCCACTGCATTTCCACTTTAATTGACTACTTCACACTTGGCACTTAATCAATCGTGGATACAGTGTGAACAAATCTTCTGAAATAATTGCCTTAAACTTTGGACGCTCCGGTAACCAGAGGACACATTAACAAGCTGGTCAAGTCGGAACATTTTTCAGTTCATGTTAGGTGTCAGGATGCACTGGGCCCACCGGCGTCTTTAATTCTAGTGAAGTGGGCGTGGCTTATGTGACTGCCAGTCATGCCGAACAAGGCATTGCCAGTGCATGTTAGCTCGTAATTCAAAATATTTATATTTGTTTTTTTAAAAGATATATTTTTGAGAATTTTGCCTTTATTGATAGGAAAGATCAGGGATGAAACGGAGGTGGGACCAGAGAGAACCTGAACCGGAGTCGAACCCGGTTCGCCAGAGCAAAGCAGCACATAGGTGCTGCCACCGTAGCCCAGTACACCACAGCGCCGACTTATATATTACAATTTATATAAATTTCTACAAATTTTATAAGTAATTCTAATACATTTTTATAAATTCCTGTTTCCAACTTGGAATACTTTCAAAATTTCTAAGCTTATGTTGCCATGGAAAGTTTGCCAAAAAGGTCCCATAAAATATTCCGCCCCTTTGAGGCCCTATATTGTGAAAAGGTGTTATTGCATTTGAGAAATGAATCTATGCTGTCACACAGGATAGGATTACAAAGCAAAGTAATTTCCTTTGTGTAATCTGATTCATTTGATTCTGATCCGTCTCACAGGTGGTCAGGGTACACCGAGTCGGGCGCTCAGCCCTGGTTAATCTGGTTAAAGTAAACGGCTCATCCCCTGATACCTACATAATTAAAAGATATTTATAAAAAGTCAACCAGTGTGACTGGAACCTGATCCAGATGCAGCTGCATCACATCTGCACTGCATCTAATCATGTTTTATAGAGAGGCAAATTTCACCATCTCACACTTTAGTGTAGTCTTAAGGAGATAGATGAAGAATCTGTCATGTTTTATATCTAACAACTTGCAAAAGTTGCCATTTTTTATGAATAAAGGCTGTTTGGGGCAAGAAAGAAAACAAGCATAGTGAAGAAGAGCAATACTGCAAAACTTTAATTCAACTCCAGTGTTTATTGTCATGATCCTGGTCTGTTCTTTTGTTTGTTGAAGTTTGGTGTCGTGTACTGTTGCCTTGTTCCCCCTCATGTTTCACTGCTGCTTTGCTTGTTGTCATTAGGGGTGGCAATCACAGGTTAACTCACGATATGATACTGTCACCATATTTTGCCCACAGTAACGATATATAACAACCCCAATATTTTGCGACCCCTAGTGTCGTACACTCGACACAACATCGGCGTGAACGTCAGAAAGGGAACTGCATTTAGATCCAGCGGATTCCGTGCCTTAATTGTTGAATGTCAGTCCTTGTTAATGTATCGCTGTTTGTTTAATTAGGTTTGGATGTATTTCATGATTGTGTTTGTCTGGGTTGATTTCCGGTGATCAAATCCACTGGATTCCTTGCCTTAATTGTTACATTTACACAAAAAAACTGATCGTATAGACAGAATTAGGGTTAACAAGGTCAAATCGAATGTACATGTTACTGACAATGTATTATATTACGTGTAATAGACTGGAATTCATTCAGTAGTAAGGACTGCCCTCTTGTCCTCGACTGCTTGTTTTCGTCAAACCAGGGAACAATTAGACAGCAAATAAAGCAGGAACGAAGTTTACAAAGATTTTAAAATAAACAGGATATTAACAGCGTGCGTCCGTCTCCCTGATCTCATCCACACACAACCCTATTTATCACCTGCGGCATTCCTGAGGAGTTCGTCTGAAATCCGTGAGCGAAGATATTCTGACGTTAACCTCATTAAACCCCAAGCCATAATGCATGCAGAGAAAATCTATAAACACTCACACAGGGAGGTGTTTAAGAACACGGCTGGTATCTCAGAGTCACACCAATGTTCACGACGCAACTGATACGGACCTGAAAATAGCTGTGTGCGATTCTGAAATGTTTAGGGATGTAAAAGTCAGACTTTGAGAGGATTAGGATCGTCAGTGCATCAGATTTCACAGGGTAAAACCAAGCCAGGAGTCTGAGGTGTAACCAAGAGTGTATTTGGAGAAAATAGAGTCAAACATCGTGACTCAGTTCCATTTCTTGTTTTAAACAAATCCACACTAAATTTATTTTCAGCCAAGTACTGAAGTACACACACTGATATGATTAGCGTATTAGCATTAGAGCGCTTTTGCTCGTCTCTGGACCTCATCACAAAATTGCAACATTATAGTGGTGATTAATAAATTGCATCAGTGCATCAGCCATTTTGGTTATGAAGTCATGTTCAGGGTGGGAGACAGTAAAGAAAAGAAATTAAACCAGATCTGTTGTTTTTAGGCCAAAAACCAGTTACTTGTGCCTATTTTTTTTACTAAAATGCAGCCACACTAGACTTTAAGCATGCAAAATATTATTTATTTTTATGTCTGGCTTTTTCATTATCCAGAGTTACATTTATCTCATTTATCCAGCTGAGCAGTTGAGCTGAGCCAGTAGCAAGTTAGTGTTGCTTAATTACTGCAAATGCAGAAAACACGCTGCAAATGCAGCTGCAAATACGGAAGCATGCTGCAAATACGAAAAAGCACTACAAATACGAAAAACAGTCTGCAAATGCAGAAACACGCCGCAAATGCAGAAACATACTACAAATATGGAAGCACGGTGCAAATACAGAAATGCGCTTCAAATGTTGCAAAAAGCACAGACCGCAACAGAAATGTTTCACGGGGTCCCCTGTGTGTTGTGAGGATTTGCAGCATATGTGTTATCAAACTGATGATGTTTTCTTTATTTGTTGGTGTTTGTTCTATTTGCACCTGTTTTCAGCTTAATGAAGCATCTCGGCCATTCAGGTACTGAATTTCACATTTAATTGATTCTTGTACCATTAATATAAAATATTTACATGTAAGGTTTAAAACTGTATATTGAAATAAAGGTGTAAATGTACGCTACATGCACTTTTATTGGTTTAGGTAGGGTACAAAAGTCCAGCCGAATGCACTGTAAAGTGATTATCACACGAATCGGTCAATAAACTATTGCAGAATCTCTTCAGCAGTGTTTAGGGGTCATTTTAGGGACAGAAACATGTAAACAGAAGCCTGACAGCAGGATCTATAGCAGCTCTTTACTCTAAATCACAGCAGTCATTATTGCGTAGCGCACTTTCAAATGATTCCATTATTACTCCTCTGATTGGACTTTTTGCGCATCACTGACTGCAGCTTTAAATGTCTTTAAACACTGATGCAGGCGATGGATCTCATCCTGCAATAAACAGCAGTGAAAAACCAAACCGAAACCTCGAAACGGCTTCATTTCTATCAACAATCTCATTAAGAATTTTGGCAGGCAATTAACACAACTGATACTAAATATATACAGTAAAACCCCCGGTGGCCCCTTCACACCCAATAATTAGGGCAGCTGTTTTCAGCCTAATCTGACCGTGTTTATGTGTGTGTTTGTGTGTGTGTGTGTGTGTGTGTGTATGTAAGTTTGTGGTTCTGTGTGTTTGTGTCTGTGGGTATGTGTAAGTTTGTGGTTGTGTGTGTTCTGTGTGTGTCTGACTGAGTGTGTTTGTAGGTGTGTGTGTTTGTGTCTGTGGGTATGTGTGTGTGTTTGTGTGTATTGGACTGTGTGTGTTTGTAGGTATGTGTGTGGGTATGTGCATGTACCTGTTTGTGGGTGTGTCTGTTTGTAGGTATGTGTGTTGATGTGTGTTTGTAGGTATGTGTGTTTATAGGTGTGTGTCTGTGGGTATGTGTGTGTGTCTGTTTGTGGGTGTGTGTCTGTTTGTAGGTATGTGTGTTGATGTGTGTTTGTGGGTATGTGTGTCTGTGTCTGTGTGTGTCTGTCTATGTGTGTGTCTGTTTGTGTGTGTGTGTGTTATTAGGTATGTGTGTGTCGATGTATGTTTGTGTCTGTGTGTGTCTGAGTGTGTATGTGTGTGTGTTGATTTAAGATCCAGATTCAAGGACAAGTGGAGGTGATTCATATTGTTGTAAAAATCTAAAAAAAAAACCAGAAATGAAGTTTCCACAAAGCAAAACTAAATCATCTCATTGCCACAAGTGAGTTTAAACGTAATGGTATGTCCAACTGGGTTTAGGGAACGAGAACAAGAAGTGACGGGCAAAAACAACAGGGTTTCTTTCTCTCACACACACTCACAAATAGACACACACACACACACTAGCTCTGCTTGGTCACATGGCCCCCTGTTCCTGGTTGTTCATGATGGGAAATCCTCTAATCCGTCTTTTTTGTTCGTCCACTGGACACACACACACACACACACACACACACACACACACACTGAGACTGAGGTCAGTTCATGTTCCCAGGCTCTCGGTAGGGCTGTCACGATTATCACATTTGGGTGACGATTAATTGTAAGAAATAATTGCGATTTATAAACTGAAATATAAATGTACTTGCATGTCCAAGTTATACAATCAGTATTTTCTTCTTCTTCTTCTTCTTATTATTATTATTATTATTATTATTATTATTATTAGCATCATTATTATTATCATTCTTGTTTTTGTTCTTATTATTATTATCATTATTTTTATTCCTTTCTGTTCTTTTTTTTAAAATATTATTATTATTTTAATTCCTCTTTTTTGATCTTGTTCTTCTTCTTATTATTATTATTTTCCTCTCCCTCTTGTTCATCTTTTTAATTTATTATTATTATTATTATTATTATTATTATTATTATTCATTATTTTAGCATTCATCTCTTTTTTCCTTTTTCTTCTTCTTTTCTTCTTCTTCTTCTTCTTCTTATTATTTTATTTTCATTCTTTTTTGTTCTTGTTCTTTTTATTGTTATCATTATAATCATTATTATTAGCATTCTTTTTTTCCCTTTTTCTTCTTCTTCTTTTTTCTTCTTCTTCTTATTATTGTGAACGAGATGCTCTTTACACTTTACACCACACACCACACACACACACACACACACACACACACACACACACACAACACACAACACACAACACCTCTAGAGCCAAGTTAGTATAGCCACCTACTGAGATTTGTGCAGTATAGTGACTATTATCCGAAGTTAAAGGAAACCAGAAAACCCAGAAGAAAACCAGAAAACCAGAAAGGAAAACCAGCACCGTTCGAAACCATCATTTATTATTTAAATTAGTATTATTGTTATAATTATTATTATTTTTACAATTATTTTAATAATTCAAATTAAATTTTAATTATTACAATTAATATTAATATTATTATTAAAATTATTATTATTATTACAATTATTGTTATTATTATTAAAATTATTATTATTATAACAATTATTATTACAGTTGTTGTTTATTATTATTACTACTACAGTAATTGATATAGTTGGTATTTGATATTTGATATATTGACCTATTTATTTATTTTTTTCTTATAATACTGTATTACAGAATAATTAACAATAATAATAACAACAACAACAACAACAACAACAACAACAATAATAATAATAATAAACATGCAAGAAATACCCAAGACATTTTTGACACATTTTACATACATTTTTACATTAAATAAACGTAAAATAAACATAAACTCATTAATATTTAATTATTTCACTGTGCTGAATTAAAGCCTGGTTTCCCTCTGACGCAGTAATAAAGCTTAAATAAACCGTTAACTTTATCGAATAAAATAAATAAACATCATCCCCTGGATTTATTTTATTTAGAGGGCTGCTGCTGTTGTAGTATATTATATAACAGTCGTGTGTGTGTGCGTGTGTGTGTATGTGTGTGTGTGTGTGTGTGTATATTAAACTCTCCTGTCTAATACATTTCAGTGGAATCTGTTTGCGCTCATTAGAAACGTGACGCAACAGAGTTACATTCTGATTCCTATAATAAACAAAACCTCATCATCAACAGCACCCATCAGCCGTGTGTGTGTGTGCGTGTGTGTGAGAGTGTGTGTGTGTGTGTGTAGATGTGTGTAAACATCTCTCACCTTTTTCCTGACTCGAAGAGATGATTTCCTCCTCCTTTGGATTTGCTACCTGGGTAATGATGGACGTGTTGTCCATGGAAACGGGATTGTTTTCTTCTTATTTCAAGAACAAGTCCTCGCTTTAAGTCTCCTTCTTCACTGGAATATTCAGCAGCTAGCCCTGCCTGCTAGCGAGCTAGCCAAGACTATCCCGATGTGAAACACACACACACACACACACACACACACACACGCCGATGTGTGTGTACCGCTTCCCCACATCATTTTGCAGTTTACATTGATGCAAATCCTGTGGGAATAAAAAACAAATATTTCTGACAAATAAACCAAAACCAGAAACATCTAGACTATTTTATATAATAAAAATAATAATAACAATAATAGCAATAAGAAGAAGAAGAAGAACAGGCGCATTTTGTGCGTCAGTTTAAATGCAGTTTCTGTTCCGTCCACAAGATGGCGCCATTTGTTTACTGTTATTTACAAAACATTAAACTCGCGTCGCGTTGATGTTTGGACTCATTTTACTCACGTGACCAAAAATCATGTCTTAAATATTTTTAGTTCAATTGTCTTATAAACATGTCCATTTCTTCATATTATAGCAGATAAAATATAGTTAACCGGGGTTCGATTCCCAGCACCACCAATATTACTAATGTTGGGCCCCTGAGCAAGGCCCTTAACCCCCGATTGTGTAGTTATATAAATGAAATAAATGTATGTGGCTCTGGATAAGAACGTCAGCTAAAAAGCCGTAAAGGTAAATGTAGTTTTAAATAAATAACATATACATACCGTGATATGGAACGTTAGCACTTACGCAACAAGTGCTAGCCGCTGCTAAAAGTACGAAATATTTTTAATTTACGGTTTATCATAATCTACAGTACTTAAATGTTCCAAATCAGTTAAATAAAGGGAATAATGTAAGATTACACATCAAACGTGTTCTAGTTTTGCATAAGGATTCACCTTATTAGCATAAATTAAGAGTAGTAGCTGCGTTAGTAACTCTAGTTCGCCCCCTAGTGGAAGAACTGAGACTAGCACATATGGTATGTCTTTTATGTCAATCTGCCGGAATGTGAATTAAATGTAAATATAAAAATATGCAATAATTGAATCTATATCTATTAAAAATGTTCTTTATCTAGATAGTTAAACGTTTTTTGGAAACAGAAGAACACAGAGGAATCCTGAAAAAACCTACTAGAAAATTCCACACAAACATTCCAGGAACCTCGAGATCGAACAGAGGGACCCTGGAGGTGTGAAGCAACGTTGTGCCATCGTTATCAATTAGAAACTTTTTCTTTCTTCTTGTTAATTATTATAATAATTATTTACATTCATCTTCGTGTTATAGAAGTCAACACTGAAAAGCAGCCACGTTTATTGAACAGTGTTTTTACTGAACATCGAACAGCTCCATCTGGTTTCATGTTGTGAAATCTTTTATAATATAAAGTGTTACATAACCGCATAAGCTTTTATAAGCGATCTCTGTAGCTCTGCCTATCCAATCCTTTATTCATGCTCACACTGAAGCACTGAAGCACTGAATCACGATGCTCTCCAGCAGCCCTGTGATTATGGAGAGTTATTGAATTCCTTGTTAAGCGACTTGAGCAAGAAGTCATCCTGGTAAAATATCATCCAGCGTGCTGACACACACTCGGTGGCTGGTGCTGTGCAGGCTGGAAAGGCAAGCACGTTAATCCTCCAGTGAATCACTGTGATTTGCAGCGTGCAGTTCTCTGTATTTCACCCGAACACGTGGAGCGTTAGCAGAATTACAGAGCTGTTCTCTTAATCACAATCCTGGATTCAGTGGATTGGATTCGAAGCTGAAGGTCACATTCTCTCCAGCTTTCTCACCTCGACTTTTAGTCTGTTTGTCTAAAAATAAAATTGTCACCTTTTACTATAAAATATAACATTTTTTAACTAGCTTTAACCGATGTTGAATATTTTCATGTGTTTTTTTAATAGATTTAATAGATAATAGATTTATTTGGAATAATAACTAAAGTTTTTATGCAGTTGGTCACAAACTTATAAGATATAAATAAGAGATTCCAGCAGAGTCATAATTATTGTATACATTATTTTTGGCTTTATTAACATCATAACGCATGAAGTATAATACATTTTCTATACTGTGGTCAAGGCCCTGTTCCGGTGTTGTAGAGTTTGTGTCTGATTCTAGATCAGTTACAGTTTAACAACTACGAACTCTGGACTTAATGTTCATACAAAACTAAAATAAAGAAATTCATTAAATGGACATGTTTTTGTCGTTACGCGGTCATTAAAAGTGAACTTACAGAGAAAAAAATTCTTCAGCTGTTTTGTTCGTGGAAGACTGAACCTATTGTAACCTCAGATTCCTGTTCTCTGGATTCCAGCATTAGACAACAAACCTTTGCGGTCTGGCTGATGATACAGAGCACCAAGCGCCAGGACAGCCAATCTACCGCATGGACACTTAAATGCTGTTCTCGGTGTTTAATAAAAATAAAACATATATGCACTGCAATACCACTACAGTACCATTGTTACTGCCTAAACCTGTGCAATAATACTCATTAATTAACCTTCTGTACATTATTTACCCCCACCTCTGTAATGATCAACCCTATCATACCCTATTTATTACACTGATATTTATTGTAAATAAGCCACTTATGCACTTCTGGTTAGATGTTAACTGCATTTCATTGGCTCTGTACCTGTACCTTGCACAATGACAATAAAGTTGAATCTAATCTAATCTAATACTCAGATAATACTTATGTTTATATGAAATGTGCAATAAACATTTTTTTATCTTTTATTTACTCTTCCTTTTTTTATTTTTAAGCTTTTGGTACTTTGTTAGTGCAAACCTACTTGGCAATAAAGCAATTTCTGATTCTGATTCCGATTCCGGTTCCGACTCTGATTCCGATTCTGATTCTGATATATCTGCAGGCCTGTCTGCGTTGCGCCGATAGTGCAGGTGTACAGGTGCGCATCTAATAAAGTGCGTATATACTCAGTTCTTACATCGTTATACTGCCACCCTGTGGATTAGTGAGAAATTGGTTATTTATTAGCGTTTAAATTTATTATATATATATATATATATATATATATATATATATATATATATATATATATATATTTAATATCCAATTAGCTTAAATTTGTATTTAACCACATCCTAAAATGTTTTTAACGATATTATTACAATAAGAAAATAACCCTATTTTGAGGGGGTTTTTTTAAAGAAAAATAATCTGTCCGATCTGTGTTTAAGTCTAATTTTAAATAATAATAATTCTTAATTAAATCAATTAATATAAATAAAATTAATTACACAGGGCGAAAATCCAAATGTCCAGCTCTACTTATTATTGTCCCCTTGATAGTGTATAAAATAATAGCACTTGCTTTTGACCTAGTGCACTTTATTCAAGACATCGTGAAGAATTGAAACCTTGCCCCATAACACTTCCGGGTTGTTGTCATGCCAACCGACACCAACAGAACAGAGAGCGAGTGAATTAATATCGAGCGTGTATATTTTTTACACCTCTAAAAAACAAAAAAAATTTAATTATTATTTTGGAGTTAAAATTATGAGTCAGAGGCAGGTTTTACAAGGTAAGTTTTTTTTTTTATAATTTTGCTAATAATAAGTTCATTTATACATCATCAATTATACATTTATATGTTATGATAGCCTATATTATAAATAGCCTAAATTTAATGGGGTATCAAACTAAAACTAGTGCACGCGGTGTGCTATTACTGAGTAGTGGTTCCTAAAATCCTGTTATGTAACACAAAATATTTGATGTGATTTAGTTTTTGAACAGTACCAGAAAGAACGGATGAAGTTTGTTCAGACGGTTGCAGAACTCGCAACAAGACCTCAGAATATCGACACACTTCAAAATGCAGGTATGTGACATCTGGTTGATCTTCTGATGAATTAAAGGATAAATCAAATTAGTTTCATTATTTTTGTGTAGTAATTTTTACAATAGACATTTTTCTATCTGGTATCTTCTATACGAAAAAAAAGTCAAATGAAAAACTTGAACCTTTAAAAATTACATTTTAAACTCAAATATGAAAATAGAGGGTTAAAAAAAGAGAGGAGAGGTAGAGACGAGGCCCTACAGGCTGGGATTTTAATATATACTGACAGGAAGTTTGTGGTAAATGTCCTTGATGAGGTGCAACCATAGTGGAAAAAAAAGCATCTCGACATGTTAAAGCTTGAGGTGGAAAAGCTCCAACACCTCATCAGCTTCCTCTTCCATCTGAACTGAAGATCAATAAAAGACCATGTGATAGTCTTCATCTTTAATTCTTTTATATTACTTATATTCATACTGTAACACTCTAATGAATAATATATCTTATATACTGTAGCGTTCTTATTCATTCTTATAGAATTTTTGATTCAAATTGGGCAAAAAATAGTTTTTACATTTACAGCATTTGGCAGATGCCCTTATCCAGAGCGACATACATTTATCTCTTTTATACAACTGAGCAATTGGGGGCTCAGGGGCCCAACAGTGGTGGTGCTGGGAATCGAACCCCGGTCTTTCTGGTATCAGTCCACTACCCTTAACCACTAAGCCACCACTTCCCTACATTTTGACATATCATACATTTATTCTGAAGCAGCTGGATGCCTTGAACAGAAATTAGTAGCCAGAAGAACATCTACTGTACATGATGAACTTTAGCCTAAGGTTTTACCAGGGTCGCCCCAAGCATTTGTGGGGCCCTCAGCGATGCCAAAATAACCAATTATCGTCAATCCTTTATTATTCGCACACTATAAATGTAACACAGCCGGTATCAGTTTTATTTCATGTAGTTTGATATTCATTTACACTTTAACCTTTAAAGTCTTGCAGTACTAAGTGAAATACTTAATGTGGTGAACTAAAAGGAAGCTAAATAAACCATATTTATCATCGCATTTTTGTCTGATTACTATTATTGTACATTTATATAATATATTTTAAAAACTCGATCTGTCTTATGGTTTCATGTACCCCTGGTGGTCTCCTGGTGCCTACGGGACCCCTAAGCAGCTGCTTAGTTTTAATCCTGGGTCTCTTAACACAAAAAAATCAACATTTAGAGAAATTCCTTGTGTTTACTTATTTTTACATAAGTAAGATTTATTCATAATTTATTTAAGCAGATTTGTAAAACTATTTTATTTCTCTCTCTCTCCTCTTTGTTTAGGTGTGATGCCCCTCCTGAGGCCTCTCCTCCTGGACGCAGTCCCGACGATCCAGCAGACGGCTGCACTGGCTCTTGGAAGACTTGCCAGCTACAGCGATGACCTGGCTGAGGCTGTGGTAAAGGGAGGAATCCTGCCTCAGCTCGTCTACTCACTGGCCGAGCAGAACGTAAGACACCAAAACATCAATTAACCGGTGGCGAGTTGGGAATCAACCTGATAAAAGGGACATTAGAGTTGTGTTGGTTCTGAATAATAGAGCTAAAAGAGCCAGTATAGAAAAGTCATTAAAAATCATCCTCAGTTCAGATTTATTATAGTGACAGCGTTATAAGCTGAGAGAAAATTCCACATAAATTCATACGTTTATTCTATTTCTTCTATACTGGTTTATTCCCTAATTTGGGGTCGCGGGGATCTGCTGGAGTCTATCCCAGCCGTTTCTGAAAGGGGCGAAATGCCAGAGGGGGACACCCTGGACAGGTCTCTGGTCCAACGTTGGCATATTTTAAATATAGAAAAAATATAGAATATTAAAATCTATACGATACCTAACAGGAAGCTGATGTCACCAAAACAGGGGGTCACCCACCCTTAGGTCCAGTTATTATTGGAGCTGCCGGGTTCTGGAGGTATTGCAATTTGTTTAGATATGATGATGAAACTCCAACAAGGAGAGCATTGCAATAATCGAGGGGCAAAAAACCAAAAAGGTTAATCAGTCTTTCAGCACCAGAAAAAGGCAACATAAACTGTATATGTGTGATAAGATGTCTAAAATGGAAAAGAGGTCTTAACTATGTTCTATAATAAAAGGCTCAAATGATAAGGTGATGCCAAAAATAATACCAAGGTTGATTAATTCTTTTGTAGTGTCTTGTAGCCCCAAGGTGGAAACCAGTGGTGGAAAGTAACTAATTACAAATCATTTCGTTACAGAACTTGAGTAGATTTTTTTTATTTTTTTTGTCTACTTTTTTGCGTATAATTAAATTGTGGTGCTTTTACTACAAGTACAAAACAGCAGTAAATGTATTTGCTTTTAAGTAGTGAAGAAATTAATTGGTGGATTATATAATGTCATTTTTATAGGTTAAATTCTGAGCAAATTTAACCTATATAACCTATACAGATGTTACTTCTATGTTTCACTGTAAACCTGCATGCAATCCACAGCGCTTTTATAAGAAGGCGGCGGCGTTTGTTCTCCGTGCCGTGGCCAAACACTCTCCTGAGATGGCACAAGCCGTGGTGGATTGCGGTGCCCTCAATGCTCTCATCATCTGCCTGGAGGAGTTCGATCCTGGAGTAAAAGAGGCTGCTGCATGGGCACTGGGTTACATCGCACGCCACAACGGCTGTAAGTCTGAAAAAATTTCACAGCAACATCGCCAGTACCTACCTTATATCCTCATATCGTATAACTTATACTTTATTCCTTATATCCTCTACCTCATACATCCTACCCTATAGCCCTACCTAAGAGCTCCTAACTCTTACCCAATACCCCGTACCTCCTACCTACTATTCTTTACTTTATATGTCATATCTTCTACATAAACTTTAGTAATCTTAGCATGTTCCGGAGGGGATTTTTAAAAAAATAACCTACTAATGTCTGTTTTCTATCTGTATGTTTCGCATACCGCAGCATTGGCTCAAGCGGTGGTGGACGCCGGTTCCGTCCCTCTGCTGGTTCTCTGCTTGCAGGAGCCTGAGATTGCCCTGAAGAGGGTCTCGGCTTCAACATTGAGCGACATCTCCAAACACACGCCAGAGCTCGCGCAAACTGTAGTGGACACGGGAGCTATTGCACATCTGGCACAGATGATCCTGTACCCAGACACCAAACTGAAGGTCAGAATAGTAGAATCGTCTCTAATCTAGTAAGAAACTACTTGGTATGCTAGTATTCCATATGGGTGAATTTTCCATTAGAAGATATTAAATTTGTAATATTTGTATTATAAATATTATATATTAATAATAAAAATGTTTTTTGTCTGTATAGAGGCAGGTTTTCTCAGCTTTGGGTCAAATCTCCAAGCACTCTGTGGATCTGGCAGAGATGGTGGTGGAGGCTGAGATCTTCCCCGCTGTACTGGATTCCCTTAAAGACCCAGACGAGTACGTGAGGAAGAACGTCAGCACGCTGATACGAGAAATTGCGAAACACACTCCTGAGGTATCTACCATGGCCACCACAGCGATTTTAGTAGACAACTAAAGGCCACGTGTGCATTTTCTTACATTTGTCGCTATGCCAAATTTCTTATCCTAAGGCTATCTGCGTGTGTTTATTTGTTTCCCTCCAGTTATCGCAGATGATCGTGAACGCTGGAGGTTTAGCAGCTGTAGTCAATTATCTAGGGGACTCCAAAGGGAATGTGCGATTGCCTGGAATTATGATGCTGGGCTACGTGGCTGCACACTCAGAAAACCTTGCCATGGCCGTTATTGTATCTAAGGTCTGCTAATATAACTTGTGCTTTATGGTCAGATCACAACACATTATAGACAATATCACAACACTAACACATGAGCCAGTAGTTATTATCTGGGGCTCCCTGCTACACTGTCTAACACAACTGGATGGCTGGTACATGGATGGATGGATGGATGGATGGATGGATGGGATAGAGGAAAAAAGGGAGGAAGGCAGGGAGGGATGGATGGATATGGCAAAACTTTGATGGATGGAAAACACAGCAAAGAGGAAAAAGGAGGAAGGAAGGGGAAGGCAGGGAGGGATGGATTATGGCAAACTTTTACTTAATCAGTTCTTACATCACTGCTCACCTGAATTCTCCACTAGGGTGTGCAACAGCTGGCCATCTGTCTGGCGGAGGAGACAGATGATTACATCAAGGCTGCAATAGTGTGGGCACTGGGGCAGATCGGCTATCACACACCGGAACATGCAAGAGCTGTGGCCATGTTAAACATGCTCCCCAAACTGCTGGGTCTCTACCTGGACAGCCGGAGTTCTGAGGATCTGCAAATCAAGGTGCAAAAATTTAAAGAAAGATGGCAAAATAACCTGATTACAAAACTGTGATCTGATGCTTAAAACAAGTGGTAGATAAGTTCAAATCCCAGGATCACTATTCTGCCACTGTTAGGCCCTTAACAAGGTCATTAATGCTCAACTGCTCAGTCTTATAAATAAGATGAACGAAAGTCGATCTAGGTGAAGGTGATGTAAGAAACATAGATTAGAGGCCATTTATGGCTACAAACAGCGACAAAAAAGAAGCTTTGACTATTTATGGCTTGTGGAATATAAACCCAGATGCTTGTAGGGTTTTGGTAACTTAAAGACAATGTAGAGTTCTGGACATTTAGACTCTGAGATCCATATGATTTGTAGGATCCCTCGAACATCAGTATTCCATAAATATACAGTGAGCTCATGGAAATACTGTACAGTCCCCAGAAATATGGGTTCATGGGTATATTTTTGCCCATGAACCCCTTGTAAAATAATATACGGCCCTGGGTATTTAATCCACAGCAGTATAGGGTCCTGGCTGTAATATGCAAATATTCTGGATATACAACAAACACAGTCTCTTTCTCTGTCTCTGTCTCTCCCTCTGGACGCAGGCAAAGAAGGCTTTAAAGAGCATCCTTCAGAAGTGCACTTATCTTCCAGCACTCGAGCCGCTCCTCTACGACGCTCCCAGCAACGTTCTCAAACACGTCCTCTGCCAGTTCAGCAAGGTCCACTGAGATTCCCTCCTAAACACATAACAAGTTCCTTTAATAACCCTGCGGTGTATGAAAATCATCTGTCCTGTTGGTTTCATGTCTTACAGGTTCTTCCGCATGACAGTAAAGCTCGGAGGTTGTTCGTAACTACCGGAGGACTGAAGAAGGTGCAGGAAATTAAAACCGAACCCGGCTCGGATCTGAAGGAGCACATCAACGCCATTAACGCCTGCTACCCCGAGGAGATAGTCAGGTTTCTAATGAGCAGTTATTAGAAGATGCCACTTGTTTTTCATTAGAAGATGAAACAAACAGCTTCTGTGTCTTATGAGACATTTATTTACTTGCCAATCTTTCTTTAACAGGTACTACTCACCTGGATATTCAGAAACACTTCTGGAAAGGATCGAGAACTATCAGCCTGCTTAGAACAGGAAGCTGATCTTCATGACTGGCAGCCATTACTGCTTTATTAAATCAAATGAATAAATTCAGGGCACTTTAATATGGAGAATTTGCCTTTAATTCAGTGCCCCTGTGTTGCAGCAGTGTAAATAGTTTAGTGTCGAATGTGATTTTAAAATAAATTTGTTTTTGCCAAAATCAGCAAGGAAATGTTTTATTCTAACATCTGTGATCTAACATATGCTTTTATCCGGCATTTTCACTGTAGACTAGACAAACTACACACATCACAATTCTTTTTACTGGCAAAATCTTAGGTTTTTAAATTGGAAGCTTATTGGTTAAACTGTTAACCACCAACATCCCCTATGAAAAAATATATAAACGTGTTTGTAATTTAAAAAAAACGTTAATAATAATAATTATTAAAATAATAATTATTATTATTAATTATAATAATAATAATTATTATAATTATTATTATTATTTATTACTGATATTATTATGAATTTCCTGGCCAACTTTCTGCCTAAAATTTCTTGTACTAGCTATAAACCGCGTTTGTGGCGAATCTACAGCTACTGATCAAAAATAACACGCTTTCAGAATGACGAAAGTGTTACAGGGAATGCTAACGGTATATGTAAGTTTTCTAGTTATTTCATCATACGGTTTCGGTTTGATTGTTTTCATACCCGTTTCAAGACAAATCCCGCCCCATGCTTTAATTGGTTACAAGAATGATTGGACAGAGGAGTAGGGCGGAAATAAAAATAGGGATGAACGTTGAGCAAAATAAATAGATTCAGGCGTCAGTTTTTGTGTGTGAGTTCAGCTGTAAATGTTTTAATCGTTTTAAATTGTTTAATTAGTTCCTCGAAATTATTTTAATGTCACTTTGGAATTTACATTTAGAACTATATGCTGTAGATTTACGGAGATCAGCAGGTTTCTGTGACTTTATTCTACTTGTTTTACCTTATTATTCTTATACGTTCTTATTGTTTTAATCTGGTTCCATATTCTGTTCTTAGTTTTATGATTGTACAGATTTTTGGTCAACTATGATGTGTTTAAATGTCCTTAAAAATAAACCTGACTTGACTAAATCTTTAAAAGTATTTAAGATTTTTTTTTTTAAATTATATTCTTTTAGTAATATTAAAACATTTATACTATTTTGGATGTATTTTCAATCACCGCCGTGCTAAACGCAAAGCCGATTAAAGGGGGGTTTATTCGGATACCTTTTAACCAATCGTAGCGCAGTAGCAGGAAAACATCTGGCCAATCCGCGCACAGAAGGCGGGACTTTATAGACTACGGGTGGGAGAAAAAAAACAAGGCGGTTTCGCCGCTCGTTTCCACATGCTGCGCACTGTGACATCAGCGGTGCTGCGGTGTGGAGGAGAGATTTCAGCCGCTGGCATTTTTACTGTCCCGGCGTTTAAATCCCATCCGCAGCCGCTCTGTGCTTCACGCTTCCTCAGACCGTTTTCTCATACCGTCTGTTTAAACAAGACAAAGAAGAAGAAAAGTCTGTGGTTCCAGCAACGTGAAGGGCAAAACATGGACGGTACCATCGAGGAAATTCTGGCTCCACTGAGACAAGCGGTGAAGGAGCAGGTCAGAAAGATGTACACAAACCTCCTAAAGCTTAATTAGATATTTAATTAAACCGATTTAACTGTTTAGAGATAAATAAAAAAAACATGTTATTTATTTTTATTTGTTTTTACTCGTTAATGATCACCCACGATTTAAATTAATGCACCAAATTCATGATGCATGGAACCGGAAGTAAAACTACACCGCTATTAGAACGGGATTAAACAAACACACAAACAAAAAAAAAGATAAATAGAATAAAATAAAATCTTTTGCATTGCCACGTTCATTACGGGGCCGTTTGCCAAATCTCTCTTTTCTGCTTTTTTTGCATTTTACTTTCATTTTTATCAGCGCTGCACTGCCACGTTCGAGCGTCTATATGATGGGCTGTGTCCCAAATCACAGCTTCACTTTCTACATCTGTCAGGCTGTGTCCTAAATCACAGCTTCACTTTCTACATCTGTCAGGCTGTGTCCTAAATCACAGCTTCACTTTCTACATCTGTCAGGCTGTGTCCTAAATCACAGCTTCACTTTCTACATCTGTCAGGCTGTGTCCCAAATCACTGCTTCACTTCCTTCGTACAGTCTGTCTACATCTTCAGCTTTCTACATCTGTCAGGCTGTGTCCTAAATCACAGCTTCACTTTCTACATCTGAGCTGTCAGGCTCACAGCTTCACTTTCTACATCTGTTAGCTTCACGCTGTGTGTCCTAAATCCACTTTCAGCTTCACTTTTCTACATCTGTCAGGCTGTGTCCTAAATCACTTTCTAGCTTCACTTTCTACATCTGTCAGGCTGTGTCCCAAATCACAGCTTCACTTTCTACATCTGTCAGGCTGTGTCCTAAATCACAGCTTCACTTTCTACATCTGTCAGGCTGTGTTCCTAAATCACAAGCTTCACTTTTCTACATCTGTTAGGCTGTGTCCTAAATCACAGCTTCACTTTCTACATCTGTCAGGCTGTGTCCTAAATCACAGCTTCACTTTCTACATCTGTCAGGCTGTGTCCTGTCACTTCACTTTCTTAACTTGTGTCCTGACTGTGTCACTCCTGAGTGTGTCACTGCTTCACTTCCTACTTTTTTCAGGGTGTGCCCTAAATCACTTCTTCACTTCCTACATCTGTCAGGCTGTGTCCCAAATCAGTCATTCACTTCCTAAATGTTAGTGTTATAGTCAAGCTCTGTCCCAAATCACTGCTTTACCTCCTTAACGTTAGTTTATTAGACAGACTGTGTCCCAAATCATTTACTTACTTCCTACATCTGTCAGGCTGTGTCCCAGATCACTGCTTCACATCCTACATCTGTCAGGCTGTGTCCCAAATCACTGCTTCACTTCCTTAAAGTTGGTGTATTAATCAGGCTGTGTCCTAAATCTCTCGTTAGTTCACAGGTTTGTCCGGGAATGAATTTTCTCTGAAAAACCCCCATGCAGTCGTTATTAGACAATAGAACCGATTTATCTGTCTGTTCTTGGTAGTGTTTATTCTACACAGTGTTGCAGGAAGAACCTGCAGACACACACACACACACACACAGGTTAGACTGACCCACACCAGTGGTGTGAACAGAAGGGTTTGGAGTTCGTCTTCTCGTGTTCTGTTTCTTGTGTGTTCGCAGCTCTCGGTTTGATTTCCGCGGTGTCTCTCTCTCTCTCTCTCTCTCTGTCTCTCTCTGTCTGTCTCTCTCTCTCGCTCTGTCTCTCTCTCTGTCTCTCTCTCTCTCTCTCGCTGTCTCTCTCTGTCTCTCCTCTCTCTCTCTGTGCGCAGGGCGATCTGGTGCGTCAGATGAAAGCCAACGGCGCTCCTGACGTGGACGTGCTTAAAGCTGTGGCGGAGCTCAAAGCCAGAAAAAGAATCCTGGAGGCAAAGGTGAGGACAGGTAGTTCGTCTCCTGATGTCACCAGTTACCTTTTGTTTTTGATGTTATTACATTTGTTTATTTGATCACACGCTTTTTTTCTGATGACCTTGAGCTCTGATCCCAACTTCCTAAACTGGGATGTGTGAAGCAAATTCCCCAATTTTTTTTTAATGTATTAATTATTTAACGAAAAAAGGCTTTTGTTCTTGGGTGTTTCCTGTTCCAGGAGCTCTCGCTGCAGACTAAAGACGACATCGTGGACAGAGTGAAGATGGAGGACACGCTGAAGAGACGCTTTTTTTACGATCAAGCGTTCGCCATCTACGGAGGTGAGCTTTTAGCGCGCCGGGTTACGTACATGTTAGTCATTAAGTATAATGACGTGCGGATTAATTTTGTGTGTGTGTGTGTGTGTGTGTGTGTGTGTTTCAGGTGTAAGCGGTCTGTATGACTTTGGCCCAGTCGGCTGTGCTCTGAAGAACAACATCCTGCAGGCATGGAGGCAGCACTTTATTCAGGAGGAGCAGATTCTGGAGATCGACTGCACCATGCTGACGCCCGAGCCCGTCCTCAAGTGAGTGTTCTCCCAACCCGGGTCAAAGGTCGTGAGCGGTGTCTGACCAGTGGCTTTATGGGTAATCAGCGCTAATTAGTCTAATTAGAAAGTGTGTCGTCACGTGTGTGGGTGGTGGAGCTTTCTGGAGAAACTTGGAAACTGGGCTAGTTGAATTAAACACTGCTAATGAAAAGAGCGGGAGGAGCGAGCGAGCGAGGGAGGGAGGGGGGAGAGGCAGAAAGGGAGAGAAGAACTTTTTGAGCGAGCTTTCTCACTGCTGCTGTTTCTCATCAGGACATCGGGACACGTGGACAAGTTCGCCGACTACATGGTGAAAGACGTGAAGAACGGAGAATGTTTCCGCGCCGATCATCTGCTGAAGGGTTTGTCTTTAAACACCACCGAGTCGAACACACAACCCGAGTGAGACTAAATACAGCAATTAATACAATCCCGAACTTCTAACACACACTCACACACACCTACGCTGACCTGTCTCACACACACACTTGCACACATCCGTCACTCGCCCTTGTGTGCGCAGGTTTTTTTTTAAAAATTGTGTCATAATTAATTTAAAGATTTTGTTTCTGGAAAACGTTTAATTAATTTTTTTCCAGTCCGTGTGTTTAAGGATGCATTCTCTACCCAGAATCTCACTCCGCTTTGTCCTAAACACACACCATTTCCTGGAGCAGGTTTTTTTTAATGTAAATCTGCTGGCACAAGTCCATTAGAGTGTTTATATCTGAGCGGTGGGACAGTGTGTGTGTGTGTGTGTGGCGTTTATTAAACAGTTAAAGAAATTCCTCTAAATAGTTTTAAAATGTCTGCGTGCGATTATTCTCTCGTTCTTCTTTCATCCAGATGTTTGAAAGAATCATATTAATTTTTTTTTTTTGTGTGTGTGTGTGTGATGATGCAGCTCATCTTCAGAAACTGATGAGCGATAAGAAATGCACCCAGGAGAAGAAGAGTGAAATGGAAGACGTCATCACGCAGGTAAATCTCGATTCGCTGCAGAGCCCTTGTCCTGGTGAAAAATGTGGCTGAGAATAAAGCGCCATCTGCAGGTTAAACAGTGGAATAACATCCATCTTATGATCACAGGAAGTGTAATTGCAAACTATATACTTCCATACTCTATAGTAGGCAAAACCGAGTATACGAGGTGAATAGTATGTGTGAATACTTAGTATGCAGAATAGAGTACGCACATAAGTTCTCGGCCGATTTGCTACTTCTGCCGTGTACAATAAACACTTCACTATCCCATGATGCCGCAGGAGAGACAACCCATCATATGCTTTTCAAATGCTTTAAGTGCTTAAAATGTCGCTTGACATCGTTCCTCTTCCATACTGATCATTTCACGCTGCTGATCCCTGCAGATGGACAACTTCACTCAGCAGGAACTGGCTGATCTGTTTGTGAAATACAAAGTGACCTCCCCCAGCACAGGAAATGACCTCACACCACCCATCTCATTTAATCTGATGTTCCAAACCTCCATCGGTCCTGGAGGTAACATGGCAGGGTGAGTCGAGAAAACTGCCAAACATTCTTTACATTTACTATGTCTAGCATTTGGCAGACACATTTCTCTCTTGTATTTAACTGAGTAGCTGGTGGTTAAGGGCCTTGCTTAGGGGCCCAGCGGTGGTAGCTTGGTGGTGCTTGGAATGGTACCCATAATCTTTTGCAGGCCAACACATTAACACTAAAAACACATATCGTTTAACCCCTAAATGAGTTCACAATAATGCAAATTGCTGCGGTACAAGTGGAATAAAACGTGTAGACCTGGTGTTAATATCAGTACATAACTGTTGATGATGATAATTACTTTATGTCCACCCCCGAGTGTTTTATATTTCCCTGCCATACCATTGTATTATAACTTGTATTTCCGCAGCTATCTAAGGCCTGAAACCGCTCAGGGAATCTTCCTTAACTTCAAGCGCCTGCTGGAGTTCAACCAGGGCAAGCTGCCATTCGCTGCAGCGCAGATCGGAAACTCTTTCCGAAACGAGATCTCTCCTCGCTCGGGCCTTATCCGTGTCCGGTAGGCGAGCTACGGTTTCTTTCCGAATATTACGTCCTAATTTTGTGTGGGATACACTAACACGCCTTTCAACTCCCGTTCTCAGAGAGTTCACGATGGCGGAGATCGAACACTTTGTGGACCCAAATGAAAAGGTGCATTCTAAATTCTCCAACGTTGCTGATCTGGAAATTTTGTTGTACTCCTCTAAAGCGCAGACCAGCGGACAGTCAGCTCAGATAATGAAACTGGGGGACGCCGTGGAGCAGGTGAGTAGTTATTGTGTACATTAAACCCAGGAATATGTCAAAGTTCATAAATAGGATTCCTTCCTGGGGAAATTTTGCAGCAGTGCTCATTTCTCTACCCGTGTACACATCTGTTTGGTTATCAGGGTGTTATCAACAACTCAGTTCTGGGCTACTTCATCGGAAGGATCTACCTTTACCTGACCAAAGTCGGTCTGGCGAAAGATAAAGTGCGTTTCCGTCAGCACATGGACAACGAGATGGCCCACTACGCCTGCGACTGCTGGGACGCCGAAGCTAAAACCTCCTACGTATGTTATTCTTAAACCTGTGAATTATCCTTCTTCATGTTGTCATTACCGGAGTCATGATGGTTTATCATCTGTTTGTCGGTTCACAGGGCTGGATAGAAATTGTGGGCTGTGCAGACCGCTCATGCTACGACCTCACCTGTCATGCGCGGGCTACCAAGGTCCCGCTGGTTGCTGAGAAACCTCTGAAAGAACCCATATCCTTAAATGAAAGTATTGTACAAGTTTAATCAGGTTTGTTAAATTGGTTAAACCTTTAACTCCTTTGCACAAAGTTGTCAACGTGGTGCAGTTCGAACCGAACAAAGGAGCCATCGGGAAAGAATACAAGAAGGAGGCTAAGCTTGTCATGGAGTACCTGGCGGTGTGCGATGAGTGCTACATCACCGATCAGGAGAAGCTGCTTGAGGAAAATGGGTGAGAATTAGTTCTAGCCGAGTTAAATGTCAATGACGAACGGTAGGAGAAACAGGATCTGATGTATCTTGTCGGTCTGTGCAGCGAGTTCACCATCGAGACTGAAGGCAAGACCTTCAAACTCACAAAGGACATGGTGAGCATCAAGAGGTTCCAGAAGACACTCCATGGTGAGATCAAGTGTTTTATGCACTATTCTCTGAATTATGTGGCAGCTTTTAATAAACTTACACATGGGCATTTTCTTGTTTTATATAAAAAAAAGTTTTATCATTTTAAAATGTCAGCGGAAGTGGGCGGGACCAGGAATTGTAATAAGATGCGCAAATATACCTTTAAAACAATATCATTTAATTTTTAACTCAACTCTAGTTGCCCTGAAGCTTTTGTCCAGTATTTCTGATTTGTGCAGCATTAATGCAACCCATCCCACTTACTTCCCGTTCTTTCTCTGAATGATTAATACTCGCTGCCATCACCGGTTAATTAGTTTAATACCATCGGGTCAAATAAGGTGGGTCTTTTGGCAGTAATGCTCAGGTATTGCTCAACTATGGACATCTTTATCTACAAGACAGAATTTTCCAGCATTTTTTTTTTTTTGTGGAATCGGGATGGGTGGGATTTTTTTGGCAGGATAGAATTATGCATTTGAAATGTCCTTTAATTAAATTAAATAATCCTCTGAGTTTCTGTGCTCCCATAGTTGAAGAAATCACCCCCAATGTCATCGAGCCTTCTTTCGGCATCGGCAGAATCATGTACTCCATTTTCGAGCACACATTCCACGTCAGAGAGGGTGACGAGCAAAGAACGGTAACTCAACAGTGATGAAATGGTTGGTGACTCTAAATGAAAATCATTATCGCAATCATTAACTAATCCCACTCTTACCACGGTCAGTATTTCAGCTTCCCGGCCGTCGTAGCACCTTACAAATGTTCCGTCCTTCCTCTGAGCCATAATCCCGAATTCGTGCCTTTTGTGCGTGAACTGTGTAAGTATTTTTGTTATTTACCTAACGTCTCTATATGTAATAGAACGAGTACATGACACTGACTGACCCTGCCCCCCTTTCCACAGCTGAAACCATGACCAAATTTGGCGTGTCCCATAAAGTGGATGACTCCTCAGGCTCCATCGGGAGGCGCTACGCCAGGACGGATGAAATCGGTGTGGCGTTCGGGATCACTATTGATTTCGACACCGTGAACAAGACACCACACACAGCCACTCTGAGAGACCGCGATACCATGAGGCAGATCAGAGCGGAGGTAATACAACCGCACAACAAAAAAACTAAACCTTATATCGAACCCCAACACGACTCGATGATGTTGTGTATATAGATTTTTTTTTACTTTTATTCTGTTTTATTTTATCATTCATCTAAAACTTGCCACTTATTCACGCCTCGACCACTAGGGGGTGAAGGCTTTAAATTTAGCTGTCGTCTGAGATTCCCGTTACCCGATCCTGTAATCAGATTAGATTATGGAATCGATCCAGACAGGGTCCCTATATAGTTTTACAGAATTTTATTTAAGGTTTATAAATTGTACAACTGCAATTAAAATAATTTGGAATCTTAGAAAATATATAAAATTGCACCAAAGCACTAGTTTAATTAGTAAGTCACACAAACGAACTGAATTATTTACATCTGGTTTGATCAGTTAATCTCTTTATACAATATATCTGATATATAATAAGTATTAGGTTATTTTTTTCAATGATTTTTCTAAATATCCTGATAAAACCCCTCAGGTTCGCGAGTTACCCGAGATTGTGAGAGACCTCGCCAACGGTACCACCTCATGGGCTGAGATTGAGGGCAAGTACCCCATCTTTGAAGGTCAGGAGACCAGCAAGAAGGACACACCGGAGGAATAGATTATTCTGCCTTAACTCATCCCGCCTCCTGAGCGGCCATGCTTGTGGGTTTTTTTTTTTTTGTTTGTTTGTTTGTTTTTTTACTCCATCACCCATCATAACGTATTACTTGCACCTGTACATTACGATATTAGCGGTTATTGTGAATGGTGCACTGATTTACAACCATCTTATTAAAAACATGGGAATATATCATTCTTTATACAGAAATTAAGAGACGGTGTAAAGACTGTGGTTATTGTTGTACCTGTAATGCATCTTTGGTTCAATAAATGAAAGCCAGCACTTTCTGGACCTCGAACATTGAGTGGTTATTTTTTTAAGTAAATATAGTATATAAAAATGTATTGCGGGGGGAAGGGGTAACTCGGTGGTTAAGGTGTTGAAATTATACCTGGAGAATCAGGGGTCGATTCCCAGTACCACCAAGTTGCCACTGTTGGGCCCCGGACCAAGAACCTTAACCCTCAATTGCTCAGTTGTGAAAAAAGGCTCCAGGTCCAACACTTCAACAAGGTCACCAGTGGAACTATCGAACCTTAATAAACTCGAGAATCGTTGCAAAGACGAGTCTAACAGGTTCGTATATCTAGAAGGCTTTTTTTCTTTAACAAATGAGCCACGTAGTTATCGTAACACACCTTTGAACTTCCTGCGAAACTTGTTCTTAGTGGAACATGTCAAACCTCACACCCGACGTTTCTCGAGTCTAATGGAACAGAAAATATACCAGTACGTATGGAAGTACGTTACTATGAAACTGTATTTATTATAAAGCCGTTACTGGCAAAGGATTGTGGGTAACATGCAAAAATGTGCTGTAAGAAGAAAACCAGATGATTTGATTATCTAACAGATGGTGAGTCCGGAAATATACATTATTACATCTTCTGCATTGATGTTATCGTTTTATTTGCTTGGCATCTTTAATAATTGGTAATATTTTTATAATAATTTTTAGATTTTATTATTTATTGATATAATTATCGTTATGGGTTAACAAAAATCTGGTGCATGCATGAGTTAACCCAGTAAAGAATGCTTATTTGTTAACAGTACGGTAGGGTTTCAACTTAGTTTGATTCACTTAAAAGCATAGATTCAAAAGAATCGACTCAGTACCGTGATTCATGTTGGTCATTTCTTTATTTCTCCTTTGATACACTACATCCCCCTGAATTTTACATTGTATTTACAAAGTGTACATAAAGACAAAAGGATTCACAGTCACCTCAGGTTGCCAGATTGGGCTGAAACCCTTAAACAAGCAATTAACACAGTCCAGATTTGAAAAAAAAAACCCCTTTTTTCCTTAAATGTCTTTTTCATTTGTTACATTTAACATCATTTTGTTTGTGAACTGAATCAAACCACACTGAAGATACCAGCCGTCATTCTCTATTACCTTTTTTTTTTAAATCCCATTCAGATTAAAAATAGCCCCAATGGGAGGGAAACTGTCCAGTCTGACAACACTGGTCACCTTTAACTGTCCCTGTGTGACAGTTTGGGCCGCAGTGTTTCCCCTCACCAGACTCTGTGTTCAAGATCGATCCTTTTTTCTACTTTACTTTACTTTGAATGTATTTTGGTTCTAAAGTGGATTTTGGTTGCTCTCGTTGTTAAAAGTTGCTCAAGGTAAGTCGAGCAGGTGCTGCTTTTAATTATTGGCGAGTTACTGACAGATGACACACCGACTGTATCTTCATCACTCTATAATAAAATCTTTTTTACGTCATTTCATTTTACATGCTTTTTTTCATGTTAGCAACAAAAATGGACAGTTTTTACTGTGAAATTGGGATTACAAAGTGCTGTAGTTAAAAATAGTGAACGCTGCATAGTGTCAGTGTCTCTAGTTTGACAAACGTTATTTTTCCCCTTCCACTGTAAATGCTGGAGGACTTTTCTGGAATTCTCCCTCACAGAAATCGCCTGATAGACTGCAAATCTTCCTAATGATATATTTTGGATCCAGTTTATCAGTCATTATTAATTTTCCTATTATAAAACTAAAGAATACATAACTTATATGGTGGATGTAGTAGCGCAGTGGTTAAGGTGTCGGACTGCTAATTGGGAGATTGTGGTTCGATTTCCATCCCCACCATGTTGCCATTGCTGGGCCCTTAAGCAAGGCCCTTAACCCCCCAATTGCTCAGTTGTGTAAATAGAGACTGTAAGTCGCTCTGGATAAGGGCGGCTACCAAATGCAAATTTGTATCGACATGCAGTCATTAAATATCCATCGATTTTAGTGATTCTATAGTTACAATAATAAACATAATTCATATTATTACAGACAAAATTCCTATTTTTGGGAAATATTTTGAAGCCAATAAGTGTCCAAATAATGAACGACTGTGTAAGTGTTTTAATTGAATATTTTTTTATTTTAGCCTCCTCGTCTGTGTGATTTTCTTTATGCATCATGGGGATCAAAGCAGCTCTTCCCAAATACGAGCTTTATTTTTATTATGTGGTGCTGTCCCTGGCAATGCTCTGGGCTGCCAGTTGGATTTTTGAAGTGTCCAGCTGTAAGTCTTACAACTACACTGAATTAACAGATCAGATCAAATTAAACTTAACCGTTCTTTTGCTTATTATACAATAATAGCACACAACAACAACTTTTTTCAGCTACCGCAGCATGTCTGCTCTCATCGTACCCCAATGCCCCTCCATACAGTTATTTATTTCTCATATCCCGAAGGACACATGAAGCTTTTGTATTGTTTGAAAGGCCAGAGCAGTAGAGTAAAGCCAGGTGCTGAAGCTATGCAGGCCATTCACCCCGGATCATATGTCAGTATTAATACACTGGGTAGAAGGGGAAAAAAATAGGACAGTAACACTGTTAGACTAGTATGACAAAAAAAAACCCTACAAAAACAATCCAAAGACAACATTAACAAATAAATGACTTGTAGAAAAGTATTACTGTTGTATTTTTAGTAAAGATTTTTTTTTGCTATTTAAAGCAAACGCGAACCGAAAGTCCTTCAAGTCCAACATTCAGCCTGGATGGTACTACTTCGGCAGAAAAATGGTAAGATTTGATCATTTCACAGCTCAAATTATACCAGCCATCGTATTTATCCGTTTAATTACCAATTATTCACCTCCGTCATGCAGGACGCAGCTGATTCCGAGTGGATTATGTGGTTCTCTACGTACCGTGAGCACATCATCTTCGCTCTCATTGGTCATGTCTTATTCGCCAAGATCTGCTCCATGCTGGCTCCTCAGGTGCGTCTCAAGCATCCATGCATCCTTACTGGAAAAATCGGGGTCTGATTCCCAGCACCATCAAATTGCCACTTCTGGGCCCCTGAGCAAGGCCCTTAACCCTTAACCTTAATTTATGGTTAATATTTGCCATTTATTCTATTCGGTTACATTTGAAGATGTAAGTGTTTTCGAAAATAATGTTTTCCATGGAAATAAGACAAAGATAATGACTTTAGAGCCAAAGGAAAACAATTCATAGCATAATTTATTTTTATAATTTAAATATCTGTCTGATATGTGTCACTCTATACAGTACCGCTCTCTGGTCTACATGGTGTACGGTCTTCTTGCCGTTCTTACGAGTATGGGTTGGGCCTACGTGATGCTCATCCTCTCACACTGTGTGCTGCTCTACAGCATCTCACTGGTCAAACTCCGGTGGCTCTGCTTCACCGCCGGACTCATCACGCTGGCTACTTTTAGAATGGAGCCGTTTGTTTCCTGGCAGGTAGCGATCCCAAAAAACAATTTAAGAATTTTGTGTGGTTTTATTTATTTTACACTTGAAATGATTTCTTCTCCAATGTTTCTATATCCATCATAACTAAACAATATCGCTATGGATTTGGATTAGAATTTTTTGTCATTTGTTAAATATTTATTTTATATTTGTCTAAGACGCAATGCAACCTATCAGAGAAACAGGTTTATTTTTATTTTTTTTAATTAAACACATATCAAGTGTAGATTTTTTATTTTTATTACATTAAAAATCATGAAAAGTTTTTAAAAAATTTTAAAAATTAATCTTGATTTGTATTTAATGAACTAAAAACTCTGTAGTGGCGGCACGACAACCTTTTGGAGAGGAGGCATGGCCCACGAGTACCCCCCCCTTGACACCAGTACACATCACATCCTAGCTTCTTGACAATTTCCAGTAAATTTCCAGCTTTGCCCTTTATTGTGATTGATCCACAGACGGGGTTTGTGACCGGAGACTTCGCTCTGCGTCAGGTGTTCTTCTACTGTGGCTGCGGCTTCACCATTATGCGCTGCATGAGCTTTGCTTTGGAAAACTGTGAGAAGAAAGAGGGTCACTACAGCATCCTGGAGCTGCTTAAGTACAACTTTTACCTCCCCTTCTTCTACTTCGGACCCATCATGACCTTCGATAAGTTTTATATCCAGGTACGCAGATTATTAGCAATTACATTTTTTTTTTTATGAAATACCCTAAGAACCTATTGTGCTGTTGGTAAATTTATCCTACAAGCACATTTATGTAGCTTATTTGGTTACTGTAAAAGTTATTATTATCAAACTAATTTTGAGATCATTTTCTGGTCCAGTTTTAGTCATTGCACCAAAATCTCATGCCTTCGTTCCTCAAACAGGCTAATAACCCAGACCTGAGCCGTAAGGAGAGAGAGATGTGGAACATTTCCATCCAGGCTTCATTGAATCTGGGAGTTATCATCTTGGTGGCCATCATCTTCCATTTTATGTATATTCTAACCCTTCCAGGCGATATGAAGTTGCTAAAACACCTCTCAGACTGGACTATTGGTAAGTGTGTGACCCGATTTAATCCACTGCATGCTTCAAACCATTATAATTTAAGCACCTTGTTTTAAACCCACTTCAGCGGGTTTGGCGTATATGAATGTGGTGTACGACTGGATAAAAGCTGCCGTGATGTTCGGTGTTATAAACACAGTGGCTCGACTGGACCACCTGGATCCTCCCAAACCTCCCAAATGTATCACAATGCTCTACGTCTTCTCCGAAACGTCAGTTCTTACTTCGCTTTTATTGACTTGTTTAATCTGTTGACTAAACACGAAATCATGTCAAATTTTTCAAATCTTTTTTAAAAGGCACTTCGATCGTGGAATCAACGAATGGCTCAGCAAGTAAGTGTCAAAAATCTTCTTCTCTCCATTTGTAATGTGTATGTAAATTACCACAGACACCAAAAATAAATAACCAGTGTGTTATCAACACTATATGGGCAAAAGTTTGTGGATACCTCACCAGCACACCTATAGAAGTGTTTCGTCCCCACACTGTTGTCTAGAGTATATTTGTATGATATAGAGAGACTCAAACATTGCCCCAGCATGACAATGCCCCTGTGCACAAAACCCCTGAACTCCATGAAGAAATGCTGTGTTCTGATCGGGTGCTGACTCTGACTCAACCCCATTGAACTGAACACCTTTGGGATGAACTGAACCCCAGGCCTCCTCACCTCAACATTAGTGTCTGATCTCATTAATACTATTGTGACTGAATAAACCAATCCACAGTCACATGACACAATCTAGTGGAAAACCTTTTCAGAAGTGTGGAGGTTATTATAGGAGGAACATCTGGAATAGCAGATGGATGTGATGGTTTGGTGTCCCAACACTTTTTTTTTTTGTCTATAGACTTATATATAAAATCTACATTTTTGCAGGTATGTGTATAATTACCTTGGGGGTAAGCATGATAACGCGCTGGATGAGTTAATCGCCTCGCTCTGCACGTACGGCATCACGGCGCTGTGGCTCGGGCCGAGCTGGGCCGTCCTCATTTGGGCTTTCTTCAATTGCTTTGGTCTCAACTTTGAGCTGTGGACAGCTAAGTTCTTCTTCATGGAGCCCTTCTTCACCATTGAGGTATGAACACTGAGGAAGTGGAGGAAAGAAACACTGGAGAGATGGTTATTATAGTGAACACCAGCATGTGAAAAAAAAATACCACCCTGATTTCCACCCTCTAGTAATCATAGTTACAATCATCATTGTTTCAATCAGGTTATCTTATTCCATAAACCTAAAGGTGGTCTAGAGCATCAGTCCAGACTGGATTATACATTTACTAAATGACAGAAATATCAAGAGGTACAAAATTCTGCAAAAAAAATAATATATACAAAATACAGTTGTTTAACATTACTAAGCATCTTTTATCTTCTCTTATTTTTTCTAAAACTAAACTATTTCTTTTGTGTGTTCAACAAATCAGCAACAAATTTATTTTTTTTAATCATGTGGCTGTTGACTTTTTTTCCCGCCTCAGGCGGCGATGTCGGAATCCATGTCTCGCAGAATCAGAGCTGTGTTTAATACCTTTAACTTCTGGAGCATCGTCCTGTACAACCTCCTTCTTCTCAACAGTCTCGACTTTGCGAAGCTGGTAGCCAAGAGATTACTGCTGAAAGGTTAAAAACCTGTTTAATATACATTTTCTATATATTATACTGTATATCCAAAATTATTTCCCATAGTGCATTTCTTTTAATTATAGTAAACCGGTACAAGCTAAACATAAACCATTCTTCTTTTTCAGGTTTCCCCTTATCCACCATCACCGTGATGTTCGTGACCTACTGCTTGGTGCAGGTCATTAAAGAGAGAGAGAGAAAGCAGGCTTTAATTGATGACCCTGATCCTGTACCTCCTTCCGTCCCTGCACCTCCTCCAACTACGGTCAAACCTCAAACAGAGACCTCGGCTGCTACTGCGGACCCCAACAAAGAAAAGCCAGAGTAGAAAGATTTTACTCTAGTAGACTCTTGATGAGTTGAAGTGACATAACAAAGACACAACGCTGTAATAAAGCTTACAGATAAGCAAATGTGCTAAAGTTTAACAAACACAATTAGCATCCACGATGAAAGAAAAATCTATTATATAATGACTGTTTACTTGTTTAAAGAATTAAAGGACTGAATATGTTTCAGTGCTTAAATGTAAGACTGTGTGTGTTGGTGTGTATTGTATTAGCAGCTTCAGTAAAAAAAAACTTGAAACCTAGATTTGTGTGTGCAGAGCGTTCTGTATTAGAAATCTGTTCTAATAGTTTATTTTTAATATTTGACACCTTCAGCTACCTTCGATCAAGTCAAATCTCAAATCGAACTGAGTGACTCATGTTCATGGTTATTATTGCTAAACCCTGCCCCCCCCCAAACACCCCCCCATACACACACACACACACACCGTTCTCTCACTCCTTATGTTGTTTAGCATAAAATCTTATTTTGTCAATCACAAGACATAAAATACAGGGTTTTTTTTTTTCTTCGATAACATCCCTCCCTGATACATTTAAGCTTTCTAATATGAGAAAAGTTAATAATAAATAAATACATAAAAATAATAATTAAAAAATATATTTTTTACATTTAGATAAATGAGGGGTCCATTTCTTTATCTGCCTTTAAACAGGTTGCCAAGTAATATAAACAGTAATATGTGTGCTGCATTTTTTGAAGACAATTTGATGAAGAAGCATTTAATAAATGGGGTATTGTTTTTTTTTTATATTCATTATACACATTTATATCAATATAAAAAAAATTTATTGTATATGTGATTAATATACAATGAAGGAAATGTCAAACTAAGAAAATTTGTTAATTAATCTAAATGTATGTTATTAATAATTTATCGACTACAATTAAAGAGTTTAGGAGTTTACTATCTTATGTGTCCCTAAATAGAAACAGTATTGCTCTAGATATTATTAAAAAATATAATATAATATAATATATATATATATATAATATATATATTTATACAAAAATGTGAATTTGGAGTTTCTAAAAATTTAAGAATTTACACCAGCGTTGTATATCTTTTAAAAGTTATATTAACTACATACTTAACAGGTTCCTCAATAATTCTTTGGACAGTTATATGAAAAGTTTTACTCGGCTCTGAAGAAAATATCAATAAACCTTTGATATACTAG
Source organism: Bagarius yarrelli (assembly GCA_005784505.1). NCBI lineage: Eukaryota > Metazoa > Chordata > Actinopteri > Siluriformes > Sisoridae > Bagarius > Bagarius yarrelli. The sequence continues at coordinate 2,380,032 of VCAZ01000024.1, forward strand.
CTGAAACATTTTTTCTAAACGTACATGAAACAGATGATTTTTTCAATGGTAGCCCTATTAAAGCCACTGATCTCACCTATCTGCCCCTATGACTAAGGAAAAGCTTCTACCACATAGGAGGCATGTGTCAGCTGTTGTGCTTGTATCTCTAATGTACCAGAATAGCCTCCACACCCGGTGAGGGCTTTACCTATAAATAGGCTCTTAGATAGAGTTTGGTTGAAGTGTTAGGACAGCTGAGGAAGTCTGCTAATCAGGCCCTGCCTCATTTTCCTGGATTGGACACTGACAGGAGCAGAGCTGGAAAAAGTACTCGAAAAATCTGGAAGAACCTGAATTGAGGTTGTCAAAGGATTCAAACCGCCATGGCTCTGCCGATAGACCCCATGGAGGAGCCTAGAATATACCAGCAGACGCTGCTGCAGGATGGGCTCTACGACCTGCTGGAAAATGACACCATGGTGGACTGTGTGCTGAAGATCAAGGACAAGGAGTTCCCATGTCATCGCCTGGTGCTGGCTGCTTGTAGCTCCTACTTCCGGGCATTTTTTAAATCAGGTGTGGAAGCAAGCAAACAGCGTGAAATCGTCCTGGAGGATGTTGAACCTGGTGTGATGGGTATGATTCTAAAATACCTTTACACATCAAGCATCAGCGTGACAGAGCAGAATGTCCAGGACATCTTTGCTCTCGCTAACATGCTCCAGATTCCTTCCATTTTTACAGTGTGTGTCTCATTCCTCCAGAAGCGCTTAAGCTTGAGCAACTGCCTGGCCATCTTTCGCCTGGGATTGATGCTTGACTGTCCTCGGTTGGCTATCTCAGCCCGGAATTTCGCTTGCGAACGTTTTGAGTTAATGACACGAGATGAGGAGTTCCTACGACTCAGTCCCAGTGAGTTGGGAGCCATATTGGCCTCAGACTCGCTGAACGTGGAAATGGAACAGGCTGTATTTGAGGCTGTGATCAAATGGGTGGGCAGTGACAAAGACAGCCGTCTAGAGGAACTCCCAAAACTACTAGACTGTGTGCGTTTCCGACTCATCCCTGAGGACTATTTTGCAGAGCAGGTGGAGCAACACAGGTGGTTGCAATCTAATCCAGAAATTACCAAGAAGCTGCAGCTGGTTAAAGATGCTTATGCTGGAAAGCTTCCAGAGATCAAAAAGACTAATAAGAAAAGCAAGGAGGAGAAGAAGAAAGAAGAAGATGGTGAAGAGGAAGATGAAGAAGAGGAGGAAGAGTTACTCCCTGGAATCCTAAATGATAATTTAAGGTTTGGCATGTTTCTCAGAGACTTAATTCTTATGATAAGTGACACAAGTTCCGTGGCGTACGACCCTACAGGAAACGACTGCTATGTGGCCTCAATATCCAGCCAGATTCCGAAAAATCACTGCAGCATCGTAACCAAAGAGAACCAGATCTTTGTGGCTGGTGGACTTTTCTTTAATGAACAGAGTGAAGAGGAGCAGCTGAGCTCATACTTTTTACAGGTACAGACCAAATAACATCCAACACATACTTGATCCTTGACCCCAACACCCGTGAAAACATTTTAAACATGTTAATTCATCCAACAAATATTTAATAACCTAAGCATAAATATAATAGACCTGAAGATCACGTTTTACTCCTAACAGTTTGATCCCACAAGTTCAGATTGGCTTGGAATGCCCCCCATGCCTTCACCCCGCTTCCTGTTCAGCATGGGTGAGGCAGAAAACTCCATCTTTGTAATCGGAGGAAAGGAGTTAAGGGATGGAGAACAAACTTTGGATTCAGTCCTGGTGTATGACAGACAGTAAGTATTTAACATTAAAATAAAATAAATCATGATTCATATACTGTAAACTTTTACCATTTTTACCATTTCCATCAAGATCTTTCAAATGGGGAGAGTCGGTTCCTTTGCCTTATGCGGTATATGCCCATGGAACAGTGTCTCACAATGGAATTGTCTATGTGATAGGAGGAAAAACAGACAGCAAGTAAGTTCCGCTTGGACCAAAGCTCTTCGTTTTTTCTAACCGTTGTTTATCCTAAGACAAGTCTTGCTTTGTGTATCGCTTGTAGGCAGTGCTTGAACAGAGTTTGCGCTTTCGATATCAACAACGGAGTATGGAAGGATCTCGCTCCGATGAAGACTGAGCGATCGCTGTTTGGCGTCACTGTTTATAAGGACAAGATCTACGTTGCTGGAGGTGTTACAGAGAACGGCCTCACCGGCACCATGGAGGTTTACGACATTAAATCGAACAAGTCAGTGCAACAAATTTACATTTACACTTGCAGCATTTGGCAGACACTCTTATCCAGATGGACTTACAGTTATTGGGCGTTAAGGGCTTTGCTAAGGGGCCCAGCAGTGGGTCAAACTCCTTAACCACTGCACTACCAGTTTGTCCAAATTGGCAAAGGTTTAAAAAGAGTTGTCATGTAATCCAAATACGAGCAAAGCCAATGACTGTTGAAGTTATAATCTTGCAGGTGGTCGGAGTTTGTCGATTTTCCCCAAGAGCGCAGCTCTCTCAGCCTGATTACAGTGGGTAACAGCATCTACGCCATGGGGGGCTTTGCAGTGTTTCCAGGTGAAGGCAGTGAAGAACTTGCACCAAAGGAGATGAACGACATTTGGAGGTACGGTAGACTATCAGCTCAAATTGTCTTTAACGTATAAGGGCACATTGCTTTACGTTGAAGTTGACATTAGGGATTTTTAGGTAAGAAAAAGACCAGGTGCCAGAAAAACCAGGTGCCCTCGGCTCTCACGGAAAACAGGAAACTAAACAGGACCATTAAAATAAGGAGCAAAATCTCTGACTAGACCAGCATTTATTTATTAACAGATTAAGATCAAAAATATTTTGACAAACCATTTGCTCTGCATGTTTTTCCGCAGGTATGATGAAAGCGAGAGAAAGTGGAAAGGTATCCTGAGAGAGATTCGCTACGCTTCAGGTGCCACAGTGTTGGGTGTTCGTCTCAACACACTGAGGCTCACTAAAATGTGAGACAGGAAACTAACGGCACCGCATTTTCTCACTTAAAAATCAAATGGGGTTTTTTTTTTCCAATCAATCATTAAACAGCAGATATGACCTATGAGAACAGGAGCGAAAAATGGAACTCTGCTTTTTTTTTCATTGACCAGTTTTATTGTTCTTTTTTTTTAAATACCTGAAACTTAAACTTGTAGTACTCGGAAACACGACTATTAGCATTGTCCATTGCTGACCTGTTGTGTGTTTATTATATTAGACCAAAACTTGAATAAAGGAATGAAAGTAATCATAAAAGTGATCATATGTTTGTGTTGCAAAAAAAAATGCATTTAATATTATTCTGGTATAAAGTCCATCCACAGGAATGTTTTTTTTAACATATTCTTTGTAAGAAACGATGATTTAGATGTTAATTTTATTGTAATGTTAAAAATTTATCACAGTAATTTTTCTTAAGCCTGATTCTGGTTTTTATTTTAGGTATAGAAAAAAAAGGAATTAAAATTTGGGCTTTATTTCAGATAAAAAATAATATATTTCTAATGTTATTATAGTTTCTTTTAACAATGAATGTTGTCTTCAATATTATACACACACCTAGAACATTAAACATTTTTATTTTAACTAACGTTTCGATTAGCATGAGGGCTCGAAAATAAAACAGTATCCCATCATTTTCGTTATTAATTTTACATTGTATGACTTTTTAAGATGTTGTGGATATCGTTTTTATTTATTACTAATGATTAGAAATCATGAAAATTTGATTCCAAGTAGATTCAATGTTAGATTTAACATTAAACCTCTATTAAAAGTTTATAAAGAGTGTTACTTTGGTCTATACTGTAAACCTCTAATTAATTTAATGAAACAATAAACACACACACATGATTATACACTGGAAACTTTTGGTATATTGTTTAATTTCTATTAAAATGAATTCTAGTTTTGTTCTGGTACAGACAAGAGAAATGGCACAATTGCAGTATAATTTATTAGCACCGCTAGACACGAGCGTCTTCAAGTTGTTTTTAGTACCGAATTTACAAAACCAACAGGACATGAGAGACTTTCACACACAGCGTAGTAAGATATCCGGTTTACAGGGTAAAAGTAGGTGTTGACACAGAAACACTCGCTTGAGAATGGTTCAGTACATAGTAACAGTAAGAACATGATACGAAATAAAGTTATTCTGGACTGTTTAAGGTGATCACATCTTTGATTCGGTTATAATGAGTCAAATGGGGTGAATCGAGTTCAGTAGAGAATCAAACCACTTAAAAAAACAAACTTCTTTAGTTTTTTTCTATAAAACAACCGACCAGAACAGAACAAAAACTGATTCAGTGTAAACACCCTGTTTTGGCATATCGATGGTTATGGTTACAAATTTAAAGGCCACAGCTAAAGTATAACCAGCAGCAAAACGTCAAGAACTCGAGCTGCATCAAACGCTATGGGAACGAGCTGCCCAGCGCTATGTCGCTGTCTAGTTAGCCAAACATGGCTTCAAAAGCAAAACCCTGAGCCCTGCCAGACTATTGGTGCTATGGGTCCACCTACTGTCCCGTGCATCCCAACGCCAGTGGAACCAACAACAATACCCTCCACCCAAGATCCTGACTGGCATGATGGAGGCATCATCCTAAGCTTTGCCAGACCCCCGAAATACCCAGGCTAGGAGTGATAAAATGCCATAACCCTGTCTGGTGCCTCCCTCCAGTCTGGACTTCTACCTCAGCAGGAGACCTTCGCCTATGACTGAACCCTCCAGTCCGGCTTTATTGGCGCATCCTTAACCTGCCGCCACTGAGAGGCGTGGACAAGGTGCATGCACGCCAGGAGTCGCTATCCACCTGATGGGACCCTATTATAGACCAGGCTAGCTGGTGCTGGACACGCCGTGCTTGGGACATATCGCAGAAAGTGTTTCCCTTAGCGATTGACGCAGCTCGAGTTCCTAAAAGGAAACGAACTGATTTGATAAAAAAAAAATAACAGAATCATTTTGTTCCAAACTTGAAGCCATTCTTAGGAAATTAAGATAATATTTGTGGAAAAAAATTAGTCTTTTCAACATAAAAATAGACAAAAAATTAATTTTTGAACAAATCTGTTTAAAGTGCATACAAACAAACCTTTGTGTAAAGATGCCTTATAAATTATAATAATTTGCAGGAACTCTTAACTGTAACTTCCTGTGGAATAAATGCAATAAACAAAATTTGTGTCACAGAAATATCATACACAGGTTTCTTAGTTTCAAAACATGAAGACAAGAAAGTTAAAAAAAAAAAAACACCACATATTTCATTCCTCCGGCTTCTGATGTTACTTTTTGTCATCTTCTTTATCTGTTTCTATCTTCATCCTTACCAAAGTGCACTGATCAGTAGCTTCACTTCTGCTTTACATTAACACCTTCTTTAATCATTCCTCTAAACACTGGAGACTTTTTCAACACAGGAACTGTATCCAGTGCTCATGTTGTGGTTTTTTTCTTTAAAATGATCTGCTAAACGTCTGAAAAGTAAATTAATGAGGGTGAAATTAAACAAAATATTAAAAGAGAAATTATAAAGTTGGTAGTTGTTATTTGTATTCCGGGTTGTTTAATGTTTATCACGGGGCGGCTTATGTTAGATGTTTTGGGGAGAAAGTCAGGGAAGGACAGATTGAGGTGGTTTGGACATGTCCAGAGGAGAGATAGTGAATATATCGGTAGGAGGATGTTAGTAATGAAGCTACCAGGCAGAAGGTACAGAGGAAGATCAAAGAGGAGGTATATATGGATGCGATAAATGAGGACATGAGGTTAGTGTGTGTGAGTGAAGAGGATGGAGAGAATAGGGGGAGGTGGAGACAGATGATTTGCTGTGGAGACCCCTAACAGGGAACAGTAGAAAAGAGAAGAAGAAGAAGAAGAGTTGTTCAATGTAAGTGTGTAAAAATGGGTTAATAGTAGAATAAATCTGCTGGAAGATTTGGGTGATTATGGTGTTTATAGCAAATTTATTATTCATAAAACAAAAGAAAATAAAGTTATTTCTTATCGTACCATATGTACAAAAACATGAGCATTTATAATATATAAGGTGCTTAAGTATTCTTTTTCTCTTTCTAGCTTTCTTTCTTTTGTTTTTTTAAAAGAAAATCATTTACTCATAACTTCTAAATTTTAACTTCTTCATCTCACTTCATCACATTCAACTGTCTGGCAGCAGAACGTAAACTAAACAAAATAAAAAGCTGCTTTACACAGAAAAAGGCATTAGGTACACTAGGTTTTTACAGCTTACAGAGAGTGTGTGTGTGTGTGTGTGTGTGTGTGTGTGTGTGTGTTCTCAGGGGTTAAATAGTATTTGTAAAAGCTGTTATTGAAACTGAGTTCAGTCTGTTAGTTGATATAGCAGGTATAATACACACGAGAAGCTTTAAAATCGTCGTATATTTATTCTCATCTTTAAATAATTCATTACTGTTTGTTACGTTTAAGATTTTCTATGTATTCGACTTTACTTACTTATATTTATTTATAGTTAAATGCAGATGATCTGTGACTATTAAGAGAGTATAAATATATATATCACTAGATTTAACAATCAATTTTGTTTTAGTCGTTTAGTTTAATTTTGTTTACCTTCGTAAGCAGGAATGCAATTAAAATGTAATTGTTAAAAAAAAAAAAATCAATCGAAACATCAATAGTAGAATTTCGGCCAATTAACAGTCAGCAAATGAATCAGGATTTCATTCACAGAGTTTGTAAATGTTTTAGTCAGTTTAGAATTTGAAGAATTTACAAAATTCCAGTCCAAATTCTAGTGATACAAATATCATTTCAGCGCAACAAGCCTTCATTTACTAACTGGATGTTAAAGATCTACAGATTCTATAAAAGCTTTAAATTAGTTATATTATATTATAAGATACAGAAATTAAAGAAAATAGCTCACTAAACAAACAACTTTATCAAAAATTTGAACCGATAATTTAGTTCTTCTCATGGCCCGATAAATATTGACTTTACATTTTTATATTATGATTTTCCTATAATCTGTAGTTTGTGTACCAGGAGAACAGAAAAAATAGAATTAGTAGCTCCGGTCGAACTATAATAGCAAACATCAGTTCTGACTTTTCAAATGAAGCCTTATTTTGGCAGGAACCCAACCAATCTAGTAAAACGAGGCAGGAACCGGCCCAATCTGGCAACACTGAGTGGAAACCCACTCAATCTGGCAACACTGGGTGGAAACCCACTCTGGCAACTGCGTGGAAACCACTCGTCTGGCAACACTGGGTGGAAACCCACTCAATCTGGCAACACTGGGTGGAAACCCACTCAATCTGGCAACACTGGGTGGAAACCCACTCGATCTGGCAACACTGGGTGGAAACCCACTTGATCGGGCAACACTGGGTGGAAACCCACTTGATCGGGCAACACTGGGTGGAAACCCACTTGATCGGGCAACACTGGGCAGGAACCCACTCAGTCTGGCACCACTGGGTGGAAACCCACTCAATCTGGCAACACTGGCTGCAGTAACCTGCACTCGGAAAGTGGATGAATCTCGGATAAATGAGACTGATTGATTTACCAGCCAGTGTAATTAATCTGATCTTATTATCGGATTTTATCCATTTATCAAGAAAAAAATGGAGAAAATTTGATCTATATTGGCAGATAATTTATCTGTCTGCATCCCTAATTTCAACAAATGTTAGAGCTCCTTCTTATGTAAATATTTAAATGGACAAAATGAAATAAAAAATAAACAAAAATCCCTTTTTTACCGCAATGTCTAATTTAAAATACGGCAAATGATTTGGAAAAAAAAAAGTGAAACGTTTGTGAAATGTTTAACATTTGAATGAGTAAATTAAAAAAAAAGTTTTAAAACACAAATGTACCACAAAATTCTTACAGGTACAGACAAATGTACAAAATCGCAAACATCTTTAGCTGAATACTTGTATATTGCTCTAATTCTATACATTTACACGTCAGAGGCTTCTGACGCTGATCTCAGTCCTGTTTACACCGACTGAGTTTAATAAAGTGCAATTTTACATAAAAAAAAGAAACAAAAATATGCAACATTTGACATCTGCAGGTTTTCTTGTATTCAGTTCGGTGTAACTCCGCCCCCTTTCTCAAGCCACGCCTCCTTCAAGTGCCCAAGACATGCCAATAAATCAGAGCACTTTAACCGATACAGCATCAGTGTATGTACGGTTAAAGTTAGAACTAAGGTGCGGGAGTGATTATAAACATGTCATAGCTCATTAATAAGCACACCGTGTTTGATTATCAGCGTCAGCACCTTCGGATTAAAAAAAAGGTGCACTGCTGCTTGATCACACACTGCCCCCTGCTGACTGAATACACAAAATACAACACTGGTGATTCCTCTGAAAGCAGAGAGCAACTACACACACACACACACACACACACACACACATATTTGCGCAGTCAGCTGCGCTGAGAACTTAACCACAAGGATGCTTCCTTTAAGGACTAACTTGTAATTAATATAAGGAGCCAACCTTAAATGTGTATAAAATCATTTTGTTTTGGAAATGGATTCAGTGTCACACACTGTTCGAAAAAATCCTGCTACATCGTTCCAACTCCTCTGTGCATGTCATCACCCACAGTCGAACGATCTACTGCTTTTGGTTCGCCGCAAAATAAGTTTCCACTAAAAGCCCTTAGTCGTTGTTCGAGTTGGAGAACAGATGAGGAGGAGGAAGAGGAGGAGGAGAAGGAGGGGGAGGAAGGCCACTGATGGCATGGAGGAGAGGAAGAGAGGAAGGTTGTGACCCCTCACCTCCTGAGGTCACGCTGCCGCCGTCTCCTAAAGAGCTGCTGAGCCTGAAGCACTTTTCCTTGTGCGCCTTTAGCATGTTGGAGAAGCGGAAGCGCTGACCGCAGACGTCGCACGGGTACGGCTTCTCGCCCGTGTGTGTGCGCCGGTGCCGCTTCATATTGGGCCGACTGGTGAAACTCTTCCCGCAGATCTCGCAGATGTACGGCTTCTCGCCTGGAAAGAAGAATAGAACTGTCTTTGAACAATTAGTATCAGACCTGCGAAAAACGATTAATTTATTACGATTATTAGAACAATTAGTCAGCGTTAATTTTTAGCTTAAGCAATTAGTCAGTTTATCGAGTTATGTCTATTGTAGAAACAATAAATAATCTTCTAAATAATCAATTAATCAAATAATGTAAACTCTAACTAAAAAAAAAGAAACACTCTTGCTCCACAGCGCCACCCTGGTTAAAATGCGCAATTGCATACCTTTACATTATGACATATGAAATAAAACGGCAATAAGACAGCAAAAATGTTTGTTGAAAGTTTTTTTATAATTTCATAAGTTCATTTTAGAATTTTTTTTAGACTAAATATAGACGTTCCAGTGCAACTGAGCATGAATTAGTTACCGGTGTGTGTCTTCATGTGCTCATCGAAGTATTGCTTCATGTTAAAGTCTTTGCCGCACCACTGACACATGAACTGCTTGTGACCGATGTGAATGCTCATGTGAGAGCGAAGCTGGTACTTATACTGGAACCGTTCACTGCAGTTCTGCATCAAGAAAAGTGGATAAACGAATAAGAAGAAAAAACCTTGAAGGATCATCAGGACTTATAGCTGTTTAGCCGATAATAAAGTATGTGCAAAAACAGTATAATCGCTAAAACAGATTAGCAATTAATCTCTAATATAAAACGTGTGTGTGTGTGTGTGTGTGTGTGTGTGTGTGTGGAAAAAAACTTACCTCACACCTGAAGGGTTTTTCTCCCGAGTGCTGCAGGGAGTGCACCTTCAGAGACATACTGCGTTTAAACGACTTCCCGCACGTCTCGCACGTAAACGGCATGTCTTTCGTGTGAGCTGCAGGCAACGACACACACCTCTGATTTCTTATACATTTGTACAGCACATGAGCTGAACAGTGAACGTCAGATAAAGAAAATTGCACAGTTTATAAAGTCCAGAGATTAAACTCTCGCCACTCGTACGGTATTAGATAATTAAACGTACTGTTTTAATATGAGATCTTTTACACAGGAAATACCATCAGATGTTACGGAGCGCAAGAGATGCTCTGGGATAACAGATTCTTTGGGTGTGTTCGAAACGATTAAGTAATACAGTGTGTAGTTTTTGCTGTGTGTGTCGTACGGAGGTCAACGCGGCGCTGTTTTCCAGTAGGACGCTTCAGTCGAATACAGATCAAGCTTCAGAGGATGAAAGGAATGTACTGTACATGACCCAGGATCTGCAGTGTATAATTACACTGTAATAGATCATGCACCCTGTGTGTTTTGTTGCCATCTAGCTTTTAGCGTGATGGAGTGGGGTAAGGGGGAGGGTCTTCTGGGATGCAACAGAGATGCTGTTTGTAATAAGATAATAGACAAAAATATCTTAAATAATTTATTGTGCAATCTTCTTTTTCTTTCTGCGGTCCCCCTTTTAGGGGTCACCACAGCGAATCATCTGTCTCCACCTCCCCCTATTCTCTACATCCTCTTCACTCACACACACTAACTTCATGTCCTCGTTTATCGCATCCACATATACCTCCTCTTTGGTCTTCCTCTTTACCTTCTGCCTGGTAGCTTTATTTCTAACATCCTCCCACCAATATATTCACTATCCCTCCTCTGGACATGTCCAAACCACCTTAATCTGTCCTCCCTGACTTTCTCCCCAAAACATCTAACATGAGTCGTCCCCCTTGATAAACTCGTTTCTAATCCTGTCCAACCTCGTCACTCCCAAAGAAAACCTCAACATCTTCAGCTCTGCTACTTCCAGCTCTGCCACCTGTCTCTTCGTCAGTGCCACTGTCTCTAACCCATACATCATAGCTGGTCTCACCACTGTCTCTAACCCATACATCATAGCTGGTCTCACCACTGTCTCTAACCCATACATCATAGCTGCTCTCACTGGTCTCACATGTCTCACCACTGTCTCTAACCCATACATCATAGGTCTCTAACCCCATACATCATAGCTGGTCTCACCACTGTCTCTAAACCATACATCATAGCTGGTCTCACCACTGTCTCTAACCCATACATCATAGCTGGTCTCACCACTGTCTCTAACCCATACATCATAGCTGGTCTCACCACTGTCTCTAACCCATACATCATAGCTAGTCTCACCACTGTCTCTAAACCATACATCATAGCTGGTCTCACCACTGTCTCTAACCATACATACACATCATAGCTGGTCTCACCACTGTCTCTATACCATACATCATAGCTGGTCTCACCACTGTCTCTAACCACCATTGCTCTCACATCATAGCTGCTGTATCTCACCACTGTCTCTAACCCATACATCATAGCTGGTATCACCACTGTCTCTAACCCATACATCATAGCTAGTATCACCACTGTCTGTGATTTTTCTGGCGCAGAAATTAGTTCCGACCTTTTTTTAATTAAAAGGCGGCTCTTTTTTTTTTTTAACAAAACGAATCAAATCACTTAATGTTTTGTTTGTTTCTTCGTTAATGAACTGAAGTTCGACACAGCATGTAAAAAAAAAAATCACATACCGTCCCTTTAATTAACCTTTTAGAAAGCCGGGATACTTACCCACCATGTGCTTCCTCACATGCGCCATTGTGTAGAACTTCTTCTCACACACCTCGCAGGAGAACTTCTTCTCAGCGTAACCATGGACGACTTTGTTGTGCTCATGGAGGGACCATAACTTCTTAAAAGCCTTCCCACAGGTCACACACTGCAGGTTTAAACAAAATCATTCGTTTATATCTAAAGGGCAGCTTGGAAATTAATTAAAATCCATGATGAATGAAATCGAGTAAAGATTTTAAAAATTCAAAGGACGTCTTATTCTAAATGGCTCCGATTTAAGCAGGAGATATAATGTATGGCTGTGTAACTATGTGCTGTGAAAGCATTTCCACCATAGAAATCAAACAGGAAATGACTCAGCACTTCATCCTCCAGCTGTTCTCCCGATCCCAGAGCCAACACATGCATACAGATCACTCATATCTCACCGCACAGCACCGCACCGCACCGCACCCCACCTCACCCCACCTCACCTCACCTCACCTCACACACAGGACGCCAGACAGAGAAAACATGGCGTAACGCAATAAAAAAGGACAGCAAAAAAATACAGAGATAAACCTGGATATCGATTATTGATTAATTTACTTTAACATTTTTTATCAATACTGTGAGAGCATCAATTTAGACTAAATCAGATTATTAATTATTATTATTATATAGATTTCCAATCATAAAGCATTACAATATACTGTACATAAATACTTAGTAAATCTTCTGCTGTCTTTCGTTGGGCTGCAGAGCGACTTGTAGTTAAATGTACTGATTTCTGTAGTGATTATATGTATATATATTGTGATTATATATTGTTAGGGGTTGCAAAGAGGCAGAAAATCCCAGACAAAATTTACAGAAACTTTTAATGGGAATTTCATCTTGGAAATTCTCGACACATTCCAATGTAGGAACTTAACAGTAATTTCTGGGAATTTACGATATTTATAAGGATTAATTTGACTTTAGAAATTTAATTATATAAATGTGTTTTGTGAAATTCTATGTTTTGTGTAGCACCAGGGGGTCCTGGAGAAACAATATTTCATCTCACTGTGTTCTGCATTCTGCTATATATGGTTGAAATGACAATAAAGCTCCTTGAACTTGAACTTCTGCTGTTGTAGCCCATCTGCTTTAGGGTTCCACACGTTGTGCGTTCAGAGATAGTATTCTGCATATCTTGGTTGTAACAAGTGGTTTATTGAGTAACTGTTGCCTTTCTATCATCTCTAACCAGTCTGCACATTCTTCTCTGACCTCTGACATCAACAAGACATTTTCGTCCACACAACTGCCGCTTACTGGATATTTTCTCTTCTTCGGACCATTCTCTGTAAACCCGAGAGATGGTTGTGTGTGAAAATCCCTGTAGATCAGCAGTTTCTGAAACATTCAGACAGGCCCGTCTGGCGCCGACAACCATTTCACATTAAAAGTCACTTAAATCCCCTTTTTCCCTATTCTGATACTCGGTTTGAACTTCAGCAAGTGGTCTTCACCACATCTAGACACCTTAATGCACTGAGTTGCAGCCATGTGATTGACTGATTAGCAATTTGTGTTACCAAGCGATTGAAGATAAAAAAATTTAAACGACAAATATAATGAATGGAAAACCCCCCCAAAGCAGGTATGTTTTTATTTGTATGTGTGTATTTGGAGTGTGTATTTGGAGTGTGTATACCTGTATGCTCTTCTCACAGCTGGTCTGATGGTGCAGCAGGAGCTCACTCTCCAGAAGAAAGCGTTTGCCGCACTTGTTGCAGATCTGCATGCGATTGTGTGTGACGTTGGTGTGTTTCTCCAGGTACCACCGGTTGTTAAAGACACGCGGACATTTCTTGCAGGCGAAGTGCTGCTTTTCCTCCAGCTTTACCTTCTGGCCCAAACTCTCCTGCTCTGTCTTTTCTCGTGCCAGCGCTCCACCACTCAGGTCCTGGCACAAGGACACGGCACTTGCTCTTGTCCCACGGCGCGGTCTTTCTATGAGAGCTTGTGGAACCTCTGGAATGGTGAGATCATTTTCCTCTTCGTCGTCATCATCCTCATCCTCTTCTTCTTTATCGTCATCATCCTTTTCCTCTTCTGTGCTTACGTCTATCTCTTCCCGCCTCTGCCCATAGTCTTTATCTTCATCTCCAGGCAGGTGGTGATGAGTCTGACCTCGCTGTCTGCTCTTGCCCTCTGACCCCTTGGAAACATTCAGGGTCTGGTTGTTAAGGTTCACTTCAACAATTATTTGCTCTCGATTAAAAGAGGCATCGTTTTTTGGAGGCGTCGCCCCTTCGGGGCTGGTGCCTTCATCTGCTTTGCATAAACCCCTTCCACTTCCTCCACCATCATCCTTTTTGTGGAAGTTCTTATGATCCAGCCTGCCTGTTGTGTGGTCTACTACCTTCATGGAAAAGGCATCCATTTTGCACTCTCCCGTCTTGGTATGTGGGGGTATTTTGATTGCCCGCTTTGTACCTTTCCAGCAAAGTCCACATCAAACACGTCAGGCTGTAAGAGGTGCTGCTGTTTATGAGGCGTGTCCAGCGAGTACAGTGTAGCACCACATCTTCTGCGGTGTAGTCAGCGGTACACGCTGTTATAATCTAGGACTGGTTCAGAAACAGGAAAAGAAGAACAATATTTTTTGATGTTACTTGCATTTAGATGGCATTTTTGCTATTTAAGCATTTAGGAATCTTTAATACTTCTAACAGGCATCGATCTCAATCTAATAATTCCACATATATCATGAACTTTACTATCTTCTCTTCTGGTACAAAATCTTCTGCTACTTCTGCACTGCATCGCTTTTACGACAAACCAAAGTGGGAAGCAAAGGATAATGTCCACCAGGAGAACAGTGAACACATTGATATTCAGATCCACACTCAAGCCATCAGCTCGCGTCTTCCAACTCCCTGTCCTGTCTCACCAGACTCATCATTATACAGAAGACAAACACAGGCCAATAACCAATTAGGCAAATACCAGCTTTCTAAACAATTATCCAGATTCATTAGGCATATTTTTACTGCGACGAACTGCCACCACATTTAATGCCCAAGTGCTTGTTGTAATGTCAGTTGCCACTGGGGGCCTTCAGTTTTTCGGAGATTACCAGAAACTATGAGCCTGTGAAAATGTCAAGTAGGAGCAAACTAGTGTAGGAAAGATTCTATGTTTTGCTTTTTTAACGCTTAAGAAACGTTTAGAAAACAAACAAAAATGTAGTCAAAAATTCACACCTACGTCCCATAACATTGCTTAAAATGTTTATTGTTAACAATAGCTAGGATTGCTAGCTAGACCTGCTAGTTTCAGGACTACGATTTCCCATTTGGTGAAAGTGGAATTACCTACCAAGCTTACATCCCGAACTTCCTGAATCAATTGTTCGGAATGTCAAAGCTAGAATTATTCCGTGTATTTCCGTTAGCCACTCATAGCACTGATAGCTGCAATCTTTGAAATGGAACTGGTAACTGCGGACGACATTTTCTTTTCTTTGAGTTTCACTTTTATACCTTGAAAATTTCTGATAAGCGTCGGGGGTCAGCACAGAGGGAGGGCTGTCAAAATGTGATTGGCTGATGGTTCTGTCACTAATATTTATTACAAATCAGTGGTAAAAAAAACCCTTTTATCACACAATTGAATTTTTTATTGGTCCAGCAGAGAAGGCTGTGCTAATCCTGACGGCCCACCACTGTTATAATATGTGTGTGTGTGTGTGTGTGTGTGTGTGTGGAAACACATGTGGGTATATGTGTGTGTGTGAGTGGTCTTATTCGATGCACCTCTTAAAAAACATTCTTCTTCGCAGACATTTTATCCTGACCTTGGTAGACATTGCTTACACACCTCTCTTGCTTCCTTTCTCTCTCTCTCTCTCTCTCTCTCTCTCTCGCACACACACACACACACACACACACACACTCCCTAAAGAGGCCATTTCAGGTGATACAGAAATTACACAGAAATTATTATGACCTTACTTTGCGCATTTGTGTGTGCGCGCGCGCGTGTGTGTGTGTGTGTGTGTGTGGTGGTGGTGGTGGGGCTCAGGAAATAGACTGAAACTCAGACTGAGGGCTGAAATTTTGCACGTGTATAAATTTTCGATTATTGCACACAGCGACAAAAATGCTACTAAGAAAACTGGAACCCCTCCTGTCGTGGTTCTGAGGTCACGCTGAGTTTGTACTCTAATCTTTTAAACGAATAGCTGACAATTCACAATGTCCACAATGACATACTGCAGAGACCTTAAGTGAAAATCTGCCCTGAAACAGAAGAAAACGAAGCGAAGATACAAACTACATTTACGACATTTGGCAGACGTCCTTATCCTGAACGACTAACATTTATCTTCTTTATACAACCGAGAAATTGGAGGTTAAGGGTCTTGCTCAGGGACCCAGCAGTAACAGCTTGGTGGTGCTGGGAATCAAAGTCTGATCTTGCAATTAGCAGTCCAACACCTTAACCACTGAGCTACCACTTCTTTACATTTATGGCATTTGTCAGACGCCTTTATCTGGAATGACTTACATTTATTTCACTTATATAACTAAGCAATTGAGGGTTAAGGGCCTTGCTCAGGGGCCTTTGCAAAATGATAACTTGATGGTACTGGGAATCGAACCCACATTCCTTTGATGAAGGAACAGTTTAACACCTTAACCACTGAGCTACCCCCTCCCTATAACTATATTTCCTTACTAAATATGATGTCATATCTATAAAACCTTCACTTTTGGCCCATTATGGATTCCAGTCAAATTCCAGGTCCACCAAGCTGCCGCTGCTGGGCCCCTGAGCGAGGCCCCCTAACCCTGAACTGCTTATATATTTTCTATATTAATGTTAAAATTTCTCACTTTCCTTAGAATTATATAACAACATGCCTGTCCTCCTTATGTCCTCTCTTTCTGGTAAAAAAAAAAGAGCTCTCGCTGGTGCTTACTAATCATCATGACCTCCAGTCAGACCATTCTGTGTGTGTGTGTGTGAGAGAGAGAGAAAGAGAGGTTACAGTGTCCTCAGCGAACAGGGGCTGACTCAGGACTTCTTGCCAGAAGGAGCGTCTATAAAGCTGGGACACATAAACCACGATCACAAATGCCGCCCAGTTATTCGGCATGCCAACATGTCCCTTAAGCAGAGAATCTGATTTCACTAAACAGCTGTGTGAGGATCTGAACCTTAAAACCTCCTTTTACAAAAAGACACATCATTTGTCTTCGCCAAATTCTGCTATAAACTCTGAATCACACACAGTTGTATAAAATGTTTCTGTATGTTTCCTTCACTGGAAATAAGAGACTCAAACACAGTCCCAGCAGGACAATCCTCCCGTACACAAATCTCCTGAGTTCCATAAAAACACGACGTGTTCTGGTTGGAGTGGAACAACCCGAGCGTTCTGACTGGAACCCCGACTGAACCCCAGACCTCCTCGTTTCTACATTAGTGTCTGATCTCTAAACTAATTCTACTGGGGCTAAATGATCAAATCCACACAGTCACATGACACAATCTACTGGAAAGTCTTTCCAGATGTGTAGGTTATTATAGGAGGAAAAGTAAGACCACATCTGGAAAAGGATGACCAAAAAACACATATGGATGTAACGCTTTTCGACCTTTTGGCTAAGATCAAGTTTCTGTTCTTATCAGTTTAATATCTGATATGTCTTCTATATAACAGCCTTTCGGGACAGTGGTGGCTCCAATGGTTAAGGTGCTGAGTTGCTGATTGAAAGACCAGAAGGATCTGGGTTCAAGCGCCACCGGTGTCAGTTTGTTGGGTCCTTGAGCCAGACCCCTAACCCTTCCTGTTCCAAGGCGCTGTATCATAACTGACCCTGTGCTCTGACCCCCAACTTACTAAGATATGCAAAGAAACAAATTTCATGCTTACAGGGGCATTAGATAAATCCTACTAAAGTTAAAAGCATTTCCGCGCACATGAATTAAGGAACGTGGTGGGATTTGTGTGTTTATATATACATATGTTTGGAATGAAGAACCATAATCATAAATCGCCTGCTTCAGATGCAATACTGCGTTACCATTTAATGACTTGTTTCTCTACCAAATACATCATTTAAAGACTATTCAAGACCTTTTATGGCTTGCGGTTCCTCAACATGTATCCAGAAACATAAAACTCTGTTCTGTCCCATTCCAGGATGCTGAAAACAAATTACAACACTTGCTTTAGAGTCCCAGATGTTCATAATATCCACTTAGACAGCACGGCCACCATCAAACAGGAGCTGAAGAGTGTAAACTCTCCCCGACGTCAACCTGAGCTTCCAGATGTGAGCTAAAGGCAGAATAACTGCACCACTGAGACTCCTTAATCGACCTTAATCCCTCGGTCCACAGTCTCATGAGTGAAAAGTGATTAAAGAGTTGAATAAACATTCTGCTTTGGCTGGGCGGTAACCACAATATATTTTTTCTTATGTTTATCAATAACGATGTATATTTCGATATATAAATTGTTGACAAAAGGTCATGCCTTTATCATAAGAACCACACTTTTTTAAAGAACTGACACACACACACACACAGACCACGCTTACTTTACAAGAACTGGCAGACATACAGACGCCTCGTTCTCTTCAACAAAACACATAGAGGTAACATCTCCCGCATAGAGATCGACAGACACAAAAGATTTCCCTTTATTAAAATGATGCACCGAGACCACGCCTCCTTCACTGACAATGCCAGCTCAAGGCCTTGCCTCTCCCACTGAGAGGCCACGCCTCCTTAACTGAGACTCGCAGCTCAAAGACTACGCCTCCTTCACTGAGTGACAGATCAAAGACCACGCCTCCTTCACTGAGACTGACAGATCAAAGGCCACGCCTCCTTCACTGAGACTGGCAGCTCAAAGGCCACGCTTCCTTCACTAAGACTGGCAGATCAAAGACCATGCATTCGTCACTGAGACAGGCAGCTCAGAGGCCACGCCTCCTTCACTGAGACAGGCAGCTCAGAGGCCACGCCTCCTTCACTAAGACTGGCAGATCAAAGACCATGCATTCTTCACTGAGACAGGCAGCTCAGAGGCCACACCTCCTTCACTGAGACAGGCAGCTCAGAGGCCACGCCTCCTTCACTGAGACAGGCAGCTCAGAGGCCACGCCTCCATTACTGAGACAGGCAGCTCAAAGGCCGCGCCTCCTTCACTGAGACTGACAGATCAAAGACCATGCATTCATCACTGAGACAGGCAGCTCAGAGGCCACGCCTCCTTCACCAAGACTGACAGCTCAGAGGCCACTGTTTCTTGCTGCCAGTTAACTATTACAGCTGAAAAACATCATCCCGTGTTAAAACCCCAAATGGCTTTGATGTTAGTCGTTAAGTGATGGCGTGAAATATTCCAGTCCAAATTGTTTGCTTTTGTCGGTTCAAATAAACGAAGTGCGTAATTCAGCGAAACATCTGGAACATCTGATATCAATCAGGACGCATCACAGAACAACACATCACAGCTTTGTGTGAAAGCGAACTGCAATAAAGATGAACAAACTGAATTAACTGAACAAAAAGAAAGTTGAAAGAGATCAAGGGTCAAAGGGCAAATTCAGCTGAGAGGGTAGAGGCGTCACATTAATATTTATTTCCATCATGGAAAGTATAAGGATGCTGAAGCGGTGAGAGGAACGATTTTCTGGTTGGAGATTTTTTGGTCATGTTACCCCGTCTTTTTTTTTTTAAATAAAATGAACAATAAAACAGTCCTGTAATTTTTGCATGTACGAGATTAGCAGAGTTGCAAACTTTTCCCTCACACATGCAGAAGAAGAGGCGCAAAACCTGCTTCAAGGCAAGGCCATCGATCTGCACTGCACTTGTTCACTAAAACGCAATCCTAAATCCGTGCGCCTGACAAAAACAATCATACTAAAAAAAACCTATACTGGCAACAACACCTCCAATCCCCCCCTCCCCCCCCCCCCCACACACACACACACACGCCGCCTTGCATGCACTTCAAATAACCTTTTATTTGCAAAGAAATCTGCACACATGCGCATGCACACCGACCAGCTCCGGACGCAAATCTTTCACTCTTTCTGCGCAAAACTCAGGCTCGTGAATCCAGCTGCGTTATTTAAAAGCTTTTTTTTGCGCCTCAAACTTTAGTTCGAGCGGAGAAACGATCAGATAACCACAGAAAACAAAGTGCACAAAGTGCAGGCTGGGTTTTTCGGACCGGATGGGAATAAAGGACGTGTCACGAGCAGGAAGGAAAAGCTGGCTTTGTTTACCATGCGACTGATCCGTCAGCTCTTCACTCCGCACCTCTCAGGCCTCCGCGCGCCATGAAACACCGACACCCGGATTTTTCACATTTCTCCTGCTTTCTCCCTCACTCACTCCCTCACTCACTTACTCACTCACTCACACGGGTTGCCAGATTCGAGCATCTGATTTCACTTTCTCACTTCACGGTATTAAAACTTCCCCCCAGCGAGTCAATGCGAACGCGGTCCAGTGGGGAAATAATAGCGAGTCGATTTACTTTATTGTGTAAACAAAATAAATGATACGAATTGTCATTATCATTATTATCATTATTTTTTTATATTTTATTTATATTTTTATTTTTTAATTATTATCATTTTTTTTTTTTCATGCATTTGTCTTTATTTATAAGACAGAGATGGGGGGGGGGATAGAGGGAGAGGGGGGTTGGACCGGAAAAGACCCGAGCCGGAGTCGAACCCGGGTCGCCGGAGCGCAATTAATCAATTAATCCAATTAATCATTATTTTATATATTATTCATCTTCATCATCTTTATCATCATCATCATCTTTTTCCTGTTCTTTTTACTAAGACACATTAACTAGATTTATAGAACAAAAACACTGATATTAAAACTAATTTAAACAAAGTAGTTTATTATTTCTAGACACCGGTTGCCTTTACTTGTGTAATAAATGCTTTATTATCAAATATATATATTGATAGACCAGGGTTCGATTCCCAGCACCACCGAGTCACCACTGCTGGACCCCTGAGCTTTTACATTTACATTTGTAGTATTTGGCAGACGTCCTTATCCAGAATGACTTACATTTGATTTTCATTTTTGGGGTATTAAGGGCCACACTCAGAGGCCCTGTGGTGGTAACTTGGTGGCACTGGGAATCAAACTCTGATCTTCCATTTACCAGGCCAACACTTTAACCAAGCAGGTCCCTCAACCTTCAATTGCTCAGTGGAATAAATAAAAAGAAAATGTAAGTCACTCTGGACAAGGAAGTTTTATAAACACTGCAAATGTAAATATAAACTTTAATTGTATGTGATTAATAAAGAAATAAATGATTTAATAATATAACTAGCTTTTAGAAACAAACAAAAATAATATTAATATATAAATAATGTTTAAAAAAAAATAAAACTAACACAAAAGCAGCTTAAAAAGCTATTAATGAATCATTTTTAAGTTGTCAGTAGAAATGAGCTCTGAACACAGACTGTGTTTTCTGTGTATTAGACGGTTTATTGTTTAATATAATCTTTGATCGATTGTGATTGATATCAAACCCTAAAATCGTTACCTTTTTTTATCATGTTCACCATCATCATCTTTATTATTGGGAATATTTAAGTGTATTTATTTTGAGTCTCTTATTTAACATTTACTTGGTTTTTAAACATAGAAATTAATTCTAGACTCTGGTGGTCTTTATTTGTATAATAAATGTGTTATTATTTAAAATAAAATCAATGTCAATCAGTGGTTCCACCTTTGATACACCAATTTATGACCAATATTTGTGGACATTTTCCAGTCCTGATCCAGTCCCCCTGTGCTGTTTCACATGTGGCGCTGATGCACAAATTATTAAGGAATCATCTGATGATCATCTTCACTGACAAAACTAAGACACATTTTATTATTTTGGTAATATCTACGGGAAAAGCTGTTAAAACCCTCAATCTGGCAACCCCGAGCGGAGCGTTGAGACGCTGCCTCTGCAGGGGGAGGAGGTGATTGGAGCTCGAGGATCAGATGGGCTTTCTTGGCTGGGGATTTTAAAGAGACCAGACTTTATATCTTATATTTTATATAAAAAGTTATAAGATTCATAAATAACATAAAATTCGCAAAAGTTCTTTTCACAAATGTGCATTTTTATTACTTGAAAGCAGAGATTCTTAGATTAAGAGCAGTTTAAAGAAAAAAATATTTTTTTAAAATTAATAATTAAATATATTTTATTTTTAATATAAAAAAAAATATAAAACCTTTCCACTACTGCAGGTGCTCCTTATCAGCATTTTTTTTTAGTTTGTGCTGAAATTATAGCACTTTATAAATTATTTTAATGGGGCATTTACACATGATAATCCCATAATTCTTGCAGATTAAAAAAATTATAGTATATTTTTGCTAATAGATTCCCTGCAAGATTTATATTAGTGTACTTGTTTTAATATGTTATGGTTAGTTTTAATATGTTATGACGTTCCTACTGCACAGGAATAATTAATAACAGGTTTAATTACTGGTGTAAATAGATTTTTTCTTAAACGAGAAGACATTTAAAGATCATCAGAGGTGAAGCTGGAACTATATTTTTTTAATCACCAGAAAGTCTTTAGGATTGTTTGGGTGTTAATTTTGGAAGGCATGAATCTGATCAGGAAAGAACTGTTTATCATTATAAACCTTTTATTAATATTCTATAAACACTTGCTGTAACTATAAACAAGTACAAGAAATATGATTTATAAATAAAAACATACCATGTCCATTATTGGTAGTTTATTTATTTATTTCTGAATCTATCGAACCCATTTTTATTCCCTCCACAGAAAAATGGAGGCCTTTGTACTTCTGAAGACAAAGTAAAACCAGAACTCTGGATTTGAGACCCCTTCATACGGTGCTAAAACTTTCTTTGGCGAATGTGTTCGTGTTTTACATTCATTCTGAACCGATATATGATGCTGTTGGTAGTGTTGAATCCTAATTAATAAAACAAAGAACAGAACCAGGACGGCATAAAACAGTTCTCGTACATTAACATTGTGCTATTATTGAAAAATAAAAGATTTTGGTGTAAAAAAAACCCAAATCAGTAACATCATTAAACAGTACCACAGAAATATATATGTACAGATCAAAGTGGCTCATGTTAACTGACGTCGGAGAAAAGAAAGGAAGAGCAGTGAGGTCTCGCTTCAGTAACCAATAAACATACACGAATAATAAACAGGAAGAGGGAATCCCCTCAGCTGTATCGACTGCTACGACTTCCATGCCTTGATGAACTGCGACTGTAGGAACGATATGATCTGTAGGACAAAGAAAACAACTATTCGAAAGCAGTTTACAACAGAAAAGTTTACAGTACAAAAGAGAAAAAAATCAGCATGAATAAATTATGTAAACTCCTCACCTGGATCTACGATCAGAACTTTTACTTCGTCTGTATCGCCGCCTTCTGCTACGACTGCGACTGCGGCTCGAGTAACTGTCATAAGTGTAGGATCTAAAAAAAACAAACAAACAAACAAAACAGAACAATTATTTATATTTTCTATATTATATTTACATTAACAAACGGGAATGTTACATGTTTACATTTTTTTTTAAGGAAGGTATTTTACCAACCTCGACCTACGACGATCCCTGGACCGACTTCGGGAACGACTTCCGCTGTATGTATGACTAAAAATAAATAAATAAAACAATTATATAATATTTCTATTATTATAATTCTTTTTCCAGGCAGGCCAACAGATGGCAGACTGTGAGACTGTGACTGTTCGTGCAGTCTGCAGCCTTTTGCTGCCATCTGTTGGCGTGTCCCGAAACTTTTTGTACATACTTACATACAGCATTAAAAAAATATATATATTATATTATAATAAGATGTGTTATTTCTGGTGTCAGTGTCTCTTTGTACACCAGGATGTCAGGAATGAGATCAAATAACATGCACATATTTTTGCCTGGAAAAGTTTCACGTCTGTAATAAATTCATTGCTTCATTAATAACTTGACCTACAACTTAGGAAGTCTTTTCTGTCTATCCCCCCTGGGTGAAATAATGGCCTCCTACACTAAAGATTATAACGCAATATTATTTACATAGCAAAACTTTCTGATTTAACTAGGCAATTACTGCAGTATGAACTTTACGTTTCGGAAAAACAAAGCAGAATTTAGGTTTCTAAGTACGCTAAGAACGCCCTTCACACTCACCTGCGATAGCTATCGTAGCTGCTACTACGAGATCTGGAACGTTCTTTACCGTATCTTCGTCTGCTTCTACTTCTGCTGTAGCTTCTATTAATAGAGATCAAAGAAAAAACAATTAAGCAAAGCAATTGAGCAGAGCAAAGGTTCATGTTTATTATGGCAATTCATTTAAATTTGCATGCTGGAACAAATTTAGGTTCGGTTAATAGGTGTGTGAATCTCCTACCACAATGATATTCTGCATATGTTGAGATACAATCAGCACATGAATTATACATACACCATTGCTTAACTCCTTTAGTGGAATTAAAAGTCATAATGCAAATATCAACAGTAGTGCAACTGCTCCATGTGTGTACCTTGAAGAATAGCTTGAGCTCCTGGACCTGCTCCTGGAGTTGGTGTATGACCGAGACCTGTCTTTACGTCGAGGCCTGGAACTGGACACCGAACGGGACTTACTTCGCGACTGCGTCTGGGATCCAGCCTGCTCCGCCGTGGCATCAGGTGAACCCTCTTCACTAGAGCTGTCCTGATTTCTGGGACGCTGGTTAAGCCGAGCTGTCTTTCGCACCTCGTCAAACAGTGAACCGGGACGGACTCTGTTTTTGCTTTTGATCTCAATCTTGAGGCCCTGGGTCTTACCCTCCCCTTGGTCTTGTGGCCTGTTTATTTTCATAGCTAGAGGCATTACACTGGCTGCTGCTATTACAGTCATACCTTTTAAAGGTTTCCATTTAGGATCGACTGGTAGCCCAACTCCACCAGGTGCAGTTTCTCCAGTTTGATTGGCAGGATTTGAAACAGAAGAATTTGAACCTGAGGACTTTTGATCTGTCTGAGGTAGCAAAGGTTGAGTACCGTTCTTTACAGTATCTTTTATTGCTGGCAGGTCAATCACAGAAGGTTTGGAAGGTTCTGCGTTGGTCTCTGCATTGTGCTCTGGGGTGCATATTTCCATATCTTCTTGGTCTTTTGTTTGGTTGTGGTCATGTGTTGCATTAACCTTCGATCGACTTAAAGCAATCTGCGAATGTCTGCTTTGTGCTGGATTTTTTGCTGCCTCAATATTTATCGATAGTTGCTGGTCTTTTGTCAGATTTACAGTCTCAGCATCGCTTTTAGAAATCTCTGTGGTTGAGCAGCTTTTTTTTGATGAATCCTGAAACATTCTGGAATTGTCCTTGCTCTCATCATCTTTAGATTTCATTTGCGTGCCCTTCACCATTTCTACAAGTTCTTTACTGTTAGAAGGCTCAATATTTTTCCCCTGAGCGAGTGAATCGTCCTCCTCTCCCTCATCCTCAAACTCAAGTGGAGGCTGCCAATGAAATGTCTCCCTTGGTTTCTGGTGTTTCTTTTTGGACCTTTTTGTCTTTGTCTTTACTCTTTGTGAGCCAGACCTGTCAGAATTTCTTCTCTTGTGCTTGCGTTTACGCTTAATCTTCTTGCTTTTGTGCTTTTCGGTTTTTGTATAATCATCAGATTGGTCCTTATTGTTTTTAAATTCTTTTGAATCCTTTGGAAGCTCGACTGGTTTGTTGGAAACCCCAGAAGGTTCTTCGCTCTCAGATTCTGAACTGGCTTCTCCTTCTTCCTTTTCAGATGTTGCTTTATTTTGACTACCCACATTGTTTGCTACAGGTATTTCAGACTCACTTTCAGAGTCCCAGCAATGAGCCCAAATCTTCATCTTTTTCTTTACACAAAGTCCACTCTCCTTTTCAACAGAAATTTGAGACGGTTTGTTCTCATCAGTGGAAGTCAGTTTGCTTAAACGTTCAGTGTCACTTTCCCAGCCAGATCCAGATTTACAGTTGGTGGCTGACACTACCAAGGCATCATCTGGTTTGAGTTTTTCTTCTGTCTTAATGGTAAAATTTGGCACAGAATCACGTACATTTTCCAGTGTCCCTGAAATGCTGTGTTTCTGAATAGGACGGTGTGAACTATCAATTCCAGCCGTATGAGAAAGAGATGTACCTTCTTTGACAGGACTATACATGACATTCTTGGTTCTCTTTGTTCTCCTGTGAGAACTATGACGATTTTTTCTTCTTTCGGAGGACATTTTTCTGCACGAGTGATAAGAGTCTGATCTGCTGGAGGAGGAAGATGAAGAAGACCTGCTGTACTGACCGGGTGAAATGGACCGAGAACTAGATCGACTTCCACTTCCGGAACGGCTGGAGGATCGATTCCTGGACAAACCTCTTCGGAGGAGACCTTCAGGATGCTTGTTTTTTTCATTGTACTGGTTGCTACCAGTGGGACTCTTAATAGACATCGATTTCTCAGTTTGACTTTGAGCTATTGATAGAGTCTCCAGTGGCTTACCCAGAGTTGTCTGTGAGGACAAATCCTTTTTTGCCTTTATCTCTTGGATGCGAACATATGATGGTTTCCATGGCTTTTGTCCTGGTTTCCAGCGAGATGGTGGTGGGCTATCACTCAAAGGCAGCACTGTAACACTCTCAACAGATGAAGATGGGGGAGCTTTGAGTTCCAAAGCTTGAGTAGTAGTGGGAAGAGGATTCTTATCCTTCCGGATTCTGTCATCAGAAAGCTTTGCTGTATTTGTTTTTTTTTAAATTAGGAGACTGTGACCTGTACCTGGACCTAGACCTGGTCCTAGTTCTGGATCGGGTCCTATATCTAGATGTGGATCTGGAATCAGACCTAGATTGCGTAAAAGACCGTCCTGACTGACTTCCTGACCTTGAGTAGGATCTAGACCTACTTGCAGATCTAGAGCGACTTCTGGTGTAGGATCTGTCTCCTGACCTAGAGTAAGATCTTGACCCTCTAGACGAACAGGAGGAGGATCGTCTTCTGTTTGACCTCGATTTATAGGACCTGCGAGAGCGGCGTGAAGTAGAAGGAGACCGTGAATAAGACTTTCTTGGTGGATATTTGGATCCTTTTGAGCTTCTGCCTGAAGACGCGGACATCTCGCCTTCGGAAAAAGATGCTCCTCTGGATTTGTTTTTTTTTATGCTTTTTGGAATGTTTCCGTTTCTTTGCCTTCTTCTTACGTTTGACTTTTTTTTTCTTTTCTTTTCTGTGATGGTGACGTCGACTAGAGTAATCAGAAGCTTGGTCTGAAGAGTATTCACGGGATCTTGACCTTGACCAGGGGGTGCCACTTCTGTCATCCCATCTGTGGAACCAGTCGATGTGGTTTACAGTTAAAGTAAATAGAAAAATAGATATTGCAGTAAATCTAATAGGACCGGGTCTCACCTTTCACCTTTGCTCCATTTTTGTATACTAGGTGGTTGGTAACTCTTTGTTCTTTGCATCTCCTCTTTCCAGTGTGGAGGAGTCTCACTGCTTCCTCTTTCCTCCTCAGATTCAGACCGGGATATGGACCGAGTAGGTGTATGATATCGCTACAATAAGGCATCATAATATTTCTATTCTTTATTCTTTTACTAAAACAAAATGTACGGCAGTGTAACTGTAGGTAATGCACAGAAATGCTTTATGTAAGCGTTCATACCATTGTCCCGCGGCCTTTAATTTTCCGCCCAGACTTTGTAACAGCTGGCTTGGTGTCATTTGGCACGTTCGTTGTATCCTGTACAATGCTAACACAAAGAAAAAAACAAAAACACTATAGAAAAAGAGCAACTTTAAAAACATTTTCTTAAGAACTCGAAAAATACCAATACCATGTTAAAGCGAACATTTGCTCACTTTCCCCCATGTGGTTGATAAGTGCAACTGCTGTTACCATTGTCGTAAATTCTGTTGCCAATAGAGCGTTTTTACATATTTTATTTTTGCCCAGTTACCTGGATGCAGGTAGATACTGATGACCTTAAGACCTTGACAAACCTAACTGGACTAAACGAGCTGTCTGGAATTACTGATGTGAGGATTGATCTTTACCAGTTGTCTGTGTAATTCTCACAAACACCACCACTCTTTTATTTTGGTCTGTTTTTAACATATATATGTTTTAAACACTAATTATTTCACTTATATTAAAATCTAGACTGTTATCATGCCACAACAACATAAACAGCTTACATTGTTTCATCTTGTCTTTGTAAGATACTGAAAAGACATACGTATTTGTTGGCTCTTCCTGTCCTGGCATGTCTCGGCGGAGCAGGAAGCGGTTCTCTGGCACAGGAGGGATCTCCTCTGGACGCACCATGGGCTTCCCTCTCTTTACGTTGTGTTCTTTCTGTCCATCCTCTTCCTTTACTATGTCTCGCTCAGAAGGGCTGCAGACATTACTGATATTTTTGAATAGGAAATTTGCTGTATTATTAGTTTGCTGACTATTAAGCACAAAGTACTAAAGCTGAGTGAAGGTCTCACCTCACTTCACCAACCGCTTTCTCCTGCTGCCTTTCCTTCCTCCTGACATCTTTTCTTTTCTTTCTCGGACGTTTGCTTTTGCCAGATGATTTCTTATTTCTTTGTGAACGCCGTTCGGCTGATTCTCCTCCAGAGTCGATCGAGGAGTATGACGACTCAGAGGAACTCTGAGAATCGTCTTCCGAACAGAAAGCTTTTCTTTTCCTACCTTCAAGAACTTTAAATCAACAGTCAGGTTCAATTTGGTCAGAAAAAACACAAACAAACATTTTTTGAATCTGGTGGTCATCGCTAAAAAAATGCTTAAAAAATAAAATTACCATCATTAGCAGATTTCGTAATCAGCTGTCCGCAGTCAATCACTCTGACATCAGCGTAGGGTCTGCTGGCAGTGTCGGTCTTGAGCCCCTCGATTTTTTTTATCACTTCAAACCCGGAGATGACCAAACCGAAGACCACATGAACGCTGCGTTTAAACAAATATATGACACATTAGTCGACATCTGGTAAAGCAAATCGCCACAAGGCATGCTGGGAAAACGATGCTTTATTAAAGAAACGTATCCTTACCCGTCCAGATGTGGTGCTGTTTTTGTAGTTCTGGTTCAGGAACATTGAGAGTAAAATAGCCCCAGCGCATCAGCCGACACATGCAAAAAAAAGAGAGAGAAAACGGAGGGCCAATTAAACATGCAAAATCTCACGTGCAGGTAATCAAGTGGAAAAAATTAATCCACACACACAACAGGCATCATAATATCAGCATGTAGAATTACACTGGATTAAATTTATGGCACAAATAAATAAATGCACACTGGCTGAAGCAGTATGCAAAAAATTTATAATAAAAATACTATCCAAGCCTCCTTCAACAAACAATATATATTGTATATTGCATTTATAACAGTAATAATCAGTGCCAGGGATCTTAATCTTAACCATCACAGACATCTTTTAAATACTGGGCTAAGTTAAAAGCCAGATCTTACAAATTTACAGCTGAAAAAAAAATAGGTCGCAAAAAAAGTCTAGCTACAACAATCAGAAAGTCAGGAGAGAGAAGCACAGCCTTGGAGAGACACATTACCTTGGTAGAGCAGGATGCTAGAGTTTCTGCAAATTTTACACAAAAAACGGCAAGAGAACAATTGTAATACATTTGTAGGCAAAAAACGAGTCCAAGATTTTTTTTTTTTTTTTGTAATATATTTCTAGTTATTGTAAACTGAGAAGGGAAAGAAGAGATGAGCATGTTGAGGCATCTGCATCACGCATAAATACTGTATGCAGTGTCTCAAATCTAAATAATGTGTAGAAAAGCAGGGCAGAGGGACAGGAGTTTGGGCTACAGTGATGGATGCCTGAGGGATGCGGGATCGGAAAACAAACAAACAAAACAAAAAATTCCAAGCAGCTTCGTAAAAGCTGTCGTGTTATTGTCATTTAAAAAAAAAAACAACATGACATATGACGTATGAAACCTAGTTGGATGAAGCCATGTGTTTGATAAGGATATGGTGAATTTATTAGTAGCGACCAAAATACAACAGCACATAAGATTTTCTGGAGTTTTTCCATAATCTGAGTATATTAAATTATTCATACATTGAAAACATGTGCCGTTAAATGGCATCGGACGACTTAGTGATGCACATTTATATGAATGATGTTGGAACCTCACACACACGCATACTCTCCCTCCCGACAGAATAAGCCGTACTCACATAAAAAACTGCGAGCCGTTAGTGTCCTTGCCTCGGTTGGCCATTGACAAGAGGAAGGCTCGGTCGTGTTTTAGAATAAAGTTTTCATCTGTTGGAGAGAGACACGGAAACACAGGACAGACTGAGTGCTGGCCATCTGTTACAGGGCATGGAGGGCATGGTGAGGAAAGAGACTGATAAAAATAAAGAAATAAATAAACCAACAACAATAAAGCACTCCTCATTTCAATCAACGGCTAAGTTCGGAATCACAGCATACAGTATTTATCTGCGTGGATATGAGCGTCTTCAGGGGACAATTATGTGTTCCGAGGTATAATTAACCAGACCAGGCTACACGTAGACCTGCCAACCCCTGCGGAAGAACAATAGCTATGTTTTCATCCAATTTAACCGAAATATCGCATCAAACATTTGCGAATAAAGCACTGTTTTCATCCAGAAAAGATAAAAAAAATAAATCAATTGCCACTTCCGAGTTCCGTTGATGATTTTTTCACCAAGAAATGGTCATATTACATTTAATCACATGATCTGTCTACGCAAAAATAGATAACAGATAAATAAAATCACATGACTTTTGATGCGCAATCAAATTGGAACTTATTTTCTAAATGTGTTTCTATTGTAGTTTAGGTGCATTTTTTTCTTATCGGATAAAACATATAATTTTTTTTATATCTGTTTCCATCCAGCAGTCCAAAAAAAAAAAATGTTGGGTGGAACCATAGCTAATGTGAAGTGCAGGGGTGATCTGATGTAGTACTTTTAGAAAAATCATCAAGTAAAAACTATAAAACAAAATGGACACATAAATGCGTTGTGTTTTAGGTGCCGAACTGTAGAAGGTCTGTATGTGTTGTCAATGTTAGTATTTCATATTTGCTAATCCAATATAGTAAATAATCGATTGGTTTGCATGGTAGACAAGGCTCTACCAGACATTTCGATGCTGATGAGACAGGACATGGGACGATGCTGCAAAGTCATAAACGAAGGTAAAGTAAAAAAAAAAATGATTTAAAGTAAAACACAACATTTCGACATAGATTTTCTTGCAGAGATTTTTAAGGATGATCTTATGATAAAGGACTAAAATCAGGATTGTAGCAAATATTTAAAAACAATACAGAGATAAACTATGACAACATTAACAGGACAGAAATGGATGCTAGACAATATCAATACCGAGATACAGTGATTTTCTTTTATAATAAAGGGGATGTCATATGAATAAAATAATTTTTTCCCCCCAAATTAAATATTAAAAGGTGTGTCATTCTGTATGATAATATAACTTCCAAACAATACAGACAAAATCTGCAGGATGTGTTTATGCTGTTTTAATAAGCAGGAACATATGATCTATATTACAATTTGTTTGAAATAGAAGTGTGCGCTTAAGTTCAGAAATGAGAAGGCAAAAAAACAAACAAAGTGAAATCCAATCAAATTCATGACCCAGATGTTTACGAGCACATTGCAGACACTAAAAAATAAACACCCGGTCATAATATACAGACAAGGAGGGGACAGTGTTTAGTTTTGTGTTACTGCACTGTGCACATCTCTTACCTTTTCATTTTGCAAATGACCACAATCTCTATAAATAAAAGAATACGTTGAAATATTTAGGCAAGTAGATTCTGGATTGTTCAATAAAGAAATATCCCTAACCGCCATGCTGAGTCAGACAAAACCCAAATAATTACTAGATAAGAATATAATAAATAATTCCTGATCTTCCATGCGTGAACTTGCCATGCAACCTTTTGATAATGTTGTACTTAAATAAAGACATTAATAGAACACTCATGGCAAGTGATTTAAATTATATAGAGTTTGTAAGGCTTTACAGCTGTTTACCTTCAAAGTAACCACCGAATATCGACTCTCCTCCTCTTCCATTGCCTGTTTTAACAAAAAAAAACAAAAAACAGAATCAAACAAGTGTGTACACTGTATAAGAACGAATGAACACACACACAAAAAGCACTGCATGTGTGTTAAGCA
This sequence comes from Bagarius yarrelli, assembly GCA_005784505.1. Lineage (NCBI taxonomy): Eukaryota > Metazoa > Chordata > Actinopteri > Siluriformes > Sisoridae > Bagarius > Bagarius yarrelli. The sequence continues at coordinate 2,411,990 of VCAZ01000024.1, forward strand.
AACATTTAACCTTGTTTTTATCATGAACAAAAACTAGATATAATACATTTAGACCAACTGATGTGGGAAATTAAAGTGTCATGTGATCCACCTGGAAAAAAACCTTGAACAAAACTGGATCTATTTATATCCATAGAGAAAATGGGGACAATTTTAAAGCTGGAGGAAACCGTGTGTCATTTTAGCCACAAATCAGTCATCCAAAATAAATAAATTAAAAAAAATAATATTATATATATATATATATATATATATTTAAGTAATAAATAAGATTTTTATAATCCTGTGCTAAAATGTGTTGTCTTTGATCGCTGTGTTCACCGACAGCGCTGATTAATGGCCGTTACAATCACTTTTTCTGCAGCATGACTTCACCAACAGAAAACAATAGGAGCGCCAATTGGATGAACCACCTTGGGAAAATGTCAAAACAAGTTATGTGGACAAGAAGAACATGGGAATCACGTTTTATTCAGTCAGACAAGCAATAATCGCAAAACAAAAATATCTTAAGAAATCTTAAGAAAAAAATGATATATATAATATATATATATATATATATATATATATATATATATATATTATATATATATATATTAGTGTGGCCGGCGCCATGGTGTAGTGGCTTAAGGCACTGGGGCCCCAGCGACTGGGGGTTTGTTTCCGGGTTCTTTCCAGTCTCACCCGTCTCTCTCTTTTCCCCATTTAATCCCTTTATGTCCTTTCAATAAAGGCAAAATGCCCAAACATATAAATTCAATAATTAAATAAAATACTGCAGTGTAAGTCTGGCTTGAGCTGTTACCACCGGCTCAGATGCTGCTACCACCACCATGCTTCACTGTAAGATTAAGCACTGACACAGAGAAATTCAGAGGGGGTAAATACTTTGTTGATATGAATAAAGAAACAAACCTTCGGAAAAATCTCCCCCTTGAATCATGAAGTTCTTAACTACTCGATGAAATACAGAACCTTTATAGCACAGTTTTTTCCCTGTGGTTTTACCGGTGCCCTTTTCACCTGTGGGAAAGACAAACCAATTCCATTCAGTGCACTGATATTATAACATGTTACTCCTAACACATAAACCCATCAGCAGCATCGCTTAAATTGGTTGTGTGTATACACACACACACACGTCTGTTACATTCCCATTCTTCCAGGAAAACAGATGATCTGTGTATTAAACTGCAGCTTTATTTTGAACTTTGTACTTTCAACAATTAGTTATTTGTAAAGAATTTCTCAAAGAGACATAAAGAATAAAAATATACCTCTAATATTTAGGTAGACCAAGAATAAGACCAAGCTAAGAATAACATTTATCAAGTCAATAGAAACTGAGAACTTGCACAGGGTTTTCCCTCCTCATAAGCATAAAGCTGGAACCTGCCGAGTGAAAAATAGAGACGATTCCATAATTTGGAAGCCAAAAAGTTTTTTTTTTTAAGTCTGAACACTATCTGCTCTTCATCCAGCTTATTACCCGATAAAGAGACAAAAAACGTAGTAAGTAACGTTTTCCGAAATTAAACACAGTCTGCTCGAAGTATTTTAGATGTAAAGAAGGATCAACATGTGACTTGTAAAAATGTTTACATTACAAAACGGCTCAGTTTCAGCCACAGATTCAGTTGTAATAAAACCTATACATGGAGGACAGACTGAAATCAGGACTGATGTGATATAACAGGTCTTAGAAGAAATACCAGGTTTCTATAATGTTACCCTAGAACACAGAGGGAGTGACTGGATCCTTAAAAACTTATTAATAGCTTTATTTTGCTGACGATTATATAATTATAAATTATAGTACCAGACTCCGTTTACTCACCAGTGCACAGACAAAGGAAATTTTTGCTGGTCTTGGGACAAATATCGGAGAACAGTTGAAAGACAATGCGTCCAACTATAACAAGAGAACAGAGATTAGTTGGGTTTTTTTTTTAATGCATGACACACCTTTATTTTTTTAAGAATAAAAAATTCTGTATCATATCTGTATAAATTCTTTAGGATTATAACAGCTGGTACAATGAGTGGAAATGAGTCTTCAATCCTATCAATCGGCCAGATTTCTGTCTTTTATACAGGTAACGAGCTGAGATTAGGAGCTAAATCTCCTAAAGGGACTGTCCTAGAGAGTCTTCAGACCTTAATCCTATATTAAAATCTGTGAAGGGAGCTGAAGGTTCGAGCTGCTAAATGTCAGCTATGAAACCTGAATGACTTGGAGAGGCTCTGCGAAGCGGAGTGGGGACAAACCCCCCCCCCCCCCCCCCCCCCAAGATGTGTGTAGATGTGGTGGACAACTACAAGTACGTATTTGCCACCAAGATCTAAGTTTTGCAAAGAGGTCAAATATTTTCTCACTCGTTCAAATGCGAATCATTAGTACATTTTTTTTGAAATGTGTTTTTGTTGTTTTTCTCTCCGACTGAAAATCAGCAGGGGATCGAATCTCTTTCCCCCTCACTGTATTTCAGCCTGGAATTAAAGTTGGAATATCACTGAGGACATATTTCTAAAAAACAAAGCTATTTTAGAGAACAGCATTAACTAACACTAAGTCCCTATTCCCAGCCGGGGGTGTCTGAGGGTTGACAAAGACCACAATTGTCTTTTTTCTTTCTGACAAAAAATAATCTTCCTCTCTTCCTCTCCCTCCCCCTCTCTCCCTCCCCTCCTCTCCCCTCCCTCCCTCCCTCTCTCTCCCTCCCCCTCCCTCCCTCTCCCCCCTCTCCCCCTCCTCCTCCCCCTCTCTCTCTCCCTCCCTCCCCCTCATCCCTCCCTCTCTCTCTCTCTCCCCCTCCCTCTCTCTCCCCCTCCCTCCCTCCCCCTCCCTCCCCCCTCTCCCTCTCTCTCCTCTCCCTCTCCCTCCCTCCCCCCCTCCTCCCTCTCTCTCCCCCCTCCCCTCCCTCTCCTCCTCCCTCCCCCCTCCCTCTCTCTCTCCCTCCCTCCCTCCCTCTCCCCCCCCCTCCCTCTCTCCCTCCCTCCCCTCTCCCTCCCCCTCCTCCCCCTCCTCTCCCCCTCTCTCCCTCCCTCCTCCCTCCTCCCCCTCCCTCCCTCCTCCCCCTCCCGTCTCTCCCCCTCCCCCGTCCCCCCTCCCTCCCTCCTCTCCCCCTCTCTCCCTCTCCCCTCGATCCCCTCCTCTCCCCCTCCCTCCCTCCCTCTCTCGCCTCCCCCCCCTCTCTCCCTCTCCTCTCCCCCCTCTCTCTCCCTCCCCCTCTCTCTCTCTCCTCCCTCCCTCCCTCTCTCCCTCCCTCCCCTCCCGCTCGCCCCGCCTCCCCTCCCCTCTCCTCTCCCCTCTCTCCCTCTCCCTCGCTCTCTCCCTCTCCCTCTCTCTCCCCTCCCTCTCCTCTCTCTCCCTCCTCCTCCCTCTCCTCTTCCCTCCCCCTCTCTCTCTTTTCTCCCTCCCTCCCCTCTCCTCTCTCTCCTCTCTCCCATCCTCTCTCTCTCTTTCCTCGTCCCTCCTCTCTCTCTCTCTCTCTCTCCCTCTCAGCACATTAAAATAATAATAATAATAGTCTGAACGCTTCTAGTGTGATGACTAGTTTCTAGTGAAATGATATATATGTAAAGGCTCCTAAGTCCAGTTATAAATAGCTCGGTTTGTATACAGTCTAAGAAATAAAGGTCAATGTGTATATTTAATATTACTGTAAAATAAATGTAGTGCAGCTTTTATCGCTTTTTCTCTTACTGATAATAAAGCACTGTAAGGTCGTACCTGGCTCTCTGTTGATTTCCACATCGAAGTAGCACTGAGGCCGATCTTTCACCCCCATCCTGAGGCAGGAGAGGGCTGCTGACGGGCTACTGCATAACAAACAAAAGAGAACGGGGTTAAAGAAGGTGTGTTGAGTTCTGCAGGTAGCGATGGGATTAAAGGACGCCTGAGATCAGAGACACACGCTGATCTTCAAAACATTTACATCAAAATAATAACAATACAACAGTTAAAAACGGCACCAGACTGAAATCACCGATCAGGCGTAACCTTTAACACACACACACACACACACACACACACACTTTTAACATGACTGCAACCTCACCCACGCTTGAAATACAAGGCGAGCGAGCAACCCGGCGTGTGTCCAGGATATGTGTGTTTATGTGTGTATGACTGAGCGACTACATGCTAAAGCTATCATCAGAGATAACATGACAGGTGTTTCCTTCACGTCAGCATGCCAGCTGCTGCATCTAGCAGGACACGACGTCCGTCTGGGTAAATGCCAAATGTCAGACAGAGGACCGGTGGGGGGTGGGGGTGTGCAGGCCCACGAGGTGCTTAGAACTTCTGATCTTTTGAGTGACCGTAAGCTGGTTGTGATCTGGGCTAACAATAATAACAGAAACTCACTGGTATAAAACAATTCAGAAGAGAAAATTCCGCTATTAATGCTGTCGCAATTCTGAAATAAGCGCAATTATTGGGCACTTTTATTATCTAAAAGAGGAAACTGTAGTAACTGCAACACCCAACCAAAGTATGTGAGCCGAGTGAAGTGTTTGGAGCGGATTTTTATTTCATTTTTATTCAGTATTAAGATCTTACAGTTAAATCTAATGCATAATAAACACATACAGACTGAATAATTACTCATTATGCTAATTATTATTTGAATACATCATCTGATTGGTTGAAATTTGGGATGGACAAAAGTTGTGCAGCTTTTGGAAATACACAAAATAATTATTAACACTCTACACACACACACACACACACACACACACACACACACACACACACAGTGTTTAGATCTGATATCCTATTAATTATTAAACTGTAAGATGTTAAAACAGATGTGTAAAATATTTACTTTAATAACAACACACACACACACACTCTCTAAATTGTGCTAGTAAATCTGGTATCCTGCTGGATTTATTTTTCTTTCTGTTCTTTTTTTAAATAAAAAAAGTTGTTTAATATGAAAATTCTCGCTGTAATTAAACACACAGAACTGCATTTATTTACATCTGCCGAGTTTTTCGTTTAAAAATCCTTATTTTTCTCCTGAAACTCGACTAATTCGCTAGATTAGCACGGACGCTATTACGGTTTCAGTAGGCTAACCAGTCAGCTAGAAAGTCACACAGTTCCTGTAATCGCTTATTTTTTACCTTTTGGGTGACAAACTTTTTATTCGTAAAACCATACAATCATATTTATACGCTTTAATTAACGTTTTAATTAAGTATAATGCTAATTTAAGACGCTAACTAAGCTAGCTACGGCGAAATACTTTCCTTCACTGTTAGCTTCATTAGCTACGAAGGATATTTGACGTCCTGCAACTTTTACAATTCATTTTTAACACTATTTTTGGATCATTCTAATTTAAAAATGCATGTTTTTAAACGAAATACTGCGATAGAAATTAAAGAATTTATAATTTAACAGCAAAAACACGTTTGTGTTTTTTACCTGAGATTTTTCTAAACGACGTGACCAGCGCTGCCCTGTTCTGTCGTGTGTCGCCGCATGGGGGCGCTGTTTCCACTAAAATAAGAGCAGCAGTACTGTAAAGTCATTATGTAGAAAAAAAAAAAGAAAAATTTAATTTTTACAGTTGATAAAAAACTAATTTTTCAAATAAGTTTTCTGTGTTGTCGTTTGTGAGTCTTAGGTTTTAATTGGAGAAATAGACAAACAAACAAGCAAACATGCTTCATAAATTGACATTTCTGCCCTTTCCAACAAACGTATTTTTGTGTTTTATTGAACATTATAACAAATATCAGTATTATTAAAGAACAATATTCAATATTAGAGTAATCATATTAATTTTTACAGTTTTTGATGAAATAAAACTTTTCCTATTTATTTTGTTATTATTTTATGATTACAATTATAACATTTTAAGCCCCGCCCATTTTATACCATGCTATTAAAAACGTTTTCTGGCGTGTCAACTGATGTCATAATAATACTTTCTTCACGCGGTGTTTTACTGTATAACTACATATACAACATATTATCCGTTGTCTAAAAATCACAGTTTTCCCTGTACCGCCCTGCCATATATGAACAATTTTAAAGTAAAAATAAAAAAGATTAATTATTAAGAATATTTTTGTCTGATTAGCCTAATTTGTGCTCATGCTTAAAAAAAGAATTTTCATGCTTTTCCGTCTTTTATATTAAAACAGACAAAAGCTTCCGTCATCAACGGACGTCAGCTGCTGTAAATTCCAAACGCTTTCCGGTTGCCTAGATAAGCACCCTAGTTAGTGTGCATCATAATGGCTTTGGCGCACTATGTAGTGCACTACACATGGATCAGTTTAGGTTTCGGTGCCCGTATGTTCAAGTTTCTATGACGTTTCCCGAACGCAGATAGAAATACAAAAAAGCGATGTTTGTTGTCAAAGAACAGAAATGTTATGCTGGAAAACAATAATAAATAACCCGAATTAACTGATCTGGTTTGTCCATTTTGAAACTAATTCTTATTTTCCAATAATACCATGGCAAAGGAGTTAAATAAACCACTAAGGTAAGAGATGATCAGCTTTATTTACACACCAATCATGATCCCTGTCTCAGTAACCAATGCACGACCATTTATTTCTTTTATTATGTGATCAAATATAGAAGAAATCATTAAACTATAAATACGAGTGTATTATATATGAAAACCACCATTAGAAACAGTTTCCCTAAAGACAATAACATATAGCAGATAGCATATGTTTACCTAAACAGACTTTCTCTCACATTTACATGTGCTGTTTTTTAATTTATATTAGTTTTATTATTTACACACAAAACTAAACGCATCCCTGTTTCCTGTATCCTGCTTTACCAAACGTTTGCGCCGCTTTAAGAATCTCGCGAGAATTAAAATCTCTGTAGCGATAAACGATAAGTATCGCGATATTTCGTTTAATGCGTTAATTAGATTACAGAAATAAATCCTTAAATAGCAGTGAGAGATTTTTTTTTCCTTTTTTTATCTGGTGTAAATTCAGTCCAGTAGTTAATAAAGTCATTATTAGGTTAAACATGTAAACAGCAGGTAAATTAATCATTCTGACTGATGAGAATAGTAGTGCGGTAGTGCAGTGATTTAGATGTTGGACTGCTAATTGGAAGATCGATTCCCAGCACCACCAAGTTACCACTGTTGGGCCCCCAAGCAGGACCGCTAAACCCAGAGCGCAACTGCACATATGGTTGCTGACACCCTAACCCACAACACTAACTTAACCCACTGTCAGGAGACATTTAAGTAAGATTTAGAGAAGGAGTCTCCGGTGTTAGTCTGTGCTTTTAAAAAAAATTAATGTCATGGAAAGTTTTTCTCGAAAAAAAAAAAGTCTTCAGGACAGACAACATGCTATAACAGTGTTGGACTGCTAATCGGAAGATCGTGGGTTCAATTCCCAGCACAAGAAACACAATAAATATAATTTAGTAAATATGTAATTATTACATATAACTATATAACATATAAACTCGCTTGAATAAAATAGAATGAAATAAAAATATATCGTGTGAATCAAATATACAAAGTGAATCGAACTTTCAGGGTGGTAATTAACTCCACTTACGATCCCCAGTAAATTTTTTACAAAAGTGTCCAATGATGATAAATTTTTCTCTCTATCTCCGTCTCTTGATCAGGATGAGTGTCACTGCAGCTGTGTGTGACAGAACATGTCTCTGATCGTGTTCGTGTTGGTGGCGCGACTCAGGGATGGACTCCCTCTGTCCGCCTCCACCGACTTCCAGCACAGCAGAGAGCTGCAGGAGAGGAAGCAGCAAATTCGCACCATTTCCAAATCCCTGAACTCGCTTCCTGAGAGAGGGATCATCACAGGCCAAGAGCTTCATATCTAGTGAGTTTAGACTACATTATAGTGAAAAATACACATGATTAAACCAGCAGCAAAATCACGTCCATTCAGATAATAAATGTGGGACTCACGTCTTCTGTCCACACCCTGTCTGTGTGTGTTGTAGCTTCTACCTGTCTGATGGCATGGCCTACCTAAGTGTATGTTTGTGCAGTGTGTCTGCTGCTGTGGCCTTCAGCTTCCTGGAAGATCTTCGCTGGGCGTTCATGGACAGATTCGACAGCTCAGCGGTGGCCCAGGCGTGCCGTCCGTACCCTTTTCTGGACTTCGGTGGGTGTAGAGAAAGAGCAAGGGAAGGGGTGGTGCAGTGGTTAAGGTGTTGGACTACTTATTTAAAGATTTGATTCCCAGCACCAGCAAGCTGTCACTGTTGGGCCCCTGAGCAAGGCCCTTAAACCCTAGTTGCGTAGTTGTATTAAAGAGATAAACGTAAGTCGCCCTGGATAAGGATGTCTGCCAAATGACGCAAATGTAAATGTAAGAACAAATTTCAGTTCTGTTGTATCTGATTTCTTCTTCAGAGGCTTTAAGATGTAATAAGAAGGTTATAAGAAGGTAATAACGATGTAATAACAATTCTGTTCACTTGGCAAGGAAAACAGAACAATACAATTAGTGCAGCTACCAGGATCAAAATAAAATACGTTTGTAGATCAAAACTGTAAACATAAGAAACGCGCACGCATGTCACATGATCAAGTTTTTCTATAAATTATATTGTCAGATTTTTAGTTTGATAAATGAATCAGCCACGATAATTGATAAATACTGTGTAATTCATAACCAAGTCCTCTTTTAAATTATGTTCTATCATGGTATTTATTTTTTCTTTGCGCAGACGGCGTGATACAGAAACTGCAGCAGCACTATAACCAGAACGGAGGTCCCGCTCTTGAAATCACTCTGAGCACAGTGCAGGAGGAGCTCAGCCTCAGTCCCCCTCACGTCCTCACCATGGACGAGATACAGCTCAGCAACGGAGTCGCAAACGGACACGCCGAGCAGGCCGCAGCGTCAGGTTTGTCCTGGTGTTCTCAACAGAGTATAAAAGAATTTATGATGAGTAATTTTATCACATAAAAAAAGACATGTTTTTGTGTTTGTAATCTACATTCTTGTTCTTACCAGTTTGTTTATCTCTCGGTTGAATTTGATAAATTAAATTTATTGGTTAAGGTTTTCACTTCTTTGGGAGTGACGAGGTTGGAAAGGATTAGAAACGATTTCATCAGGGGGACGGCTCATGTTAGATGTTTTGGGGAGAAGGTCAGGGAAGGACAGATTGAGGTGGTTTGGACATGTCCAGAGGAGGGGTAGTAAATATATTGTTAGGAGGAGGTTAGTAATGAAGCTACCAGGCAGAAGGACATGAAGTTAGCGTGTGTGAGTGAGAAGGATGTAGAGAATAGGGGTAGGTGGAGACAGATGATTCGCTGTGGCGACCCCTAAAAGGGAACAGACGAAAGGAGAACATTGCTTAAGGTTTTGGACATCTGATCGGAGGATTGTGGGTTCAACAGAAATTTCAGCCACACTGTGGTGTATATGAAACGGAATAAAACCGCAACCGCCATGTTTGAAATGGAATTCCGTCAACCGCAGGTCAGATGCAGAGACTGGAGCCGGTGTCCGCTCCCGGAATCCTTTCGCTCGTCCTCAACATCATGTGTGCCGCTCTCAACCTGATCCGGGGCGTCCACCTCATTGAGTACACCTTTCAGGTAAGATTTATTAACGATTTATTTACTGTCGGTGAAAAGGTGTGGAGAAATGATCGTTAGGTGTAGCGACATCATCATTTCATTTAGTGACGTCATCATCATCATCATCATCAACATCATCCACTCTTAGATTATCTGACTTTTTTTTTTCAGCTCACTTAAATGCGTTATTCTTACGTTATTCAATCATTTCAATTATAACATACTTTCTGTAAATAGGGTCAGTGGTGCTGTTTAATTAAAGTATTTCATTAATTTCTTACTCTTAATTTCTTACTCTTACTCTTAAAATATTAAGCACCAAATCTGTCCAAATGTTGATTGTGATTTTTGTCCTTTTCAGGACGATTATGACAGTTTCTGGAATGTCACTGCGTTTCTCGTGGCGTTCGCGTGCTGTGTTTGTCAGGTATCCCGCTTTAGATTGATATTATAAAAAAAGAACTGAAAGTCAAAAGCACCGTTCTGCAATCAGACACTGGTTCTCTTTCTGACACAGTGCCAGCTTTATTTATTCCACTCATCTCGGAAAAAGATCATGTCCCTGATGCTCCTCACCGTGATCATCGTCTGCAACGGCTTCCTATTCGGCCTGAGGAACATCTGGCAACTGACCTTCCACGTGTCTGTGGCTTTGATCTCCACCCTCCTCATCCTCAAGCGTAAACTTTTGGACAGGAGCTCGGACTGTGGGGTGTGAGTCTGCAAAGTAACACACGAGGTAAGACGGGAAGACGTCCCAGACAGGCGACAGCACAATGACTTTTAACTGAAGACCAAATTCCAGGATAACCGGGGGACAATTTCTGTATCTGAAGTGTTTTACAGTAAGACGCCATTACGTCTGTTGTATTTCTTTTTAATCAGACTTGCAGATCAATCGCTTTTCTTTTGTCTTCACAAACGGCTTTTGCTTATGTAGGACATGTAAAACGGTTTAAGAGATTAACCTACTGAACTTTACCCGGTTTTCAAAGATGTATATTTGCAATACGGTTTAATTATTGTGTAATTAATTACAATTAACATTTTGTAAGGGAGAATTGGGTGATATTTTATATGAACAGATCATTTAGAGGGTAAATTTAGTTTAGAGGACAAACACCTGAATCTGGAAGACAACAACTGCATGGTTGACAGGGGCAATACAATGGGTGAATAATTTGCAGTATTTGCATTCAATAATAAAATCTGGAAATGTTAAAAATATCCTCGTTGAAGAAAATGTCTGTAAATTTTGTTTTAGGGTTTAGGGTTAAAAACCTGTCTTAGGGGTAAAAAAATCTACTTTTGTGTCGGGAGATTTAAAGATCTTGATTTTCTGATTTGTGTTAAAAGGTGTAGCTGAGTGTTTTTGCCCTGTCCCAGTTTACTAGCACATATAACTGTCTGTTATACAGAATAATTTGCACTAATTCATTATTTACAAACACAAATACTTCCTGTTTCTCGGTTAAACATTTAGAATGATGATAGTTTTGTAGCTGATCGTTAGTTTTAGGGTTAGATGGTCTGTACCAACCTTTTTTTTAAGTTTACAGCAAGTGGATTTCTGTTAAACCACAAACCTAAAGCAGGTTATACACTTTATCAGTTTATCTATATTATTACTATTAATTTTTCAAAAATAGTAAAAACCTAACCCTAAACCCTTAGCCGTAACCCTAACCCAAATGCTAACCTTAACCCATACTGTAACCCTAACCCAAACTTCAACCCTAACCCTAAATCCTAAACCCTATCCCAACCTCTAACCCTAACCCTAAACCCTAACCCAACCTCTAACCCTAAACCCTTAGCCGTACCCTCAACCCAAAACTGCTAAACCCTAACCCATAGCTAACCCTAAACCCTAACCCAAAACTTCAACCCTAAAACCCTAAACCTAACCCTATCCCAAACTTTAACCCTAACCCTAAACCCTAACCCAACCCTAACCCCCTCTCTAACCCTAAACCCTAACCCCAACTCTAACCCTAAACCCTATCCCAAACTTTAGCCCTAACCCCAACTCTAACCCAACCTCTAACCCTAAACCCTATCCCAAACTTTAACCCTAACCTAACCTAAACCCTAACCTAACCCTAACCCAACTCAAACCCTAAACCCTAACCCCAACTCAACCCTAAACCATCCAAACTTTAACCCTAACCCAACTCTACCCCAAAACCCTAACCCCTAAACCGTATCCAAATTTTAACCCTAACCCAACCCTAACCCTAAACCCTAACCAACTCTAACCCAAACACTAACCCAACTTAACCCTAAACCCTTACCCAACTTAACCTAACCCAACCTAACCCCTAAACCCCACTCTAACCTAACTCTAACCCTAAACCTATCCAAACTTTAACCCTAACCCAACCAACCTCTAACCTAACCCTACCCCAACTCTAACCCTAAACCTAACCCAAACTCTACCCCTAAACCCTATCCCAAACTTTAACCCGAACCCTAACCTAAACCCAAACTCTAACTCAAACTTTAATCTTTATTCAATTTAGGTTAAACCTGGTTTCATAAACAGATTTTTAACTAAACAATTTAAAAAAAAAATAAGCACAAAAAGTTTCTTTCAACTATTCATTCATTTGTTCAATATAACCGTATTTTTTTATATTTTTAGTTGTAACAGTTGAAATAAACATGTAGAGAAGGTCGAGCGTAAATATATTATATATATTATATATATATAATATATATATATATATATATATATATATATAGATATGCTGAGTTGACTTAATAAAATAAAGTCGTTAATTTATTTTTTAAAGGTTTGTTGTTGGTTCTATTTAACCTGGTGTTATAAACCTGCTATTTATGCACATATTAGAATTTAGAGAAACCAAACAACAGTTTAAACCAGACATTAGTTGATATTTGATTATAGCGTCTGTCACTCATACAGATTATATCGAGTTAGACCAGAATTTATTAACCTATTGGAAGGACTTGCTATCTTTGGCTGTAGCTCAGGTTGTGTTTTTCTTTTTTTTGTTTTTAAGTTTTAAATGAAGTCTTTAAATTTGTCCATGAAATCATATTTTAGCAGAATGGATTTGTTTGTACGTAATTTTTTATAATTTGGGAAATAAAATGTTTTAAAATTGCAGCTGGCTGTGTTTTACTTCATATTTGGTGTCCAACTAAAACGATAGAAAAAGGATGAAATAGTGTCTTTAAATCGGTCATTTCTTATTTGAGTTTTAACACCTGATGATGTTTAATTTAAAACCGGCAAAAAGTTTCCTTTTTTTTCTTTAATTGTAAATAACTTTTTTTGGAGGTCTACATCCGGGAATTCCTGTACAGCTGCTTCGTGACCAACTTCACTGTTAAAGTCTCTAACTAAATACAATCGAACACCAGGGGGCGCTTTGAACACACAGTTTTAATCTGCATCTCTTTATTTTATGGTAAAAGTCGTAGTCATTTTAAAATACTTAGTTTTCTTCTTGATTTCAATAATAAGTGATTAATTGTTAATATGTATATATTATATATAATATATATATATATATATAGATTATAATAAATATACATATAAAAGATATATAATATATACATAAAAGATTTTAGACAGAATTATACTGTAAAAAATGATTTATATTACGCATATTTATACTTATATAACCTTTATATATAATGTTTATTTATATTTATAACATTATAACATTTGCTCTCTTTTATCATATATATTACTTTTCCATCTACACCACGCCACTCATATCTTTTTATTTCTTTTATTCTTTTATTCCTTTTTTTATTGGCGTCACCTGTCATACCTGTATTTAATGTAAACGACAACTAAAAAATAAATTTTAAGTCGATTTTCGAAAAAAAGTCTTGATGATAAAGATTTAAGGTAAATAACAGGAATAAACTTATATAAACACTTCTATATATCCATAGTGAGCGAAAAAGAATCTTAGAATGCAATGAAACCTGAGAAACTTGAGGTTGAATGTTGTGGGTTTAATTTCCAACACCACCGAGCCTCCACTGTTGGGCCCCTGGGCAAGGCCCCCGAACCCTCAACTGATGACTTGAATTTTATAGAATCGGATAAATGGAAGTCTCACTGTATGAGAGTGTGAGAATGTAAATGATTGAGTGGAAACCACGGCCAGGAGGAGCTACAGGAGTCTGAGGTTACCGTGAGTTCAGACTCCTTAAATGACCACAGGAAAAGGTCGATTTTTACTATATCACACAAATCTAAGCAATTTTGACACGTTCACATTTGTAATTTTGGAAAGTTTGATGTAATCTTCCACATCCATTGATCATCCTGTGTCTTAAATACGCACTGACCGAATGATGCCACCTGATTGAGATTACTCTTGGATCTCGCTTGATCTAATCCGAATTGATGATTTGGACATGCGTGCTTTTATCTCTAGGCTGAGACGGGATTAACGGATGGGTTTGATGCTATAACTTCGTGCACTCTTCACCCCCTTCACCAGGCGGAACCCTCAGAGCTGCTTATTGAAGAGATCCTGGATTACAGAAGTCAGGCAGACACCGGATTACTGTAAAGCGCATTACTACGAGGACGAGGAAGAGTAGCTCGTCTGAGGTCTTGGTTTCATGAAAGGTCATCATCCTGATCTGACTTTAACTCGGGCTGGAGTTATTTAAAGCTTTTGTACACCACACTTTTGTGGAGAAGATGTAATTCAGGGGTCAGAAGGAGACCGAATAGTCAAATTCAAATGTTAAGTTGTGAAGCGTTTCTACATCATGGATTATTATGTGATCTAATTAAATTAATTGAATTATTGATCGATAATTAATTGAAATATATAGTTAGTCTGTTGAAGTTAGCTGTAATCACAACAGCCAATCATGTTTCTGTATGCAAATCAGGGGTTCAATACAGGGCGCTGGGGTGCCGAACCTCCAAATGGCCCCCACCCCCAATAATAATTATATACAGTAAGTATAATATATGTCGCAAATTTACAATTTATTTGTACTGATTTAGTTGTACTATTCCACTGTTCCTCATATTATTATTTATTTAAATACAAAAAAATTGTTCAACAAAATTGTAGGCATGGAATTTTAGCTCTAATTGGGTTGTTGTTAGCAAATTAAAATAGTTTTGGCCTTATGTGATTGGACCGTTGCGATGTAAGCTAGTCTTTTAGTGTTTTCCCTTTGGCTCCCTCTAATGGGCAACATTAGTATTACAGCCTTTGTCTCTGACTGCAATTGATATAAATTGATTGATTACCTAGTTACTTATATTAAACCCACATTAAACTCCAATTCACTGATTCCTGCTTCGTTTATTACTTTTTTAACAGTCGATTTTAATATTTAACAGTTTCAATACTTTAGCTAGCAGTAATGATACATCATCACCATCGGCTCTTTACAGTCCTGCATTACTAACAGTTTGAGTTTCAGTTTGTTTGTATTTTTCTCACCAGCCGCCACTGATGTAAATGTATTCTACATATATAAGTATAAATTTTGAAGCCAGCTGCAGCCTCATAGCCCATAAAAATTGTGAGTTGGAACATTTTTATAAATCCTCCTCTCAATGATTAGAGTCTCAGAGCAGAATTAAGCCAAGACATAAACCTTTCCCCTTAAATGTGGAGTGTGGAACTGGCTAATGTCTGACAGTGTGTCCTGAGGCTAGTCTAAACACTCGGTGACGACTAAGAGCTAATTTTAGAGCAGAATTTAGAAGAGTGTGGGATTAAACTCAAGACAAAGTGACTGTAAGTAATGAATAATCCATTTACTTACACACAACCTGCTGGACTGGATTCATGTTCACACAGCAGTTTGTATTTATGAGGCAGCTTTTAATGCACTTATAATTTCTCATTGAGACACTGACTGGTTAGAAGTGTAATCCTTTTTACTGAGTGATTTTGTTTTGTTAGTTATTATATATTTACTCTATGTAAAAAGTCTCCAGTTTCAGGACTTTGTCCAAGAACAGTGAAAGGAACAATTTATTTTGTACCTTCTGGTTTCATAGTAACGTGACTAAAGGTGTGTTGTTCTAGTAACTTTAGAACAGACAGACGGAGAGGCTGGTGAACATCTGACAGATGAGTATATGGTTAAGTGGCCTGATGTTTATGTTGGCAGATTGCTGGCTGTGGTATAAGAGGAATAAAACACTTCAGGATCTTCCTCATAGTGATGATGGGTCATTATCAAATAATAGCACGTCCCAATTCGTTATGCATCATTTGTTGCGTTTGTTATTTTATTTTTGATTATATTTATAAAAGTAATAGTGGGAAGTTATAGCTCTATCTCTATATCTATCTATCTATCTATCTATCTATCTATCTATCTGTCTCTCTGTCTGTCTGTGTCTGTACATCTATCTATCTGTCTGTCTGTCTGTACATCTATCTATCTATCTATCTATCTATCTATCTATCTATCTATCTATCCGTCTGTCTGTCTGTCTGTCTATCCGTCCGCCTGTCTGTCACAATAGAAAAAGCAACAGACTTTACTTTATTCGCATGGCAACTGCAAAAGGTTTGTGAAACAGGATTAATTTCAGTAGATCTGCAGAATCATCTTCAGTCCTCACTGTGCTGAAACTGCCCCTCTGAAGGGTATCAATGCTGGGGGTTTAATACGGTGAACTGAGTCACCCAATTTAATCAAAGTGACTGACTCTGGACCTGTCACGCACTGGTTATGCAT
>VCAZ01000024.1:2433281-2468281 GCA_005784505.1 Bagarius yarrelli
CACTTTAACAATACACACAAAACACAGATCAGCTCACACAGCATCCGGTTCTTCTGCTGCGTATGTGTGTAAATGTTACACTGTTAAATGTTAAAGCCCATTAAATCGCTTTTTACTAATCTGGATGAAATTCTATAGCAGCTTTTTGCTAAATTTACACGACAGAGTTTGCAAATGAACGAATGTTAAACATTTAACACCAACGTTACACTTACACAACCCAAAATGGAGCGGTAATGCATTGGTTACGGTGTTGGACCGCTGAGTGGAAGATTATAGGTTCAATTCCCAGCACCACCAAGCTGCAACTTCTGGGCCCCTTAACCTTCAACTGCTCCGTTGGATAAATGCTTGTTTTTCTGTCTGTTATAAATGGCATAAATGTTGATCAAACAAAAAATGTTTATCGAATAGTGACTTAAATACGAATATTGTTGGTGATCTGAACTTTCATACAATTTCCTTCACTGGAAAACTTTCACTTTATAGCCAATAATCTTCATTAGGTGAACGCAAGCCACAAAAACAGCTAGAAGGAAAAATAAAACGGTATTTAATGACATCAGAGATTCTAAAAACAGCAATAATCCACATTTTTGCCATCTTTTGAACTCTTTATCTGAAGGCTGATAATTATTTTCTTGAAAGTTTATTTCTTATTATGTCTGTCTGCAATGAATGACATTCAGTATTACTTCTGTATGTATACAAGGTAGGGGTGTGACGAGACACTTATCCCACGGGACGAGACGAGACAAGTCACGAGAACGAGACGAGATTTGTAGACTTTTTTAAAGAAATGCTTAATGATGAAATAAAGGGAAAAATCATCTTTTATAGCAGCTTTTGCTCGGACGTCAATACCGCAACAGCTGTTAAACTGTCAAACGACTTTCTCCCCCGCTCCTGTAGGTGGTGCCGACATATACAGTCTTTGTCTCAGAAGCAAACATGAGGGAAAAACAAAGGGGCGCCTTAGTTTTTACCTGTAAGTATTGCAATGTATTACAACATATTGTTTCGCAATATAATTCGTAATTAATGAAAGACTACGAACTACATAATACAAAGACTCTATAAGGCATACATTAGACATGCATAGCTGGGTTAAAGCCTGCAAATGAGATATGTTAGTTTAGGAAATCATTTTAGGACCTAAAACTCGAGTGACAAGTAATCAACTCCTGGTCCAAGCCTAATGCAGTTAGGAGTGTGTGTTAATTTATCATTCTATAGGGATTATAAAGGTTTTTTCAGTGTTTATGCGTGTAGAAAGCCTTTAAATACAGTGTTACTCAATGTGTGTGTGTGTGTGTGTGTTTTATGTACAGTTTGTGGTTTGGACTCGAAACAGATGAGAACAGACATGAGATAAAGCATCATCTTAAAAATACAGCAATGTCAAATCCCTTTTTTATTAGACCTTACACACACACACACACACACACACACACAGAGTTTAATTCATATCCTTTCTAGATTTTTATCTACGCTATAAAAACATTTTAATTTCGGATCTGTTTCACTTGATTTTTTTCGATGTTACCTACAGGAACGCTCGTGTTCACCGCTTCTCGCTGAATAGGATGCGGCCGCGAGCCATTAAGACGCCCGTTACGCCGGTGCTTTAAGTGATAATTCAATGCTAACATAATCGCAAAGTACGCAGACTTTGTATGACAAGGAATAATGATTACTGGGGATGATGATGATAGTGCAGAGAAGGGCATTCAGCTGTACAAATACGTCACTTCTTACACACACACACACACACACACACACACACATATATATATATACTGTATATCATATACACATACTGTGTAGACTGAAAAATCATTCACAAAAATATGCAAAGTGTTTGGGAGAAATGTCACATTTTCTCTCTACAGTGTATCTCCATTTAAATAATCAACAATCCACTTTTGTTTTTTTGTTTTTTTTTTTTTTTTTTTTGTTATTTGTTCACGTAAGAAAAAAAAAACATCCCAGTAGAGAAATAAACGTCTTCTGCAAAGTTCACGAACTGGACAGTGTTGTTTTCTCTGTTGAGTATAAATTACACCAGTTTAATTCAGATGATATTTATACAACAGTGTTATTTGCCCTGCTGCTGCTGTTGTCTCTCTGAATTGCACATTTTATTGTGTTTCCTACTTCCTGTCCTCAGTGAGGTCACATTAGAAAAAATTTTTTAGTGTCTATTCATCCTAAGAACACGACTCATTACATTTAAAGCTGGAATCTTCCACAATTCCATTCCATCATCCCAGCTCCACCAAGCTACCACCATTGGACCCCTGAGCAAAGCCCTAAACCCCTAATTGCTCAGTTGTATAAAAGAGATAAATGTAAGTCGCCCTGTATAAGGACGTCTACCACATGCTGTAAATGTAAATTATGTTCATGACTGATTATTTCTTTGTTTCCCTCACCGTATACTCAAGACTCCCATAATGCACCAGGGTGTGTCAGTTTACCACCGAGACCCTAATGTAGTTGTGTTGACATTCCTGCGCTATTTGCAATTGTAAAAATCCCATAATTCCTTGCAGCAGGTTAGTAACCAAACTGTGTAAGACACATAACGTTAACAATCGATTGGGGGCTGTAAATGTTTCCTAAGGTAATAAAAATATTAATTAGTGATTAAAGGAAGAGTAAATGAGCTGTGTTCCAGTAGGGAAACATAATAAAATGTGCAGACTGGAGCAGATTTAACGAAAAACTGCTGCACAACGAAAAGGGTACCGCAATCACAACACATTCACATTCAATTACACAAGTGTGTAACAGAGAAGTAACTCTCGAGATTGTGATTATATCAAGAGCAGCGTAATGAAGCAGCTTATGAGTTTTAATATAATGGAGAGTTCGTCTTCAACAATAATTATTTATTACCGGTTGGAAATAAATATATGAAAAAGGAGAATATATTTAAGCAATATAAAATGTGTTAGTTATAATGTTATACAAAGTGGTATATTTTAGTGTATAACTACAAATAATGATCTCAACTTTAAATAAACGTCTCTTTAAGCGACAAATCAAAGGCAGCTATAGAATTAGTTTTTTTAACTCTCCGTAACTGGAATATTGTAATACTTTTCCAAAGGTTTGCGTTTTCTGCTAGGCAAAAATACCAATAAAATCTGTGTATATTTGTTTCTTTAAAAAAAAAAAAAAAAGGCAGTCATATTGTTTGGCCGACTGTCCAATTCATACCAGTTGTTGTAGCTTGAATCTGCGATTGCATGTCGTTGCCGCAGTTTAAACATAATGTATGTTGTCTTATAGAAATAATCTTCCGACATTCACCCTCGAGAAAAATGTAGCTTATATGTCAAGAGAATGTGATGTGCAGTACTTGTGGTACCCTTATGCCATCTGAACTTAGAGGAATGTCACAGAATCCTGCGCTAGTATCCTGATGCGTACGGCATCCACTGACGGTCACTGTCCTGCATCAGGTGACTCTGCTGAGCTATATGGTAACGGAGGAGTCGTCTTGGTAGGTGGAGGTTCGCTGAGTTTTAGGGCTGCACCTCGTCAGCATGGAGATCTGAGTGGCAAAGTTGTTGCCGTTGCTGCCCATCGACGGATGCTGGTACTTAGTGTCGGAACCGAGGAACCTCTCCAGATGCCACCTTCTCCACTTCCTCTTGATCTCTGCCTGAACCTAGAAAACAACAACGATATGAGGTTTTTTTAGTAAGTTTTTATTTCTAAAATGCAGGTTCTTCTTCTTCTTCTCCTTTCGGCTGTTTTCTTTTTAGGGGTCGCTACAGCGAATCATCTGTCTCCACCTCCCCCTATTCTCTATATCCTCTTCACTCAAACACACTAACTTCATGTCCTCGTTTATCGCATCCATATATACCTCCTCTTTGCTCTTCCTCTTTACCTTCTGCCTGGTAGCTTCATTTCTAACATCCTCCTACCAATATATTCACTATCCCTCCTCTGGACATGTCCAAACCACCTCAATCTGGCTTCCCTGACTTTCTTCTCAAAACATCTAAAATGAGCCGTCCCCCTGATAAACTCGTTCGTAATCACTACCAGTGAAACCGATATACAAACATCAGCAGGGCATTTCTTTTATAGGTTGCTCTCAATAATTTCTAAAAATCATTAGCTAAATCAATTAAAAAAAAACAACAACCCACCTCTCCATTCAAGAAGCAGTAGAGGACAGCCACCACAAAGCCCTGTAAATAGAGCAGAGATATCTTATACACACACACACATCAGGAAAGATTTTAACATGCTGATTCACTGAACAGCCTTACAATACAATAATTATATGAACGTGTATGAAACATGACGGCTGTCAGTACATTTATTAAGGGGAACGTGACCGTGACAGTGTAATTAGTATGTGGAAGGCCGTTCCTCTCTGACTCATGCAGCAAACAATAAGGAAAGTTGACACATCGACTGCAACCTCATAGGGTCGCTGCCTCAATCCCTGGTTTATGCCTTCTGTTCAGTTAGAACAGAAACTGAGGGTGAAATTAGGACACCAGCTTGGCTGAAAGCCAATTTGTGACGCAGTGAGATACTGAATCCGTGAAATAATCCCTAAACCATAACCTAATAATAAAAAAATAAAAAAAAAATTTAAAAAAACGTAAATAAGGAGTCCTGGACGTACCTGAAACGAACCCAGAATGAGGTCGAACACCAGCCGCAGCTCTGTTTTGACGTTTTCGGGTATAAATGCAAATATGATAAAGTTCATCCCAAAAAGTGGAATCAACAACAGGGTTGATTTAGCCAGCCTCCTGCAATGCAAAAGTAAAACGCACAAACAAACAGTCTGGGGTGATTTTTTTTTTTAGGGTTGCACAATATTTATCGGACAGACATGAGTAAAAAAAACTATTTTTATGAAATGAAATCCGACAGACAGATCCGATGAAGTTTGCTTGCTTGTAAATCAATCAACCAATCAGTCTAATTTATATAAGATTCATCTGCTTTCCAAATGAGAGCGACTGCAGCCAGATTGGACATATGAAGTAGGTTCATGCCCAGTGCTCACAGATTGGGTGGGTGGGTTTATGCCCAGTGCTCACAGATTGGGTGGGTGGGTTTATGCCCAGTGCTCACAGATTGGGTGGGTGGGTTTATGCCCAGTGCTTGCCAGTGGGTGGGTGGGTTTATGCCCAGTGCTGGGTGGTGGGTTTATGCCAGATTGGGTGGGTGGGTTTATGCCCAGTGCTCACAGATTGGGTGGGTGGGTTTATGCCCAGTGCTCACAGATTGGGTGGGTGGGTTTATGCCCAGTGTTGCCAGATTGGGTGGGTGGGTTTATGCCCAGTGTTCCCAGATTGGGTGGGTGGGTTTATGCCCAGTGTTGCCAGATTGGGTGGGTGGGTTCATGCCCAGTGTTGCCAGATTGGGTGGGTGGGTTCCGGCCCAGTGTTGCCAGATTGGGTGGGTGGGTTCCAGGCCCAGTGTTGCCAGACTGGAAATAAATGCATTGGACTGGTTTCTGTGATATTTGGGTTGCTTTCTAATACACCTGGTGGTGTTTAGGTTGATTTTAAATAAAATAATGTACAATAATTGATTGCAAATGATTTCATTTCTGTGTGAGAAATTATGAGAGTCAGGACTGATGTTTGCTATTTTTGTTATATCAGTCCTACTAAAATATCATCAGCGTATCTTAGATTTTCTATTCTTCGGTACACAAACTGCAGATTCCTAATCATAACACTGAAGTAGAACTCTTTTTTTTTCTGTATCGGTTTAAATTGTACACATCGTGCATCCCTAATTTTTCTCTCTCTCTCTCTCTCGTCTAAGATCCGGAAGCATTGGGGGGGTTTGGGCTGCACTTTCGAAAAGGAATAGCAGCAACTGTAAAGACGTGATGAAACTCTTTCAGACAATGCTTTAAGACATAAGTCTGCCTCATATGAAGCTATTTGAGGAGAAACGAACATGAGGTCACGTGGACGGAGCCGGCGTGATCTACTGACATTTATAAAGCCGAGGCTGTAACGCACAGAGCTTCGCTTAGCCGCCGGGCATCGAGGGAAGATTCAGATGTCTTACTTCTTGTGCCCTGCATTAAAATTAGATGGGATAAAACGCTTTCTACGTACTTCTTTATAACACTGTGTACATTTCTGCTCTTTGGAGAAATACAATTACGTGTTCTGTGAACCTGAAAAAAGCACAGAAAACACATTAACCAAAAAAAAAAAAGGCAAATATTACACTCACGAGTATTGATTTGATTCATTTCTCCCGATGTCGGGGCAGTTGATCTTCTGCCGAAGTATGCGTATGATACAAATGAAGAGGATGAAGTTCATCTGTCGTTGAAGTAACAAAAACAACAGCATGATTTGTGTGCTTTTTTACTCAGCGTCATGTTCCATAATTGATTCTACAGTGTAAAACTAATTTATTATCCAAAGCCGACAGAGATTTTGTTGTTGTTGTTGTTGTTTTTTACATTTAAGCTGTATTTTATCAGCAGAGACACAGGAAGCAGCTGAATTGAACCAGCGGGCCATCCAGAGAGAAAACAGGACTAATGGACTTGTTTAATAATGTTTGTGGAAACCTGAAGTGTGTGATGTGCAGGGAACAGCTGTTTCTCTGCTGCACTTTCACGAGAGTACGAGTGAGTGGGTGAAAGCGAGAAGTGTCTACTTTATCCTTGCCACAAATCACATGCTCGCTCGCTGGAGAGCGCAAATCCCAGACATCGTAAAATTTGCATAAACATTTAACTGGGGGAACTGATTTTTCCAAATGGTGGCCATGCACCTCTCCCACCCTCGCCTTCTCTCCCACCCTGCAGGGGATGATGATAAATGTTTTTAAGGCTTTTATTGTGCATGGGAATGTTAGAAGTGCCAAAATAAATAATTACAAAAATATTCTGCTCCTCGATTACGCACACAAGACTAAAACTCTACACTGCAAGATTCTCTCAAAATTCTACCGTTATCTTATTTCGCTCGCTGTAGGAAGTGTAGATCCATTTTTAATTTCCTGTTCTTTTGAGGACATGTCCTGTTTTCTCTTCAGTTTGGTCTATAGTTCACACGGCCAGACTACGGAAACTAAGCACATGGTCAATATTTTTAGTCAATAGCTAGTGATTTTGGCAGTTTGCTCGTTGGGTCGACAGTTGGGTTTCAGAGCTCAATCAGATTGATCGGTAAGTGCAGCAAATGAGACACGTTTAGCTGAAATTTGTCTTGCAACAAGAATAAACTAGTTAGAGAGTAAACTATGTTTGTTACATACATACAAACTATATTTTAAATGTTATAACGTTTGGAAAATGAATGGAATGTAGAACATTATTAAACAGATCTATTTATTATCTACAATTTAAGTTAGAAACACCGACTCCATTGGTCAAAGGTCGGGTTATCTAAAGCCAGACTAGAGAAAGATCCTGTTTGTGACAGATGCATATATAGCACAAAACATGTGTAAGCAGATACAATGGTTAAATATTGGCCTTTTGCACATGATCATGACAGGATATTAAAACTGATTAAATGGAATGACTTCCTTTCCTTAAAATATTCTATATCATATACACAGTAAATACAACCTCAACATAAATATCCACACAATGGATATTATTATTATTATTTATATATTTATTTATTTTCAATTATATTTATAGTAAGCGCTTCTAATTTTCCTCTTTTCTTATGTATTATAAAACCCCAAATAAACAAACCTTGTTAAAAAATACAAAGGTTAAAAAAGGAAGTGTTGGGAATGATAAAGTCATTAAATTACATTATTCTTATTAAAACGAAAACCCATAGCAAAATCTAGAGATTTTAAAAAGAAGAAATATATCCTCATATATATACTTATATAAATATAAATATACTTATCTTTCCTCTAAATTAAAGGATTATACCACTGTGCATTTCAGACACAGGGCATTTTAGCCATTCATTACTGCTACACTGAAATCAATAAACAGGTTTTTTTTTTGTCTTGAGGGAAATAAATGAATGAATTAGACAGCTTTGAATCTAAAACACAAGAATAGGGTGAAATGATCAGCTATAAATGAGGGACAGATAATTTAATCTAAAATGAAGCTTAAGGTTATTTATCATTCCGATTAAGGCGACTGTAAAACCTGTGATTTAACCCAAATTGTTACCTCCAACCTTTGAAATAAGAAAACTCACCAGTATAGAGGCTATTATCGGGGTTTTGATGATCCACCAGAACGGGTTATCGATTATATCCCAGCACCTGATAGAGGAAAAAAAATGAAATGATGTTGTTATGGATGATTGAACATAACTTCAGGGCTTTTCCACGATCGGCTATGATTTCTGGAGGCACTTGGTTCAATTACCTGCCTTAAATTACTCTCAGTAATTTGCATTAAGTTTGTCAGTTGAAATTAATATCAGGTTTTTACCCGGTTGGAGAATTTTACCTTATTTTCTTTTATTTTTGTGGTGTTTCAGGAATATGACATACCCGACATCATCGAAATAGGCTTTGGCAAAGGTCCAGGCTGTGATGAATATCAGCGGTCCTCCTAAACCAGGAAGAAAAATCTATCAGTCATTTCCTGAAAACTTTTCATTAGGGATCATTTGCAGGAGCAAAAGCTATTAAGCTACACTATAAACACACACGTTATGATGGAAACGCAAATGTAAATGTATGAAGCAAACGGAATGACTAACAAACATGCTGATGCTACTTTTTCCACAGAAAGCAGGTGAGCGGCTAAGATAAGTTAAAAATCAATTCATGGTTAAACGAATTGATCTGTAGAGATTTGATTCAAAATGATTTTCTAAACATTGACAGGACAAAAGTCCAGGAACAAAGTGCTGAAGATATCTCGGCCATATTATCGTGTGAAAATCTCTTATCTTATAGGTTGTTTTCTGTGCTGCTCACACACAGAGTTACAGAACATCTCAGACTTGATTTGTCTGTCATGTCTTATCCTCGAACAGATCATCAATATATATAAAATTGCTAAAAAAATATTTTTATAAACTCAGTTCAAAGTGAAAAGAGAACAGTTAGAAAAGGAAATGCAATAATTAAAAAAAAAAACAGACTGAAGTGTCGGATACCCACCCCAGCCTATCAGGATGTACCACCAGAAATATTTCCTTTCCGAGAAGAATGAGACAGCTAACAGAGCGTGAAGGTACAAGCCCTCGACCAGAAGCCAGAAGAAACTTGCCATAATGCAATACTGGAAAAAAATGATGACAGCTTTGCAGCCAACCTGAAAATCAACACAAGAAACAACGAGAAACTTGGAATAAATGAGAAATGTTTTAAATTTGCTTAAAAACATAAGGTTTTATACACGTGTTGGAACAGAATTCATACATAACGATTCTTCCAAGCTGCTTTCGTTTCTTAATAAAATGTGTCCATTCTTTGCATTGTTTCAAATAGTTTTTGGTGACGTTTTTAATACATTTTTACTTTCTTTCTAGTTCCTTTTTCTTTTCAGACGATCCTGGCACAAAATCCAGAGTATTCGAAAGAAGTAACTTTTGGTTTACAACGGTCACCTCATTTTTCGCATAAAAAATGAATTTGTAAGGCAACGACATAAGTAAAGGATTTGGATATTTCAGACTGCTAAGCTGTAAGTCTGGGAAAATGGATAGGATAATTCCCAATCTGGCAACCCTACTGGCTAATTACGTCTCCCGTCTGCGTAAACAGGGCGCACGGAGGTACGCAATCAAATATGTTGACATGCACATAGAAAAGCCTATTATAATCTTCGACCGAATATTTTGATTGGACAAAGTATATAAATTCATAAAAACACATTTAGACCAACTAAGTTTATGAGTTCTATTAAAATTAAGATACTTTTAACTAGCAAAACAAAAAATTGTTGTTATTTTATAGCAAATGACCTCTCCGAGTTTAACTAAGAACAGCCAGCTTGTTTGCACCGGCTCTGGACAGTATTTGTGTGTAAGCTAAATTATAGGCTTTGTCTGTTGTTTCTTTCTTATTATCAGGCACACGATACCCCAGTATCCTGACTGCTCGCTTTTACAAATCCTGTCCTTTGTTGAAGTTTATTAAAGCCCCATAAAAATAACTGGTTCAGGAGAAAACAGACGAACAACAAAACAAACCAGCAAAAGCGAAGGTAAACCGATGAACCGTGTCGGATTCCGCCAGAAACAACCTTAATTCTCGTTATCAGTTCTGTTCCAGCAGCTGTAAATGCTCTTTCCCATCATTAGCGGTTCTTTTTTTCCCCGCTTTAGTCTGTAGATTGTAAATAGCTAAATTTAATGTAGCAAATTACAACTGGAACTAGTGTCAGAGATGCAGTTATAGAAAATTACTCATCACATTCTTGTAACTGTATTATTTGTGGTAAAAGCTGCAAATTGGCAAAAAACATTAAACACGACCAGGGTGAGGACATCGAGCCCCGAATTCATCATGAATCTGAATTACAAATGAGACCAAACCTCACAACAGATGGCTAAAAAAACCCACCCTGGACCTGAATTGTGATATGTGCCCCTGAATTATTTGTCAGTCAGAACGAATGTTTTTTATTCTCTTTCCCTGAGTTGCTGTGAAATCAGACGAGCACTCAAACACCCCCACGGCTCTAAGCTTCGTTCCGGTTTCAATAATGAATTCTCTCACATAGCAGCAGAAAAAAAAACAAAAAACTTTTTACCGGAAAACAGAACACTCCGGGGTTTGGAGTGTGGAAGCTGATTGATGCTTTCTGCATAGGCAGCGTAATACAAATGGGCTCTGTCTGTAGTTCTAATGCACTCAGATCATCTAAAATTGCTCCGAAAGCCTGGCTGAAACGTGGCCTCCTGCTTCAGGTCCTTCTGAAAGGGATTTAAAAAGCTTGGGCTGAAGGCGAGGCCATGGACAAGGTGAAAACACAATGAAACAGCCTCACTGGAGATTTTTATCATGTGCTTAATATGACCTTATGCAGAAAATGACTAAATAATGGATGATTTTGTAAAACTTTTTTTGGTAATGAGCTGTTGTTGTCCGGAGCTCCAGCAGGTTCAACACGTAACCCGTATAACCTGTAACCCTTAACCTGAAAATTCTCTAATATTTCAGTTCTTTTAATTATGTTTCCTGCTCTGTTGAATGCTCGAATCTGATTGGTTTCTGGAACAGCAGAACTGATAGTATTTCTGGCTGTAAGATTTTTATTGATTTATTGTTATGGTTTCTATAGTAACCATAGGACTAGTAGGGATATTAACTTTTTATATGGTGATGTTTTCTGTAAGGAATCATTCATTTAATTATTATTATAATTATTAATTGATACAGTTTTGAATGAAGGCTTCGCTGTCCTTGCTTTGTAAAAGAAAAGGCGTTTCTTTAGGTTTCCCAGCACAGGTAAATTTTCAGGATAGACGAATGCTGCCTTGACTGCTTATAGCTGCTATCAAGGAGCTTTAACGAGAAATTATAAAATGTCTATAGTCAATTTGAGATAAAATGAGATCTACAAAGCGAGGGTTCTGTGATATTGTATGACGTTTACAAAACACAATAACAGTCGGAAGGATCAGCGGAATATTATTGAATATCTGTATATTTTTTTGCTAAAAATCAGTCTGGAATAATAAATTACGAGGACGTTTTAAACAGGTTGGCCAGACTTACTACTGATATCACAACTCTGGGTTAAAATGGCAAAAAAACATATTTTATTCTATATCATTGAGGAAAATTGACTGCAGTTGACTGGATCAGCACTGAAAGTGAGAGAGACTTACAGAGTCTGTGGAGCAGTTTTCCGACTCCTGAATGACATCGTAGAGGACGACGTCCTTTATAAACACTGAAATGGCTTTTAAGATGAAGGCCAGGAACAGGTGCATATGAATATAATTCCTTGTGCAATGGAGTTTCCTGGAAAACAAAATCAAACCATGCAGACGAATCAAACATCGATCTGACTCTTATCATATTAAAAATATCACCGCTTTTTCTTACGGCATGTCGATTTTACAATCGATAAATTAATAAAATGATCAATAGCGGATTATATTCTAGGGTTTTTAGCTGTCTATGAATTTGATACAACTTTACGCATCATTAACCATTAAAATTAACTCTGAAATACAAAACACCGCATGACGTCTCGTGAAAATATTTTAATAATCTCACAATAAGGACAAATTAGGCGAATAAATTATTGTTTGGCAAACAAAACCTTTTCAGCTCCGACTTTTACTGTTCTAACATTATTCTGACACTCGTTTGCTTCGATGAATCAATGAGATTTGATGTATATTAAAGGACAGATTCAGACAGTAATGTTGTTTTAATTTTAAACAAAAGCTTTGATTAAATCCCCCAGCAAGAAATTAGACAGTTTTGTTTAAGCGGCTACGATGCAGTGCTAATGACAAACCGCATCGTTTACAACGACGGTGAGTTGAATTATAAATCTGGGGTGCGTTTATAGAGACGTTTCAAACAATTCCAAATCAAGCCGGATTTTAATCATGTTCCCTGTTGTCATCAGAATAATTAGTTGTCTTCATGCTAATGAAAATAATAATTAAGATGACATAATAACCAATAAATCTCATCCGGAGCTGACTGAATTTAGTGGATTTCCTTCAGGATGTACAGAAAAACCAAAGACTACGCGTGTCTCTTTATTTATCCGTAAAGCATCTGGCGGTTTGCTTAGACATGATGAATGATGAGTGCAATGTTTTTATGGGCATCACAGAACACCGCCATCTACTTAAGACCTGACATCCTGCCAAAGCAATGCACTAGCTCAATGCTAACAAACTAAGTTATTATAAAATGTTTCTTGATACCAAAGACACAAACTGTTCCAACAATAAATTCACCGATCCCTAAAGATATAAATACAAATTTTGTCCATTAAAAAATATATAAATATATAAATAAATAAAAAATGATAGTTAATATTACAACATTATAGTTTCTTGTTGTCTCCTGGTCTAACAACTTATCTGCTTTTTCAATGTGTTTTAAAGCATTGAATATCAACTTTCTTTTTCCCGAAAATCCTGACGATGCTAAAACAATCCATGACGCTCCAGGTGAGCGTCTTTTGTCTGTCCAACCGCTTATTTTCTGACCTTGTATGAGGAAGAAAGCGGACAAGATGGTATAGTTTGCCATATTTTCCTAGTATACAGTATTTTCTGCTATGAATATCTGACGAACATTGATCTACCCAACAGTTGGTATATCAATCATGGCTTGCCAATTTACCTACACTCGATATTTAAAAAGCATTCATTTATTATGCAAAATGTCCACCTCTCTCTGTGATCAAACTCTTGTATCTGGATACCAATAAAGTAAACCATAAACGTAAGGTACAGTTTTTAGAAGTTCAGTCTACGCATCATGACTAACACGTTATTCGACCAAAATTTATTTACAACGATATCAAAGCTAAAAGCTATTATTAGTGTCATATTCTCTATGATCATTCTCCTTCTTTCTTCTAAACAAACCTGCCAGTGAAGGCAGCCTGAAAACAAAGTACTACAACCCGAATTAAACTAATGTTCTCCTAAATTAGCTGCTATTTTGGTTGCTGTAAGTGCTAATAGATTATTTTTTCAGTGTGTGTGTGCTCGAGCCCATTTCTGAAGCAAAAGGTCACCGTTTACAAAAAGCATAAAACCACAAAAAAAATACG
This sequence comes from Bagarius yarrelli, assembly GCA_005784505.1. Lineage (NCBI taxonomy): Eukaryota > Metazoa > Chordata > Actinopteri > Siluriformes > Sisoridae > Bagarius > Bagarius yarrelli. The sequence continues at coordinate 2,446,996 of VCAZ01000024.1, forward strand.
ATGCCTAAGATGTCCTTTTTGGACTCTTTGATTATCAGCCCAGCTTCCAGTTTTTTTTTTGCACTATATTCTGGCAAGAACCGGTTCAGAGAAAAACGAAGCAAAATAACCTCCAATCAGAATAAAAATATGGACGTACAAAAGAACCTACTTTTTTCCTATTTAAAACAAATGCTGTCTAAATCAGCAGTACGAGAGCTTCGAACCGCAGACACGCACGCTCTGATCATGTGCTATTACTATTCCAGAAAGGAAGTCTGTTCGGAGCCTGCGTGAGGTTGTCCAATGATCATGTCTTATATTTATACTTTTCAAAGATCTCTGGGATTCTTCATTACAGAATATTCAGCGTCCTCTTAACTCGGTAGGAGGAAAGAGGCCGGGGATGAATCATTCTCTGGACACATTCGCCACATGAAAATTGGATGTAGAAAAACCCAATATAAAAGAAACCACACTTTGTCTAAACCAGCGGTGGTGTAACAGCAGTGTTACGCAAGTGTGTTTGATAATAATGTTACAGCAACAGTAAAAGTATTGATCTATTTGTTATTTAATATATTTTTAATTTTGAAAATAATTAAATAACTTTTGTAATCAAACGTTTGTATTGATTGTAATTCGATTATTTTATATATTTGTTATTTGTGTTTTTGTTTAATGTTTTGTCTTTTTTCGGCAATATTCCACATTATAAAAAATGTTTTTTGGGCGTTTTTTTAGGTGGTCTACCAAAAACTAGGGAATTTAAACATTTTGCGAGCCTTATTTTGTAATATTTCTGTTATGTTTTCAGCTTCACTGCAGAAGCTAAACTCAAGTATTTTTTACTTGTAGTTTATTGTCTATTAGGGCTGTGTAAAAATATCGATACATCAAACTACCATGATTTTGTTTTTTACAATAGTGTATCAATATTCTAACCTAATATCGTTACTCTAATATCGTTACATATTTGTAATACATTTTAACCTGATTTAGGTTTACGTTGTTACTTTAATGAAACCCTCACTGTGTGTGAAACGTCTTCCTCCTCCGTTCCTGACACATACCGCCTTTCTCTTAGAAGCAAACATGAGGAAAGAAATAAAGGCGCCTTTGGCTTTGTATTTGTTACATTTTAATGCAATTGTTTATGCAATGTATTACAATATATACATACTGTATCGCATTACAATATATCGTGATCTATGTATCGTGATATTGTATCGTTGGGCCCATTCACAGCCCTATTGATCTGATCATTTCATCATTTCGGCATTGGCCTTTAGAAACCCTTGCAAACACAGAAAAGGCAAGACGAGGACACCACTTATAGCTGGATAATAAAGTTAGGTACTCGAATTTCTGCATAGAAAATTCGGACATTTTAAACAGTCTCTCAGTAGTTTTCCGCAAAAGCCTGTTCTCGATGAACAAATCAAAGCAATGAATTCCGACGGCGGCACACAGCCTTCTGCATGTTAAGCCAAGTTTATAAAGGATCCCATTTACTGCTTTGTTGGGGTTTGTAATCTCCTCCAACGCAGCTGTGGTTCAGCACTTTTGTTTCGAATTACACTGCCCAAACCTAATCATCGAAATAAGAGTCTGAGACGAACCCCATCATTCTGTAGTGTCTGGTTGATGAGCTGGCAGACACGATACACAGTGTTTTGCAAAATTATCCTTTTGAATCTTCCTGTCGGCCAGGCAAACGCACGATTGAGCTAATTAGCGGCATGTTAAAGCTGTATTAGCCTCCTGGCCCTGAGCTGAAGGTAAAAAAATCTAAATTGCAATTATCTGAGCTGAAAAATTCTGGTTCAAAGCCACGGCTAATTAGCATATTCTCCCAAAGTGACCCAAGAATTGTTTGGCAAGAACGTGAAAGAACAAAACAGAGAAGAGGCAACACACCCAAACTGTCCTCCAATGAACGTCAATATAAACAGCCAAGTTATTTTTAAATCCTACAGAAACACTTTGTCTTATCAATTCTAAACAAAAGTTGTCATGCTGACTATTAACTGCTGCTTACAAGGTAAATATTTAAATCTGGACGTCTTGTGTGCAGCATTTACGTACATGACAAAATAACAACACAATCTTAACCTGTGTGTGTGTGTGTGTGTGTGTGTGTGTGTGTGTGTGTGTGTGTGTGATGACTGTAAATGGTCAGGAAAATATATCACGGGATTGTTCCTACTTTATATTATAAAAGCAAAAATGATTTTAAATTAATATTATCATCTCAGCGGGAGATTAATTATAGTCTATTAATTAGAAATCAACCAGAAAACTCTGATACTAAGCTTGAGTAAGAAATAATTCCTTACCTGAAGATGCACAGAATGATGATGGCTGTGGTCAGAGAGATGAGTGACACGCTGTATCCGATGGTGTAGCCAATCTTAATCGACCGGAGAAAATTATCCTTAAAAAGATTTTAAAAAACAAATTTAAGTGCATTATTTTGGAAAGCATTTTACACCGATTCATTGTAATTTTTTTACCCTAGAATACTTTTTTTTTTAGCTTTTAGCAACTGTGATGTTAGCTTCTGTTAGGTCCTTTTAGCGCCGATGCTAACCTCCAACTTGCACTGCAACACTGACTTTTGCTTTTTATGTCAAATTTACTAGTTCATTTCATTGAAACTCATTAAAACTCGTCTTTGCTTCAGTTTGTATATTTGATGTCACTTTATAAGCCTCTAATCCAGTAGTTTTCACCCCTTTAAGTCAAGTTGAAACCCCTTACTGCCCCACCTACGCCTCAGTCCACGTCCCACGCGCACAAACTGGATGTTTTCTGTCTGAAATGTAATCATTTGTTCAGATCAACATTGGTTATAATTGACAGTTAGTAAATGATTAAAAACGAATATACGTTAGGAGCAAAATAAATGAACAAACATAGGGGTAATATCAGCATTCAATAGATTTCTAATACTCTCTCATGCTGCCTACACGCCCCTGGGTTGTTAGTAAATAACGGCATTATTACTCACAATTAAATAGAAGCTGAATGTCAGCTGACGAGGACAGTGTAACTGATTAAACAATTAAGTGTGTTCACATAACTAAATAACAGGGATTTTAAGCTTTTTTTTGTAAAAGCACTGACGCACAACATTCTATTGAAAAAAAAAAAAACTTAGCAAAGTATAAAAATGAGCCGGACTAATTCTTAAAAAATGCCGGAGTAAAAGTTAGTAATGCTCAGCAGGGATCTTTTTAATTAGAACACAAGGTCAAATCCGCTAACAATGTCAGGGTCAGAACACATTCAGCAGTCAGATAAAAACAACGCTCTGCCTGCTACAGGTTGACATACTGCTATAATCTTTATCCACCATTTATTACGCCGTTCTAGCAGATTTTCTTTCTCAAGGACCTTTTTTTCCAATTTGATACTAAATGTGTAACGTCTTCACCAGTGCGCAGAGCAGCTGTATGATTCATCACTTCTTCTCGTGTGAAATGTAATTATTAATGTTGTAAACCTGAAATTATCTCGGCCCTGTGGATGGGGGCGGAGTCATCCTCAATTAGACCACTCCCATTCCATTAGAAAGTAATGCATACCTCCAAAGTAACGCAAAAAAAAGTGTGTGGCATTGATTATATTGAAATAGAAACATATAACTAGATTACATATTGTTTCTGAAAGCACAGCACGAAAATCTGTGGGTCTTCTTTTCTATTCCGTCACACGGTTCACTCGCTTTACTTAAAAAGCCACCAATTTTCTTCTTTCTTTTCTAATTTAATAAGTCTTAGGATTAATTAAAATGCCCCTAGTGAATGCCTAAAAATTGCCTTGTATTTATTGTTACAGATGCTGGTGTCCCTCTAAGGCAGCGGTGGTCAATCTCTGTTCTGCAGAGTTTAGCTCCAACTTGCCTCAACACACCTACCTGTTAGTTAGGTGTGTTGAAGTCATGAGTTATTCCTAAATTAGATATGTTTAAGCTGTTTTTGTGAATAAATGACCGGCGAACTACAGGTGCACTTTATTTTGTCCGAATTAAAGCACACAATTAGTGCGAACTTCTACCCTAAACAACATTTCTAAAGGGTCGTCGGTTTTTCTGCGTCGCAGCGCTGTATGAATCTACAACACTGTTGACCACCGAGGACCTGGAAGTCTTGTTATATTTCCTGAAAATGCTTTTGGTGTGAAGTGCTGAGTGTAATGGAGCCTAACGTGCCACTTTAGTCTGTGCCCTGGAGAGTGATTGACAGCTCGGAGCAGGGAATGAACTGCTGATTCTGAATAAAAGAACAGCCTCCGAGGTGAGGGGCACGATGAGGCATGATATAAGATTAGATCGTTGTGTGTGTTGGTGTGTGTTGGTGTGTGTGCTCTCAGTATAATATCTCAAGTGTCAGGGGTAAAATTCTTATCACTATGTGCACGAAGTACACACAAAGTGTATGAAGTGTTACAGACAATCAGACTCACATCTTCAACAGTGTCGTTGAGAATATAGCCACAATTCACAGCAATCATTATGGGATGCACTTCAGTCCAGCCTTCTGCTGTGCACGTCTTGGAGAGATTACCTGCGTAACAGAGACAGGGGAAAGGATGTGAACATCTGTGCACGCACACACACACATACACACACACACAAAACAAAATCACTATTAATCATGTGACTGGGACGAGGAAGGAAATAATTCTCAGCAGCAGTGGGCGGGACCAGGAATCGTTATAACACTATAGTACCCAACTTTATACACAAACTTGGAGTCAGTTTTAGTTGCCCTGTTTTTAATGATCTTCTCCTGTTAGCGTTGATGGTTAGGCGAATGATGTGCTCCACACTCGGAACAGTTAAAGCAGTAATGCACCAAGTTGGTATGCCAATTACGATAATATAACAGGGTCAAAAATTAAAATAAAGTCAAACATGAAAGCTACAGGCTAACATTTTATCACGATTTCTGTGGAAGTGGAAAGTGACAGGTTTGAAAATATACCTTCAGTTTTCTGTGGGATTGGGATGGGATTAATTTTTCTGGAGGTGGGATGAAAGACTGAAAGATTGAAAACACAATTCTGTGTTACCCCTTTAAGAGACTCGGTCGCTTTCGCGCTGAAGGCGTAATCCATTGCTAAAAAAAAACAACAACTGTGCTCTCAACTACAACAAAGAATTGCTGCTACTCCATTTAAGTTAGGACATTGATTGGTTGGTTCCTGTCACATGACCCACAGTGCAACTGCGGCATTCGGGAAAGTTGTTTTTATCTCACTGTGGCTCAAATGAGTGTGGAAAAAAACAGTGTGACACATCGTTCTCAATCTGCGAGCACTTTCCGCCTGTCTGAATTAGAAATAATAAACTAAGGCGCGCAAAAGACGCACCTACGTAAACGTCCCTGATTTAGTCCTGTTCCAGACAATAACTTTAACAGTGATAAATCAGTTAAAAAAGAGTTGAAATGGTCTGTTTGGTGCAAGAAAATTAAATCAAGTTATTCTGAACTTCCGTTCTTTTAAAAATTGTTTTTTTTTTTACTGTAATCAGAATTTTTATCTGTAATATTTTTTAAACTTTTACTAAATTAAGTCAGTCCTTTTGATAAAGGCAATGTCTTTTACTGAATTGAGTCAATCCTGTTCTGGACAATGTCTCTTATAATCTGTCCACACTCTGATCTGTGGACAATGTCTTTTAGTGAACTGAATAAGCCCACTTATAATGCTTTCTTCTGTCCCTGTATCAGTTCTGATCTGGACAATGTCCACTTCTAAAATGAATCAGTTATTCATTTGTCAGTCAGCTAATGTTTTCATTTGGACTAAATGTTCATGGTGATCAGGAACAGGCCCAAGGGACACTCTAGAATAAAAACCTAAAATAAACTGCAATGCAGTTCAATCATTGCTGTTTCTGACTGTTACAAGGACTTCCTCCAGGCTACAGACTTCGATAACACTAAACGAGCGAGACAGGATTCAGATTACATCTAAAGATCGGACTACATGTGTTATAATACTAATAATACAGCTGTATTGTTTCACCTCTAGCCTGAACTCACATGTTCCAACTTCCTGTACTTTAAATTACACCTCCATTAATTAATTAAATGAATATTTATCTAAAACTGAATGCATGGCAGGAAAATGGTACTTAAAATGGACAATAGAACCTGATTACATCATGTCCAGACCTTTGGTGTCATATCCTGCATAAACAGCATATACAGTGACATAATTACTCATGGCTTAATGATGACTGTATACTGGTGGAAATATTAAAACTGGGTGTGCTCTGCTTCACACTTCCTGGCCGAGCACTTAATATTAGCTGGGCCAGAATATGAAGAAAAGCAGAGACAGTCTTAGCACAGTTGTGATGACAAATGTTAGCTAGAGTTAATCATTTGTTGTTTTATCTTGGCAGGTGACAGGAGGAACGAAACCTATTTCAGTTTTTAAAAAAGGTTCGATAGAGACAGATTTTAAAGCGACTTCAAAATTGGGATTCGGGCGGAGGCGTTACACACTGAACGAGTGTTATCGAGACGACTGTGCGCTGTTTGACATTTCGCTTCAGGTGTTAAATCAAGCTCATCGTTTAAGTCACGCAAAAGGGATAAAATACAGACTGATGAAGCAGATTGCATTTTATGCACGAAGTGTCATGAGGTGTTGTTGCTGCCCCAAAGTGCCTTATTTCTATCTAACAGCACGGTCTGGAGTGTGTTATTCTTCTTATATCGTAGAAATTTAATCAACTGAATTCAACGTTTTATTCATTGAAGTTAAAAAGTTTATGCATTTTCGTGGTTTATAGTAAGATCAAATGTTGTAGAAAGTTCCGGAGACAATTAAATTATAGCTGCAATAAACAGTCAGTCACTCACTAGTCTGTATCTCTCTTATATATATATACACACACAATACACTACAATACAATTTCTATATATACAAATTTGTCCAGAGAATATACATACATATATATATATATATATATATATATTATATATATATATATATATATATATTATAATTTTATATGGCAGTTAATAACTCAACTTTCAGATGAATCAGTCTACAATAGCTGCAAAGGATGGCAATGTTCGTACAAATGTCCTTCACATACCATATGCATGGAAAATAAACCCTGACTTCGATACAGATGTTTTGTTAGAGTTATGAGTCATTCGATAAAATTCGACATTCCTACTGTATTAAATCTCGATGATGCATAGAAACGTGCACAATGCAACAGTGAACAGGCCACAATCACACACTGACTCAAATGCGCACGCAAACATATACCATACAATGCGTTTTATTAAAGGGATTTTTAATATTGTAAAACTTTGTACAGTGAGTTTATTTGGACATTTTATCTTCTAGCATTTAGTCACTGGCTATGTTCACACTGCAGGCAAATTTGGCAGAAATCAGATTTTTTTTGCCCCACAAGTGACTCAGACCTGTTTTTGGAACGGTTTGAACGGTTATGTCGGAATTTATGTGACCTTTACGTTACTATCGATCGTCACGCGTCGTGACACGTGGCACGTAACCGCAAACAGTTAATATATAATCAGTTTTGCTGAAGGTGGAAATGAGCACTGAGCCTGGCAGTGTAAACTTAGATGAAAAGTTAGGCTTTGTAGTTTATCAGGAAAAAAACACTTACAATTCAACAAATAAACATGGTCCATAAACCGATAAAACTGCTGTAGTATTATGTTAAGATTAATATTATTCAGTAGGATTCGCTATTTATTGTAATTTAAGAAAGCATTAAACGAAACATTATTTCATTTGTAAAGTAAATTAGGAAACGAAGACATTTCTGCATGTACAGTATGCGTTCGTGTGCCGATTTTGCATTAAGCATTGAATCTTAATTGAGTGCTAAATATTTAGCCTATAAATTTGTGACATTTGGGCACGAGTGCGGCTCTGAACTGGGCTGAATTAATGAGCTACTGGCACACGCCGGATCATTAATCAGAGTTACGTGTGGCTTAATGAAGGTGAAGGCAGAACAAGAAAAAAGACAATGCGGGGAGAAATAATTAACACACGCTTTATAAGATGCTATTATAAATATAATGAATGGTATGTAAGGAATGATAATACACACCAGCGACTACAATGTTTAATTTAATAACGAACAACATCTCGCAGGTTTTAATGATTTATAGACAGATTTAATCTTATCTTACAGATGTTATGGACATTTTTTGCGTATTATCTGTTACTAAAACTCTAATGTGATAGAACATTAATAATAGCAGAAACTGTAATTATACTATATACTATATAATTATACTATACTGAGTATATTAACTATACTGAAACAAGTATTTAACTGTGATGTGGTATAATCACTTTATTCAAAAACACAACATGCTGCAGTCTGAATAATGACAGTATTGTTTATTACGCAAAATACTTAGGCAGCACAATGGATTTAATGATGTTTCTCTAACAGTACAATTTATTAAGTTTAAGTTTATATAAGACTCTGGATCCCGATTAATGTCTCAAAACACCTAATTATAAGAAAGAAAAACAGGACAAACTCTAATAATTTTTGTTCCCAGAATCACACACCACTGCGAGATGTAGGAACGACATTGTGAAATAAATTACACCAACTTTGTAAAATCCCTCAAGACAACAATGAAAAAGAAGGACCTCACACACACACACACACACACAGCATTTTAAGAGGAACTGTAGCTCTGCTTAATATAAGGATCAACAGGCGAGTTTATTTATGTAACACATTTCTAGTAAGACCGTTTCAGCTGTGGTAATAAATCTATAATAAAATGCAACACTGGAATCTGTTTTTTATGCAAGCATTTTTTATTGTTTATTGCTTAAATATGCGGTGTAAATCATTGTTGCAAGATTGTGTATGTAACCGCGGTATCCTGTAGGTATAGAGCACGTGTATGAGAAGGATGACACCTTGGGGCTGCCCTAAGGACTTGGTGACTATAGGACATGTAGCGTTTAAAGATCGCTGCATGTCCCCTCGCCTCCTGGAACCTTTTGACCACCACCAAAGAGGCCAGGGGGTGATGGGTGTGTCGAGCAGGACGGCCATGTCCCTGTCCTGCATCTCGGTAAGCTGGTCCACTACTGTCTAATACCCAGGCTAAATCCTGAAGGGACAAATCTGCGGCCTGGTGCAGTTCTGTTTTGGGTGACAGATAGCTAGCGTCTGCTCAAACCTGGACATTGCTTGGTACCCGTGCAACTTCAGCCATGCCATGTGGAGGTGGCAGTACTTCAACTGCTCATCAACTTACTGGCTAGCATCCCTCACCTCAGCCGCATCAGTAAGCACCTGCAGCAACTCCCCATATGGCAGAGACTGCGGCGATGGCAGATGCGTGTAGCAATATGGTATCGTTATAAAGAGGAGAAACCGCGGTGCATGCTGTTGACTCCTTGACGTTACAAGAGCTACACATCTGGCCTCTGAAATTAAACAGAGCCAGTCAGGAGTGGCGCAGGCATAGCGGCATTAGCTGGCAATGCTGGCAGTCAGTTCTCTCAAGGGCTACTCTAGCATGCTCCGCTCCCAGGCAGGTCGTGCAGGTTTCATGTGTATTAATGCCAGAAAAATACCACATGAACAGAAAAACCCATTTCCTAAAGCATGGCTGATTTACCACTCATTCGTTTCTCTTTTGCCCAGACATAATACGACGATGGGTAAACTTTTCTCCAGACACACTAAAATATGTGCTGAAGAAATAGCGTTTTGATGCAGCTGTTATTTAAAAAAGGAAGGGGCACTGCTTATAAATGAGGGTTATTATTGCCACAAGAGACCTTTTCGTTATCTCCAACATTTTGCAAAAAAAAGCTTTCAGACATTTACAGTTGGCTGGTGTCACAGTAATGGACAGGGAAGCCAGAGTAAGTCGTTGCTCCTATCTAGACAGCATCGCTGGTTCTTTTCTTTTGTCTCCAGACCATAGATGATTGTGGTGCCGTCAGAAAAATTGAGAGTTCGGACAGGGTGAAAATGGTCAAGTTGTTTCACTCAGGATTCGAGTTGCACAATATCACAATGTGTATATTTTAATGCTGGTGGTATAAGTAATTATATTGAGAATAAATTTGTTAACGGTGCAAAAATGCTCACTGTATCCTGATAGCATTGAAACTTTAGGTAATACCTACCCCTGCTGTCTAGCGTCGTTAATCTGGGTTTTTACTCTGTTAAGATCGGGGTGTGCATACCTATGTTGACAGGCAGGTAGGAAAGCCTAGCATAATTGTTAGACCGAACCATTTGATTGGACGAACATTTCTTGGTTCTACGCCTTCTATAGAATATATGAACACATTAACACCACTTAACTTAATGATTATTATCAGGATGTGAAGAGATTTTCATCCAGCAGAATGAAAAATGTTTCTGACTACAATTACGCATTGTACCTTTAAATAAATGCTTAAGATTTATAATCAGTGATTTTTTTAATTTTATTTGTAAAAACAACTTTAAATAAAATTTCATGCTCATGTGAATTAGTGATTAATGGAAGACTAGAACCGAATGTATAATTTCATTTAAATGCGAGTTAAACGTACAAACAGCATCGTTTCAAATTACAGAATCCGTTTTGATAATTGGAGCGAAATTTTACTGTAAAAATCGATTAAAACAGAAGATGAAAACTTCTGACTTTTTTTTAGATGTGACCTTATATTGGAAACTTTAATATGTGTAGCTATCAGAGCGATTTTTATGCAGTTAGGATGAAATAATCCTACATGACATTAACCAGTCCTAGATGTTGCAATTCCACAGCAGACAGTGACACAGCTGTTCGGATGGTTTTTTGGAATCTGCCTGTAAAATGTAGTAAAGCTTCCACAAACGACACAGCTGGGGCTCCAGCTGTCGGACCCACAGACTAAACAGAGCCAGTGAGAAATATATCTTTCTTAGTCACCACCTAAACAGCTCGGTTCATCCAGAAAGACTAGATTGCTATAAATGGATTAAAGTCAGTTTTGTGTTCATTTATGTGACTGTTTAATTCAAGTTTGCGTAAAATGGTAGTGTAAAAATAGCTGAATCTATAGACTGTAAATTTCTAATGTCAGTATAAAACAGTTTAAAATGTAAGTCTCTTCATTAGCCTTGGTTCGATTCAGGAAAATACGGCATGCTGTGATCCTTAAGTGCTGCTTATGATGAAACAAACGGCGGCGCTCCGATTTTATCAGTTCTCCGTTAATACTCACTCTGTTTACACAAACAAAGTGAATCTGCTGATGAAACACTGATCTCTCCATCTGTGGCTAAGTAACTTATAATCAAGTTGTAGAATGAAAAAATTGTTCCTCCGAAACCTCGATGCCTAAATCAACATGAAACAGGGTTTGCTGTGCAGAACAGACAACAATAAAAAGAGAGAGAGAGAAAACTGTGCTTTTAAATTCAGCATCAGCAAGGACAGGCATTAAAGGCTTGCATACCGCAAAACTCTCAATAGTAGCAGATCCACCAGATGGCTACGTTCGTCATGTTGCCTGAATTATCACGGAATATAAAGGAAACTGATTTTCCTCTGCCAACATCACTGCACATTCTCCAATGTCAAATATTAAAACTGTTTTCCCTCTCGTGTCATTTTATGGCTCTGAACGGGACGGTACAGCCGTAAAATGATTGGTACTCGGCTCAGCCCTTTGAATTCTTTCAGAATGCCAGGATGCGACAGATATGCGTCGTTCCCTGGGGCAGACCATTGGCATCGACATACAACTGTATCTGAGCGTTCTTTCAGGAATACTGAATCGTTCACGAAAAAGAAATGGCCAGAGAAAGAGTGTATTTGTGTTCCAGTTGCTGTGTTTACTGATTCTTTTTGATGCATTAAAAAACCTTTTCATTGCAGCTTTTCATATGTTGATAGGGAATTGACAGAACCGCAACACACAACAAAAAAAAACAAAAAAACACAAAGTCATGCCAGGTTCCTCGTACGTTCACAAATTAGTATTGTATGCGTAAAAACACCATCTGTGTGAAGCTATTTACAGTAAATAACCCTTTTGCCGACCTTCTGGTTGCATCAAGACGCAGGAAATAAAACGCGACTGCACCGGTCTGTGAGGCGCATGTTAACAGGATCGTACCGAAAAATCCCAACAATTCTTCACTTCCGTACCTGTATTCTAATCCTAATGGTGGCAGATCATTAAATGTATGGGTAAGTTTGAAACACTGTACACATATATACCTGATGGGAATGATTTTCCTATAATAGAGTGTTTATTAAACCTGGCTGAAATTAGATTTGCTGTTTATTTGTTTCCCTCCGAAACACCATTACGGCAAACAGCTCGAGGTTCAACGTATAAAAATTCGATTTAAAATCCCCCACATCCCATTACAGACATTTTTCACCATGCCATTTCTGCCAGCAGCCATTAGACCACAAAACAGCCTTTTCAACTGTTTGTTATATAATGAACCATGTTTGGCGAGTGGAATCTCAGACTGGATTTAGAAAAAAAAAAATCCAAAACATTCCTACAAGTCTAAACTTTCTCCTGTGACCTGTACAACAAACACTTCATGTTTCAGTAACATTGAGAAATCTTTCAGAAATCCTTTTGTGACTTACCTCCACTGTGGTGCTCGCTGAAGTATCTGAAGTAGTTGGGACACGGAATTACCACCAGCTCTCCCACGTTGGCTGATGGCCAGCAAGCGATGATGTCCCATATTCCTTTGCAGCCTGGCAACAGAAGGATGATTTACCACTCGGTTACCGTGCATCATGATGTCCCAGCAAAACACACAATATGGAGGAACAGGTGATTCATTAAGTTAAACAAGACCAAACTGATGCCCAACAAACACCATCATCAATTAAATACATATTTTTTTATTTCATCAAGTAATATTCATTATTAATATTCATTAGTTTTAAATTATTTTATATCAGTTTGTGTGCTTTAAATTATCTGATATTTTGCTTTTTGTCTTATTAAAAATATATATATTATGCATGTTCAATGCGCATTTTTAGCCGATTTATTTGCCACATGGTTAACGTTTATGTTTACATTTTCGGCATTTGGCAGACGCCCTTATCCAGAGAGACGTTTCTTAAGGGTTCCTGTGTAGACTCTCTTACAGGGACTCTCTAAAAGGGACTCTTAAAAAGGGACTCCCTAAAAGGGACTCTAAAAAAGGGACTCCCTAAAAGGGACTCTAAAAAAGGGACTCTAAAAGGGACTCTCTTGTTACCCGTTTAAAAGACACCTGTCCACAGAGCTGTCCAAGGATGTCAGAGACAAGAGTGTAGACCTACACAATACTGCAAAACCCTCGACAAACAACTTGGTGAGAAGTTAACAAAAGTTTGTCTGGTTATTTGCCAATAAAATAAACACAAAGAAAACTAAACCTCCATCGATTTTGGCCAAAAGATTTCTCAGAGAAACCTGGTAAACTTCCACATAGAACCACTAGAACAAACCTGTTGTTTAGCACCCACCATTAGCATTTGTCTGAACAAGAATCACTAGCATCGACAATTCAGAAACAATAAAGCTTCTAGTGTGACTTATTGAACATGGTATTCTCTCTGAACTCAGAACAATTTAGCAGGAATTGAGGGTTTTTTTAGGAAGGTATACAAACTCCTGTAAAATAAATTCTGCCAATCTGAGGACTGTAACCGAACTGAAATACGCTGCTATCTGTTTAAACTACTTCGAGTCGCTCTCCCTCTGTTGTTATTCTCCTACAGTGTGAACATGTTTTCACACTGGATTGTCACTGCAAGAAATGAGTCATGGTAAGACAAATCGTTTCAGAGCTCAAAGAAAATCCTACAGTAGATATCCATTAGAAGCCCTTGAAGCAGGCTTTATGGAGGATGGAGTGATGGGGGGGGGGAGCTTTTCATCCTTCGACCGTCTCTGCATCAGAAGCTTGAAAGGAAAAAAGCCCACAGACTTTTACAATGAAAAATGTAAAGCCACAGAGTAGGATGACCTTCAGTTCTGTAAACTTTACCCGATGTTATATTTCCAGCGGTTCTGTTTTCACATCGCTCCCTCTCCAGCTCGATTTCATTCACCACGTCACACATCTGGACAGCGTTGCACTGTAGGAGAGACAACAGGAGAAAAGAATTCTTCAGCATACTGATGATGATAAGCACCTTCGCATTTAATCTACAGTAGCTTTATGAGGTGCAATAAAAATGCAGTAGCACCCGGAAGGATTTAAGGCCAGAAGGACGCAATCTGATAATGTTTCTTTTATGCAAATATACATATAATGAAACTATAAGGTTAATCATTTGCACTGCACTTTAATATACGGTCTCGTTCACCAGCCACGTCATTTTCATTTTTTATTTCCTCAGACATTTAAAGTTGTTGCAAAGTTTTATAAACATTAATGTTAATTCAGCACAACACTCTGCTTCAGGAGTTTTCCTAACATAATCTTAAGTATTATTAAGCGTAAGAGATAAAATGTAGGATATGTATAATGTATAATGCTGTAAACAAGTAAAGCCCAGTGGAAAAAAAAAAGTTCAAGGATGACAAATGCTTAGTGACAGTTGGTGGCCCAAAGACTGAATGTCAAATAGGATAAGAAAAAAAAAAAAGGCATTACTGTCAGTGAGGACAGAGTGTGTCTTTAAAAAAAAAAGATGGATAAAGAGAGAAAAGTCGCTGAGGAGGGAAAGAAAGACAGAAAAAAAAGTCGAGAAAGACAAATATATTTTGCGAACCACTAAAAGGAAAAGGCCAACAAACAAATAATTGCTGATGCAACATCACAGCACAGTAGAACTTGCTTAAAGGAGACACTAACTGCCCTCTGAGCTGAACTTATGTGTCCCTAAGATGAGCTAGAATCTCTCAGATCCACAGCCCATCCTGACAGCAGGGTTAGTTATACTTCCTTAGACTTTCTCTATCACAGCCTCCATAAGCAAACACTGAGATGCACATTTTAATCCTGTAGATTTTTTTATGGACTTCAGAATCTGATATATTTATGAGGTCCAGAAAAACAACCCCTGATCGTGGAACCAGTGATCTGGTGCTTGTTCACTGAAACTATGGACTGTAGAGTGTTGATGCGATAGAACTAGAAATAGAACTGCTTCAGCTGTTTACATCCTTGTTTATAGACCAAACAGCCTCGCCATACATGCAGTGTTAATGCGGCCTGTGTGTCATGTTGTCATTAGTTGTCTTTGTCATGTGGTTTTCAGTCTTGTCTTTCCAGTGGTCGGTTATGTCATGTGTTCCCTTTTGTTTTAAATATATAGCCCTCTACCCGCCAGTGTCTCTTTTTGTGTATTGTTCCTGTAACGGCTATCTGAAAAGCTCACTTCTTTTTGGCTAACTTCATACGCATGAGTGCTACGACTCTGTAGCCCCATATTTCAAGCATTCAATAAACTAATGTCAGAACATCATGGCAACATTTTCCAAACATGCAGAGCCCGGAGCAAACATTTATTATAAAGTGTCTTATTTCATGGCTAAGAAATATGTTTATAGATCCTGTAGTTCTATTCTAGAACATTGTCTAAAAAGCGAGGCATAGCAAAAAAAAAAATAAGGGCACCTCTAGTTTTGTAAATGTTGTATTTATCGCAATTTGTTGTATGTATTGTAATATATTGTATCGTGGCCAATGTATCATGATATGTAGCACATTGTGTGGCCTTGACAATACACAGCCCACAAAAAATGGCCAAATGTTGTGAAGCAGTGGCTGCTACTTCAGTATGAAGGTGTGTGTGTATGCAAAGCCTGAGCAAAGAGTGGTAGAACTGTAGCGTTCACTCAATCATTTATTAACTGTTTGTAGGTATGCGCCAGTGCGGAAAGACGTAAATGAAAAAACCAGATCTACGTCACATGAAATACACAAATGCTATGTGATGACTCAGTGCACTGGACTCAGCTTTTCTCTCTTCACTGATACACACACACTTTTTTTTGTTTGTTTGTTTCTTCGCTTTAGAGTCTTGCATTTCTAAGCTTATCGCTCACCGGGGCACTTAAAATTCTACGGTCAGAAGAATCAGGCAGCATCATTTATTCTGCGGCTGGATTCTCTGAGGAACTGGTCTTCGGTCATAAAGGCACTAATTAATTACTGCGTGTTCGACACGGAACACTTTCACCCTACAAATTAAGCAATGAGTCATTTAAAAAAAATGGATAAATGTATAAAAAGACATGCTAAAGAAAAGAATCAGAGTGTTACTCTGGACAAAGGCTATAGTACTTTTAATGAGCACTTACAATACCGGATAATTATTTATTCACTTACCTTATCAAAACAATTACATTTTATCTTAAAGTTATTAAATTCGTATTTACAACATGCTTCTTTTCTACCAGGAAGTCCTCTGATATATCTGAATTTAAGTGAGCAACACCTACAGGTATCTTTTGAATTATTGGCGCTCTGTAAATAATGGAAAAAGGGTATAAATCTTCAGCAGTCGCTGCTGTAGCCTCGAACAACAGTCCACACGCTAATTAGATTAGATTAAAGACTATATTAATTACATAAACACTCTTTCTATCGATTAATTAAAAGTATATTATATTAACGTGTAAGTAAATACAAGACAGTCGTTCTATTGTGCATCCAACGTTTAAAAAATAGTTTTATTTTAGGATGTTAGTTATTTTTACAGGTTTATACTTTTTGTACTACAAAAGAGGTAGTTTCACTTTTCTAGTGCAAAAGTTTAGATACAGTATCAGTATTAAAGAACTTGTGAACAAGCGTGCTATAAAAAACAGAATTACAGCACAATGTAGCAGTAGATCAGAAGTAAGTATGTACTTCACAACAAAAAAAGTACTTGAGAGGTACCCTGACGCTGTTTCCGCCACTTACGCATATGACGAGTCGTCTTTCCCGCAGCCTCAGAGATAGTAAAGTGTACATCGGATAAATACTTCAAAATCCGGGCGGGAGTGATGGGTCAACCGGGACCCATTGCGTACTGCATTTTGCATACTAACGACCCGAATATCCCACTCGCCACAGATACTACAATATTGTTCTCATGTTAAATAAAGCTTGAATGAATCCAATTTCAAACTTACAGACGATCTGATTAAAGCATAAACTCTATAGTTTCTCTTCTATAGTTATGCGGTTAATCAGCTGGATAAGTACAGCATTGTCTCATCTGGGTGACATATGCTTTTCCCCAAAGTAAAATAACTGTGTGATTAAAAAAGAAAGCACCGTAGGGTTCTCAGTGACCCCAGGACTTCATGACTGTTGTAGATGCACACACACACACACACGCACCGCACAGTTTTTTTCTCGAGTCTGTCTGCATTAGTTAAATAAAGCCTTAGAGAGTGCACGGAGTGGTAAAAGGCAGCGTTTCTCACTCCTCCATCTTTGCTTTGCTTAAGTACCGTCAGGTATATTAGACGTCACTCGGAACCGTGTTCTGTAGCAGCGCATAAAATCTTTTTTAATATACTTTGAGTTGTGCCAACTTTTCCTTTATAAAAGATGAAAGAGACGAATGCTTATTAATATTAATAATAAGCTAAACTTGTTGCCTGTTTTTAAATTAAACATGCCATAACAATTCATTCAAAAAATGTTAGCAATGTAAATACTGTGACATCAGCAAGTAAGGACTCAGGACACAGACAATCTCATACTTTCATACTACATAGTATCTGTGGCGAGTGGGATATTCGGGTCATTAGTATGCAAAATGCAGTACGCAATGGGTCCCGGTTGACCCATTACTCCCGCCCGGATTTTGAAGTATTTATCCGATGTACACTTTACTATCTCTGAGGCTGCGGGAAAGACGACTCGTCATATGCGTAAGTGGCGGAAACAGCGTCAGGGTACCTCTCAAGTACTTTTTTTGTTGTGAAGTACATACTTACTTCTGATCTACTGCTACATTGTGCTGTAATTCTGTTTTTTATAGCACGCTTGTTCACAAGTTCTTTAATACTGATACTGTATCTAAACTTTTGCACTTATGTCCCACAGTTACTTATAAAAATGAGTGCAAGAATCCATGTGCAACGATGTGGTGCAATTTTCACCTAATCCTGCAATTTTATTGCAACAAAACTCCTTAAAACATTGCAAAATGCATCGCCATTTTTAGTAAAACTGCTATAAATTTACAAATTTCAACCTTTCAGACTGATCCTGGAGGGACGGGCAGTGCTGTGTTTATGCCATGTCCATGTATAGGAGGTTAAACTGTTAGCTGTTTAACTGCCCTCCATATTCAAACTCTAAACACTTCACAGAAAAATGTTAACAGTAGAGGCTATTGGGAAGGGTTGTAATGTAAAGAGAGGAAGAAAGAGAGAGAGAGAGAGAGAGAGAGAGAGAAGCAGAGGGTAACATAAAAGTGTGATATGAGATACAGTTAGAAAAGACCACCATCATATAAAAAACATATTGGGCAACCCAACCATTAGGTTTGGGAAGGTTTGGTTTACTTACTGAAACAATTGACAGGGTAAAGGAACTGAAGGAACACGTACAAATGTGCTATCCATCTTCCTGCACGCAGACACACATGGTTAGTCTCGCTCTGAATGTCAGGTGAGAGTGTGCTGGCGTTTATCCAACCCAGGGTGCACATACCATTAAATCCTGAACAGAAAGAATAAAATATTCTACAAAGTTCTAAAAAAATAAAAATAAATGTCAATGTTGACATCATTGGTCCTCTAACTTCAATACTGATTTAAATATTGATTTATTTTTGGTTTTTACAGTTCAGTAACTGGAACATGTTGGAAAGACACATTAGGCATCTATCATAATGATCCACATTTGCATTGCTTCAATAACACATTTACTGTAAGTTAAAATCCCAGCATCAGGGATTTAGCCAGAATACATTTCCTAAATTTGTACTGATCTGCCAGTGTGGTTTGTAAAACATTATGCCTCGTTGCGCCTGGTCATTTACATGTTTCCACAATTAAAAATCCCTTCAATTGAGCACACATTAACTAAGAAGCCATCAGGGCTCAAGGACACACAACGAAAATGTAACTCAGCTCCTCGCATAGCTACGCCTGGAATTTCAGAGATGGAGGAAGATAATTATCTGCATTAAGAGGTGCGCTGAAAGGTGCAGTGAGAGGTGCGCTCAGCAGCAGTTTATACTTGGAAAAGCTAGAATATTATAATTGCGATGTTACATAACTGCTTTCTTTCATAACAATGGTCCCGTTAATGGTCTGGTGGTGTAACACTAAGGAAGAAGGACGAAGAGAGACATTTTTTGTCCACTATTTGGGTTTCAGTAAGAATTGACAGGACACATATTTCCCAGGGTTTTATGTTTCTGAGAATATCACGCAGCCACAGGAGATAAATTGTGTTCCTCATACCAGCATGAAAAAAAACGTATTATCGCTATGAGGTTCATATGATTATATCAGTGGCGGGCAGTGCACTTGGTACCTGGGCATTCAGTGGAGATTTACCCGACTGATACACCTCTTAATACCACCACTATTATATCGCAATTATAGAAACCATCACTTCTACACAAAAACGCAATATAACACGGCCTGTCATTACAGAGAGAGAGAGAGAGACATTCCGCGTATTGAGGGTGAAAACCATTTTTATTAAAGCATGAAACCCTCCAAACCTCTACATTCAACTGTACAGATGTGTTTTGCTAACTGTACTTTTTCCTGTGCAATAATATCC
Source organism: Bagarius yarrelli (assembly GCA_005784505.1). Lineage (NCBI taxonomy): Eukaryota > Metazoa > Chordata > Actinopteri > Siluriformes > Sisoridae > Bagarius > Bagarius yarrelli. Next base: position 2,466,734 of record VCAZ01000024.1, read on the forward strand.
TATTTATGTTTCATATAAAAATGTGCAATAACCTTTTACACTCTTTTTTATTGTTACTTTTTTATTCCTATCTTACTTAAAAATGCCCGACTGGAAGCTTCTGTCACCAAAACCAATTCCTTGTAAGCGCAAACCTACTTGGCAATAAAGCTCTTTCTGATTCTGATTCTTTCCTAATTCTGAACTTTACTCTCATTAACCAATTAAAGGACGGAAAAATGCTGAAGTCATTGTGCCCCAGCTAGCGGGCCTCGGGAGGCGGACTTAAAATCTAATTGGTTAAAGAATCAGTCTTTTACAATATTAACCAATGAGCAATCTGCTACTTTGGCAGTATACATTAACATGGCAGCACAAAGAAACTGAAATCTGATTGGACAAAAAATCTAACATTTACACTGAATTCCACAATTCAATGCATAAATGTTTTATGATCTGTTTCATTTAGTGTGTAAGCACTCACCAGACTCAGTTTGTAAAATAAAGTAGCTCTAACATTATTATGTATGGAAGACATGGTGCTAAATTCTTAGACCTTTTCCGTCCCTCAGCTTGGTGTCTGACAACAGATTAACTTCTCGGCTACCAGCCCAGACGTACCAACTTTGCTATTTCTATTATTCGTCCAGATATTGTGTATAGAAGTAAGTGTGTATGTGGGAGGTCTTATAAACACAGACTGCAGTATTTACAGCATATCCCCAAAGCCCTGCACTTGAGAGGAGGGGGTGCACCATGAGCTGAAGGCCAACACATCTACACAATCTCTCACATATACAGGCAGTCTAAAGAAATTCACTCTCTCTACACAGAAATTTAGAGAAATCACAGAAAAAAGCTTATACACACAACTAGAATATTTCATTTGAAAGCTGACTGACTGAACAAAATGAATCTAAGGGCTTATGAATTGTTTAATCAGCTGTACAACTGTTACGCAAATCACAAGGGCTCCGTAAACTTTCATACTATATAGAAGACAAAACCTTTAATAAAAGGTGAGTACTTGTGAATGAAATACAGTATGTAAAAGTTCTGGGATGATCTATTACTCCTGCCCAGATTTTAAAGTATGCATATCATAAACACTTTACAATCCCATGATCCCTGGGGAGAGACGACTTCCCATATGCGGACGTGCCGGAAATTGTAGGTAAATTTCACTTTTGTTAACATCGTTCAAGTTAAACTTTATCCGACTATACATTCACACTGCTGTGATGTCGTGGTGGATGTAGTACAACCGGATTTCATTAATTCTCCCTGTAACCATACAATAAGCGCAGTTGTTTAGCGGTCAGGAAGTACAAGCTTACTCAAACGGAGTACCTACTTAAGTAGCATAACATCAGTTGTGAGTTAGGAGTTGTGGCTTAGGTGTCTATCAACATTTTGGTAGGTCACTGCACTGGATGATACACTTTTGCTGTTGGTTATATATAAATATAGATAAAATATCAAGGAAAGTGGTAGCTCAATGTTTAAAGTGTTAGACTACTAATTGGAAAATCAGTATTTGAGTCCCAGCACCACCAAACTGTCCCAGTT
>VCAZ01000024.1:2475781-2723281 GCA_005784505.1 Bagarius yarrelli
ACTGCGCGTTAAGAACTCCAAGCTGGAATGTCAACGCATAAATCTATCGGTCTATACATTTTTTTAGTCTGATGAGAAACGATGACAATCAGAGCCTCGTTATGCATCTCTCTATTACAGCGTGACTGCATGTTTCTGTCTCAAACGGACGGACATGTCATGATCGGTTTCTTGACATTTTCTCTCCCCAGTTCCACTAGTGTTTCGTGGTGAGGGGAAGGGGGGGGGGATTGGTTGGTGGGTGAGATGTGGGTTCAGGGGGACTCATGCATGTCATAAGTAGCATCAATGAAGCACTCAGTCGTTTAAGTATAAATTGATGAGCTATGTCGGACAGACGCCTCTGGCAAAAGATAAATGTCTCAGATGTCCATTTCTGTCTTTTAAAGTAAAGACTCTAAAACAGTCCAATAACCAGTACTGCTTGAGAACTTAAATGCAAGAGTTCAACAGGAAAAGCTTGACACAAGATATTATAAATAAATTAAATAAATTACTTTTAGCCACCATTGTGTGTTTTTTTTTTAATGTTGAAGTTTGAACCTATTTTAATTGATTAATATCTGCAAAATTCCCCCCAGTTTTGTCTTCTGCGCAAATTCAGCTCGAGCGGAAAAATGAGCAATTTTTTTCGCAAAAATTCAACCAGAGAAGATCTTATTAACAAATCTGTTGTATCAGATAATAAAAGAGAACATTATTGTGCTGTCTGCCGCCACCAGGACATTTATGTTTAACGAATAAAAACTTATGATTAATTTACAGGAAGTGACGCGTAACATTCTGCGTAATGTTAATTTGATAATGATTTCTGCGAATATAAGTTAAACTGCATTATTTAGATCGAAATATTGCGTCTACATGAGTGAAAGTTTAATCACAATATTGCCAAAATCTCATTATAATTACATTGTTATTGCATTGAATGTCTGGTAAATGTCGCATGTGGGCCTAAAATAACCAGAAAGGACCAGTTTTCTGTGATTAATGTGCAGGACTGTGACTGTAATTAAACTGAGTTTAGTTTATGGAGCTTTAGGAGATGATTAAACTTGTTTGAATTTTACAAGCAATCACTTTCCTGAAGTGTTTTTATTACTTAATAAAATGTTATAATTGCTATGGATTTTATTCCAAACACCTTTAATTAACATATTATTTTTAACAGGCAGTTTTTTTCTCCACCTTCCAAAAAAGTAACACTGAATAGATAAAAGATTAAATATGTTCATCGCAAAACTTTGGATTCACAACCGCTCACTAAAGATGCTGGAATAACTGCACTAATTTCATGGGTATTTTGTTCAAACCCGCTATTGTGAACAGCCAATCTGCCCCTACAGCTTGAAGGATTTGGCCGAGTTTCTTCTCCTTAGTGTCTCACTAATCACTGAAAACGTTTGTCTGTCTCCTTAAAAGAAAGAAGGGAAAAATGACTTCAGAGAATTATTTTGTAGAAGACACATGGGAAATGGCACAAGTGCAGACCGGGTTGATAATACTAGTTTTGGCATATACCCTGAATTACCTCATATGAAGCTCAGGATAGAAATCACAGCAGATCTGCCACGTTACTGAGATAGATCCACTATTAAAATTCAGATTCTTCTGCGAAAAACCGAGGCGAGATTTCATGATTGGTCACATGACATCAACATCTCGGTTTGTGTCCGGTTTGATGACAGGCCATAATTTTGAATCGGCATGAGAAGCTTAAGTGAAAATATCCTACGCTCTAGGATTCTCGCTTTGGTTTAATAAACCAGTTACAGAAAAATAGCTATCAGGTTTTAAATCTTCTGAGACCAAACACAAATCCGAAACTTACACCTGGTGGTATTGTTGGTATTCTTTTTGAATTCGGGGTACATTTGTTACTTATTTGCCCTTTAATGCAGATCAAGACACAAGTGTTCATCATACAACCCTGGTGTATGGATACACCGTAGAAGAGTGTGCACGCACACACACACACACACACACACACACACACACACAGAGTGAGCAATTTCACCCTCCAGGAATCAAATACAGCTCCCACACAGGATCTCTGCAATGCCTATTTCTGGCAGCCAAATTGTTGTCAGTAGGAATTCACGATTCAGTGGCCAATCAGGTAACCATAATAAAGTGGATTTATTTACACAAATGTGACTGAGGAACAATGGACCACACAAGAGCCGGTATAAACCATACAAAACAGAATGCAGGACAAAAAAAATCTTGTGTTCCTACCGTGTCACGGCAAACCAGTTCTTGACTTATCAGTTCCCTAAAATAGTGTCATGATTATAATTCCAAATAATTCTAATTGGAATTTATAATAATTCAAGCTATTGAGTCGACCAGGCTTAAGCTAAGAGAGAGAGAGAGAGAGAGAGAGAGAGAGAGAGAGAGAGAGTGAGAGATCCTCCGTGTTCGTCTCTCCTTTAGTGGTTTTATTTGACATCTGCTTTGTGTTAATATCATGATAATTGTCATAACTTCCACAATCCAAAACATGGCCAAATAAAATTAATGTCAGCCTTGTAATAGTAAATATTTGCGCTAGCATTTATATTGACGCATATGGTACAGTATTCGTTCCTCTGAGATTGCTAGCTAACATTACAGCCAGCAGCGGCGCATGGATTTGGTGATTCATGTCTACAAATTAAAGGAACGAGAGAGATGAAAATCTGGGAGATGATCACACCGAGGGCAACAATTTCCTTTCTTCTTTTATCTGGGATATAATATTCAGCTATTTCATAGTCATTTCTTTAAAAAACTACTTTAATTAGGCCATCTGGTAGCATTAAAAAAGATCAGGATAAATATAGTTTGCTGATGAGCTGCAGTGGCTGAGCTGCATTAGTAGGACATTCACTTTTAACTGTTTTAGACTTTGAAATGTTTTCCATGGTATTTTGTCCCTTTTTCCCCAAAACAATATTTCACGTTTAATGATATTATCGCTCTTGGTATTTTCTGAATTTCATGTTTCCAGTATTGCTGCACTGCGACCCGTATTGGTGGGAGCTTCCTCACCTGGGTCCAGTATGTCCGTGTCATTACTATCAGCTGCTGAGGGAGAATCAGTGAGACTAGCTCGTTTTTGTTTTTGTGAAGGACGAATTACAAATTGGTCCATTTTGTGGCCAACCAGGGCATCATAGATAAAATTAGCTAATGCAATATGATCGTTGTCCTTAATGCTCTCTGCTCAAGACTTTTCAAAACAGGACGCGACCCCAGCCACCTTGTGGATCTGGACCCTGCTTAATGTATCTCAGCTGATCTTTGGCCATACTACATAATTTATGTAATATTTCAGGAAATTTACTTCTACCTCTACCAACTTCACCTTTTCTGTCTGATCTTGGATAAAAGGTATTTTAATGACATACCAGAGCAAAATCACTGATATATAATGTTTGTCCTGCCTTTGATGAAACCACCAGTTTGTGGAAATCCACACTGGCTTTGTTCTAATTCCAGCACCAGGTTTGTTGCTTAGGTCTGTACGACGGAGGGATGCTGTGGCTCACATGTGAAGACTTAGGGTAATTTGGGAAGGGTGGAAAGGCAGCAGGAGTCTATTAACAGGAGTCGACTGCACCTCCGAAAAACCTATTTTTATGGCTTTTAAATAAGCTCTCGAGCCGTAGAGAAAAAAGACCATTTTATCACCAAACAAGATAAAGGTTGAAAGAATCACACCACTTCACCACCCGCTGCTGAGCTCACTGTTTGGATGACACGTCGGTCTTTGGGCCAATTAAGAACGTTTTATGTGTTCACTTACATTTCATTGACACTCTTCTCGTGTGAGACCTCAGGCTGAGAGTAAAATGCAGGTTCTCTACAATTACTGAAGTCAAGTGAAAGAAACTCTTTTCAGAAATCTTTCAGAAGTGAATAAGAATTTTTTTTTTTTTTGGAAAGAAATACATACAATTTTTTTTTCACATTGACAGCTGACAGAGGGGTTTGTATCGAACCGATAATTCACAAATCCTTCAGAGTAAACAACATTACTTCAAGAATATTTTTCCGTTAGAATCATACTATTATTCTCTAGCTTACAAATGTATCTTAAAAGGAAAAATCAATCAAAATATAGCTTGAAGATTAGACAAAATTAGACAATCAGATATGGAACATTACAATTCCATAACCTCTACAATGACGATCTAATATCCAAGATCTTATAGAGGGATCCAAGAAGGCGGCGCAGCAGTAGCGAGCAGCGGGTAATCCAAAATGGGGCTCTCTGGCGAGGACAATTTATTCTCTAGCTCTCAGATTTGTGTTGCTTTTTTGTCGCTTTGTTCTGTATTGTTCATGTCGCACCGTGTTTCTTTCTTTCTTTCCAATTAGGCAAAATTCGAACACATTCAAACCCGTTAATATATTTTTTTCACTATAATTTATTCCTGCCTGTGGATGACCTCTGACCTACTGATCTGAATTCTGCAGTTTTAATTTTTTATCATTGTACTTCATCTCAGTATTTGTAAAAACGTAATATTTTTCATATAAAAGTTTTTCCAATGTTAAGTATTTAAAAACCAAGCATATTTCGTCAGGTCAGACCGGCCCTGTAGGCAAGCTTACTGTCACCTGATTGGGGGAAAAGCAACCCAACCCCTAACCGCTAATAGGGCCTAAGCACTCAATTAGCAAAAAAAGGCGTCTTACTTCCCACTTAAACAATGTCGTTCTCTTGTCATAGTTTTATGTTCTGGTCTGGGGAAAATTTGAGCTGCTTTCCTATTCTTAAAATCAGAGGGTCGCCCCTAAAGACGCTGCTCTCCCCCCGTCTAGGATTTTCACGGAGCTCATGGAAAGACAGGGAATTTAGAACAGGGTGCCAATTAACTTCAGTTTGAATGATTATTAATATACAATGAATAAATACACAATTTAACAAATGACTGGAGGTTTTAGATTTTAGAACAAGGAGAAAACCCACAAAAGCTCACAGTTGGATTTCGGTTTATGTGAGTCATCTGCTGCACCGGAGCCGAAAATCTGTTGTCTGGATGGGACACCGATTTTTTGGTTAGAGAAGAACCTTAAATGGAGCCATGAAGCTGTTAATCACCTCGAATAATTCACAGTTGGTAACAGGTCTCGGTTAGACACCCTGTGGATCATGTGACTAAGTGTTACCGAGTTAGAAGCAGAGAATTTTCACAAAAAGTGCTATAATGTGTTCGCTTCAACACATCAGCGAGAAGATCAGCAAGATAAGGCTGCACTTTTTTAACTCACAGTAGCTTTTCATCTCAAAGGTTTGAAAAGATGCATTAGGTATGTATTAGAAGTGCTTGCTTAATTACCACCAGCATTAAAATTAAATGCATTAAGCTTTATATGATAACGTTATCCAAAATGACAGTGACGTCGGTATATAATTCGTTCTCTATTGAAGCAATTTAAAGCAAAGAGAATCTGGAACAATAAATTAAAAAGCTAAAAAACACTTTATTATTTAAAAGGACAGGCTATTATAAATGTAAGTCCAGGGAGGATTGAAATACGATTGATCTTTATATCATTCGTAGTCGTCTCATTATTCGTGAATTTCGTTTCAATCTCAAAAGATGCTGATAATCTATTCTAAAAAAAAATAAAAAGATAAGCTATTATTTCCAGCCAATAATATATCCCAGACGAGGTTGCTGAACTGGATTTGTGGGTTTTAAATACGTGCCGATCGAATTGTTCTTCTTCTTGTAGCCAAACAAAATGTTATGAAGTAGGATTTTCCCTTGGGCGCGAATGTGTGCATGCAATCTGTTTTCAATTCTACACTGAACTGAACTCATAATAAGAAAGATTCAACTCTCTCACAGGTTCGACTTTTCCATATCATATAGCTTAATCAACTTTTTGATCTCGGGCTCAACAAAAAGCCTCTAGCAAGATTGTGTTTTCGGGAGATTAAATGACACAAGTCTTTACTTAACTATTATTTTATAGATTCGGTTATTTGCAGACCATATTTGTGACAGTGCTTCTTCAGTTTTACTCGTCATTCCCTAACTTAAGCGTCTTCGGCTGGGTTGCGTCTGTTGTTATAAATCAGATGAACGTCACGTCGGCTCACTCGTTCGCATGCGGATGATTTATTTACAAGGGTGGACGGTGCTGTTTTTCAATCTTTTCTAGACAAACAACAGAGACGAGTTGTGTTTGTTTGACGGGGTTCCGTGTCCACGAAGTGCAGTGGTGGAAAGAGTACTGAAAATTTCTACTGAAGTAAAAGTTTTTCCACTTAAGAAATGATTTACTTGAGTACCGGCTGAAGTACTAAAAAAGTACTACGACTCGAGTAAGAGTAAATAAGTATTTTGGTGGAAAAAATTACTTGAGTTACTGCATTATGAAGTACTTCATTGTGTAAAATGTGATTTTAAACCGCTTTCCAGCACCACCAAGTTATTACAGTCGGGACACTGAGCAGTTGTATAAAATAAATAAATGTAAGTCGCTTTGGATAACAGCGTCTGCCAAATGTTGGTAATCCTAATATGAATATGTAAAACCATTCGGATGCAAGAAACTGATCAGAATTTAGTCTTAAACATGAACAGTTCATAAAAATACATATTCGGGACAAAATCTGGTGTAACCTTTGAAATAGTTTGACAAGCGCAGGGGGGGTGGGGGGTGTTGTTGGGTTTTGGACTGTCACCACAGTTTTTTACAGACAGAGTTGCAATAAATCACTATCCGATCTCTCGGTTCCTAATACTTCCTGGAATTATTTTAAATCTTGGTGTCATCTGACGAAGAATTTTGGACTTTTGTTGTCTCTGCACGTGACTAGACCCTGAGGGTGTATTGGCACTGAACGCCCAAATTTGATTGGCTGATGATTACCTTACTCCAAATCAAATATGCTGTCCTTTATTTATAAGACAGAGATGAAATAGTGGAGATAGAGAGAGAGAAAGAGAGAGAGAGAAGAGAGAGAGAGAGAGAGAGAGAGAGAGAGAGAGAGAGGTGGGACCGAAAAGGAACCCGAGCCGGAATAGAACCCGGGTCGCCGAAGCACAAGTGTGCATGTGGGTGCCGGCGTCTTAACCCACTACACCAGAGCGCTGGCCAAAGTGCTGACTTTTAACAAAAGGGTAGCGTTATCTGTAGCGCTGCCCGGTCTTTATAATGTTCGATATTTTAATTTAACGTCATCAAAAACATTTTTTTGGACATTTCATCAATGAAAATAATAATTGAACAACCAGGAAATACACACAACTGTACCCATATATACACACAACGGCCCACTATTGATTATTAAAGTAGTGATTTTAGCAATATTATTATTTTTACTTCATATATATTTATATATGTATGTATGTATGTAACCCGAATGTGTGTGAACGAGTCTCCTGGATTGTGAGTTAATACTGAGCATTACTATGCCAAGGAAATTACTTATCTAATTATAGATCATTGATATCTCATATTGGAGAAAACTGATTTCTGATGGCTGAAAGTCTTTGGAATGGATGTATTTCTAAAATAAGAACTCGAGGATTCTTCTTCTTCTTCTTCTTCTTTTTTTTTTTTTTTTTTTGACATTTCGCAGCTGTTTACCAGAGACAATTTGGCTCACAGCTCTTCATCAAACACAGGGAGGCTTTTGTCCGCTTGGCCAAAACAGGGATTAATATGACGCTGCTTAGAGGAAGGTGTTCGCCTCTCTTCACACCTCGTTTTAATGATCTCGTCTCTCATCCGGAGTATCATTTTAGCTCTATTGTCACCTAAACAACAAAACTCAGCCATGATTGCTCGTGTTATTACACACGTGCAGGACGTTCAGCGAGATCAGTCGATTGCTCTGACTAAAAAAAAACGTTCCAGGAAGTAATCCAGGTTTCTGTTAACTGCACAAACGCTCACGAAAATTGGTCCAGTGAGTGGCTTTAGAAAATGTATCGAACAGGACAGATTGTATGTATCGCTCAGTTCTAGAGTATGAGGATAGAACGAGTGTCGGGTCCATATGTAAGTTACAAACAGGAAGCTCTTTCAAAACTACAACCAAGAGATGTGCACTTGCATTTAAGGCTGTTTGAGCAGCAGCAAGAGAGCCGGAATAAAATGTGTACCTTTGCTAGAAGTTAGATGAGATCTGTATGAGGTCGGAAATGTGCTAGTCAGAGTGAAGCGGCGAGTAATTGGCTCCGCTGGAACAGAGACAGATTTTATTATAAGAGTTAGGGATAGCTGGAAATTCAGTAGTGTAAAACTTCAGAGTTTAAAAGAACTGAATTAAAAAAAAAAAAAAACAGCAGTTTTTTTGTTACATGTTTTTAAATAAGAAAAATAAACGTATAAATAATGAATATTGTATAAAAAAAACCCAATACAATAGGATGTACTGGAATAAACTGGTTTTGTTAAGTATAATGTACAGCATTTACCTTGGAGTTCAGACGACTCCACTTACTAACGCGCATGTCTGACTAGCTATCGAGTGAGACACGGGATGCTGGGTAGATGTTACGGTGTTTACCGTGGCGTTTGCTACACCAACCAGCGGTTGAGGGTCAATTGAAACATTTCCGTTGTGGTCTCTGCTATTAGCAGAGCGCTTCTGTTTTTGCAGCATGTTTTCGATTTTTTGAAGCGTTTTTTGTATTTGCAGTGTGTTTTCCATATTTGCAAAATGTTTTTTTGTATTTTCAGCAGGTTTCCGTATTTGCAGCATGTTTCCGTATTTTGCAGCATGTTTTTCCGTTTTCCGTATTTGCAGCATGTTTCCGAATTCGCAGCGGGTTTTCATATTTGCAGTGCGCTTCCATATATGCAGATTTTTGTCTCCATTTGCAGAGGGTTTTTTTTGATTTGCACACGTTTTCCTATTTAACTGACATCACTCCCGTACAGTCGAGCTCATTTTGGTACGGAATAAATCTGTCAAAAGGAAGAGATGAGACAGCTGCATTGTCCCACCCCTGTGTTTGCTGTTGCCAATAAGGGGATTGGAATTTTCAGACTTCGGTGCATGGCAGCAACATATTTTTTCAATATCAGAGGCGCTTTTTGAAAATAAATAAATAAAGCAGCCCTGCTGAAAAACCAAAAGTTGGAAAGAAAACTGTAGCACCCGATTACAGGGAAGTGTCAGTTTATCAGTCTGATCAGCGAGAAAATTTTCACCTCTCGCTAAAAAATCATGCTAAAGATTTATTCAGTAATTCTATAACCCGAAACTGCCTGAGATCTGAACAAACAGCCAACAACTACAGCGTTTCCTTAGTTCATAAAGACTATCAGCACATTTATTTGGCAGGTGTTGAGCAGAAATCTGGGAATAGAATCAGCCAGACGCATGTTTCATTCATTTTATCCTTATGTCCCGTCTGTCCCGGCAGACTGTTTATCTCCCTTCTTTCCACTCTCGTCTGAAACCCGATAACGTCGCTGCTGTTGGATTATGCTGAGTAATATGCTGATATTTTCAGATACGTGCGTTGCTGAAGCTGCTGGAGCTAAAATTAGCTCTCTAAAAACGACACGTGGGTAATATTTATAGCGTTGTGTTTCCTTTATCAGCATTTCATCGAAATACCGCGGTGGCCTCAGCTGCATGCATTATAGATGATCAACGGTTTGTTTTGATTCGTCTCTTGCTGTGACCGGATCGCCGGTTCGTAGGCAAACAATAGCTTGTGTGGGTCAGAAAGATTTAGGGAGTGAAAGGAGGTGCCGAATCGGGTCGCGTTTTATCTCTCTGCCTTGTTAGGATGACAAAATGCTGCTACCCAGCTGTGAATCCCTCGCTTTTTATAAACTAAAGAGGATTTCGGAGCGCTGTTCGTGGAATCGGAGCTGCCAGACTAATCGATGGACTTCAGCATGTATAAAACTTTTCCCTCCAAGACTAAGATCAGTGTTGGTTATTCGTTATAGTTACTGGTTACTTCTCACAAATAGTAACCATCATTATAAAAGTAACTAATTACCAATACAAGAAACTTTTGCGTTAATTTAAAAAAAAATGTGCAAAGATATTAAACAACTTGGATGAATTAAATTAATAGAATAAATTATTATAAAACATTGTACAATAATCTACACTATTCTAATGTTATGTGATGATGTGAGGTGATTTATTAGATGTGAGTCACATGCCCTCGACATGAACAGACTTGTTCTTTTCCACCCCGAAACCCTCCCACTTTTGTTCTTAGTAAAAAAAAATATTGTTTTAATTCTATTATTTCTTCTTGTTGCCTCCAGTGTACAAAATTAGTATTACAGCCTTCATCTCTAAATCTTATTGATATAAACGGCTGGATCATTTGAATAATTGAGCCCAACACCTTAACCACTGAGCTATTACAGGGAACTGGTGGCTCATGGTTAAGCTGTTGGACTGACAACCCGAAGACTGTGGGTTCGATTCCCAGCTCCACCACTGCTGGGCCCCTGAGCAAGGCCCTTAACCCCCAATTGCTCAGTTGTATAAATGAGATAAATGTAAGTTGCTCTGGATAAGGACATCTGCCAAATGTGGACGCCCTTATCTAATCATCATCAGCTAGGTGTCCAATCCCCCAACCAAACCCCCATCCCTACCACACACACCAGAGAAACTAATTTGCTGGTCCTTTGGCTGAGAAAGGTAGAGGTAACCGTGTTATAACAATACTGTGTTATGTTATACTGACATACATGCTGTAAAGGGACCACCTGAGACTGGGTCACCTCACATATTACTTTTGATCAACTTAGTCAAGTTCACTTTAAAAGCCCCATGGCTCTTGTTCAACACGATAATGGGCTGCGTTCCATGGTGCGCTGCAAGATGTCACTATCGCTGCAGTGAAAAGTTCCCTAAAGCTTTTACGTTAATTGGCTGCTTGATCACGAAGAGCACAGGATATCGGCAGTTTAAAGCCTAAGAGGCTCCCGGATCGACTGTTGAATGCATTAGGAACCCGGCGCCCAGCCAGCATGCCAAATTTAGCCTCTTCAACAATCAAAAATCGACCGTTTGCTTATGGCACAGGGAAAGGAGAAATAATAATACAACAAATCCAAGACATCACTTTTACCGTAAAGGGCATCTGCAGAGACATCCCATTTTTATAGCCAGCCAATCATGAGAAAGCAGCATACAAATCAAGAAATCGGGCAGATGCGAGTCAGGAGATTCAGTTAATGTTTATGCCTAACATAAGAATAGGGGGAAATGTCATCTCAGAGCTCTCAGAGAACGAGAAGCAAGAACGTCTAGCAAACATTAATGGCAAAACTTGTTGTTCAGGTCAGTAACGTTTGGTTTAAACTGACTGAAAGGCTGTAATAACTTAAATAACCACTCTTTACAACCACGGTGGGCTGAAGGGCAACTCAGAAAGTAGGTAAAACCTTAAAATCCAAGCCAAAGAAAAATGGTGTTATACAATACTGCTTGCAAACTAGTTCATTTCTACAGTTTACAGCTTTACACCCAAAACAAACAGAGCTACTAAATTCAGTCTATTTTCTATAGAAGGCCAGAGAAATGGCTTGCTAGTTAAACTTTACCAGCTGTAGTTTAAGCATGCAGGCAGTAGACAGGCTCCAATAAACAAAGAGTCCATTCAACAAGCTTGCACAGCAAAACTAGTTTAAAAAAGGTTTATTTCCTGCGGTATGTGTCTTTTTAAGGTCGTTAAACCCATCCATCCTCACCTGTTCGTTTTATCTCCTTTTAATTAGTTCCTTTGAGAGTGTGATAATTAGAAAACTTGATTAAATTCATCGGTGAAATTAAACGAGACAAGAGACCGAGATCGTATCACACGACTTTTTCAATAAGGGAGCTTTTTAAGCACTCGTGTTGAAAGGTGAGCTTTCGGCTCAGGGGTTTTATGACATTTTATTATTATAAAATGTTGATGAATCACATCATCTTTAATAAAAAGCTCTAACAAGAGACGAGATGTCAGAGAGAGAGAGACAGACATCAGTGTTAATTCTATTACATCTGATAAATTTACGATATGAACTGTGTGAGATTAGGGTTCTTCAACTGACATCACGTTCTCATTCATTTTGATGTAAACAAATAAGGAACGCCAGTAAATCTCAAAAATGAATCCATAATAAAACTCTAAGTTCACCGATTTATGCGACATTTATTACATTCGACTGTAACATTTTCAACATTTTTGCTAGCAGTAATGCTACATCATCATCATCATTACATCATCATTATCGGCTATTTATCGTCCTGCCTTTTTAACAACAGTTTGATTTTTTTAGTTTGTTTGTCACCCCTGAAACTTTTTTTTTAGCACCGGCCGCCACTATTTAAAGCCTTTATTGAAATCCTATAAAAAATAACTCAAATAGTGAACAACTGCAATTAAAACAATTTGATGTTTGAGATCCCTCAATCTGCTACCACCAAATAAAACAATACAATTTAATAGATAAATCGGTATGTACCTAGTTTTGCAATGATGACGTAACCGATGAAGTTATTTAATGATTGTTATTTTGGGCAAATGAATGATGTCAGTAGTTTATTTACACTTCGTTTAAACATCTAAATCATTTATTTTAATTACAAGTAATTGCTGTTTCGACTATAGTGCTAAAAAGATTTAAGCAAGAAAAAAAAGATATCAGCTGAACTAATTATTAGCTAGGATGAACCTAATTAAATCAGGAATGCTTATTAGCGACTACGATCTTTTTGCCACAGGGAGAAAAATCATTCAGTGTGATAGCAGGATTAAGTTTGGTCTGGTGTCTTAATTATCCTTCATCAACAGAGCCAATGTCATTCCTCTGACCGGGTGTCCTATATTATATTTCTGAATAAATAAAATAATAATGATAATAACAATGATAATGCATAACCCAAAATGTCTCAGGTTTCAGTGGTGCTGTGAAAATCCACAGTTCTATAATAAGCTCCTGCTGGATGCCAGGTCGCCTTCAGAATCTGGCTTTATAATGAGCAATGAATCTGGCAGGCCGTGTAGGACCGCTCTATCATAAGACGTGGCATTTGAAAATAAATGTATGAGTTGGCTTAACGAGGGAATCGTGTGCCACCCTCAAACCTACAATTTGTTTTACAGGGAACATGCTGCAGGCGAAAGGAACCAAGCAACATTTGTGCTCTCGTGGAAGTGGTAGCGCAGTGGTTAAGGTGTTGGACTGCTAAATTGAAGCCCAGAGTTCGATTCCCAGCACCACCAAGTTACTACTGTTGGGCCCCTGAGCAAGTCCCTTAACCCCTTAATTACTCAGTTGTATAGAAGAGATAAATGTAAGTCGCTCGGGATAGGGACGTCTGCCACATGCTGTAAATGTTTTAACCGTCTGTACAACTGATTCACCTGTTTATTAAGCATAAAAGAAAATTGGCACCCAATTCTGGGTAGCACCATGTTACGTAAGAGGAACCACACATCAGACAAACTCCAAGTCATGTTAAAAACCCCTTTACCACCCCTACCATGCCCCAACCCACATCCCATATTCCATGCACACAAACTGGAGGTTTTTTTTCTCTCGGACCCCAATTTGATGGGTGACAGTAATTCAATTATTACAATAAATATATTAATCATCATTTATCATTAGCATAAAAAAAAATCTAACAAATATATAGCAAGACTTTAGTGAGTGTTTTGTGTCTACCGATTGATGGAATAAAGATAAAGGGAATAAAGCAATACAGAAGATTATTCATGTTATAACAGCGACAATTTTTTCTTAAGCTGCTCTATAATTGATTTGGGAAAACCTGCTCAACTTCCACCATGATTCTTTTTAGGCACTACCAGATCTCCAACATTCACCAACACTGTCTAAATGCCCTGGTGGTAATCATTTATTGCCCACGTTGAGAATCATTCATTAACATTATAATTATAATACGTATAAAAACTGGTCAATGTTGACCTGAAGACAACAGGAAAGCTAAACAAACCTTTTCTCGGTTAATCGGTGAGTTTTTATATTCCACTAATCACCAGAAGATGCTGAAGGATAAAATAATAAGGTCAGTGGAATGACCCTCGATAATGACTGCATAAGCTTAAGATTATTGTTAAAGTGAAATTCGATAAAGGTTTTGCTTTTCTGTGTAGTATGAGTTCTGCCCAAACAACAAAACTATTATTTCCGAAATGCCTAAGTGCTTGGCCACTCCAGTCCTGCCTTTGTCACACCTGAGGATTTGCTGTGCACCTGCTCTTATCTCAGCATCCCAGCTGCCCCTGTGGCTAGGAGTACTGTACATCACAGTGGACGCCTCATTTGACAGGCAAAGCGGACACTACATTTGCTCGCTGTGTTCTCAGGACCCACAGTTAGAGCGTCTCAAATTTAATGAGAGGTCGAGGCTGACAGCTCGCCACCCAGAGCACATCGCAGCACACAAACCTCCAGTGCTCATTATCAGGCTTTACGTGCTCACCTGGTACCAAACACACTGGCAAACTAAACACACTCTAAAAAGAATTCACCTAAAAAGATTAATGAAAAAAAAAAAAAAAAAAAGAACGTTACCCGCCAATAGAGATTCTGACACACGGAACCTGTTTTCGTTGGAGCTAACGCAAGTGTGACGTTCACACACCGGTTCTAAGCAGCGGCTTGCAGCTGACAGCTATAGGAAATCGATCGTTACTGGTGCCTTGGAAAAACGGAGATTAGCCCAGAAAGTCAATTTTCTTCAGGAGTCTCACTTCCAGCAGAGCGTAAATACTAGAACAGCGAGGAGCGTGGAAGAACGTGTCTCAGACACGCGCGCAGACAAAACAAACAGCGCTTGTTTTGTACCTGCGAGTTTTTATGCAAATTTATGTCATGCTGGGAAAACAATACAAGTTCCGGAGTTTGACAAATAGACCCAGTGCTCCGTCACATTTTATGGAAATCCTGAAGAGAAGCATTCAGTCCAAACAACTCGGGAGATATTCACTCTCACTCACAGCTGTTGGTGGTTTTAATTAGCCTGAATAGAACAGGAGATGATAGAACAGAGCTTTGGGATATGGGAGTCTGTTTGCATTGTTTAGTTTATGGCGGTTTTATATATCTTGTTTTGGTAATCAACAAAAATGTACGTTTATGAGGTTAAAAACGGCGTTGTACCAGAATAAGGGCTCATTTCAAGCGATGTAAGAGGCAGGCGTTAATCAACTTTAATTAGCTAACGGCTTGTCGTTCTGCTTAAACAGACATTACTGGAAACAAGATGTTTCACCAGATACAACCTCTATAACCATAAAGCAACTAATATCCAGTCTATAGCAGGGGTGACCAGCTATGATGTATGGTTTAGAGACAGTGGTGAGACCAGCTATGATGTATGGTTTAGAGACAGTGGTGAGACCAGCTATGATGTATGGGTTAGAGACAGTGGTGAGACCAGCTATGATGTATGGTTTAGAGACAGTGGTGAGACCAGCTATGATGTATGGTATAGAGACCAGTGTGAGACTATGATGGTATGGGTTAGAGACAGTGGTGAGTGGGTTAGAGACAGTGGTGAGACCAGCTATGATGTATGGGTTAGACAGATGAGTATGGTTAGAGACAGTGGTGAGACAGCTATGATGTATGGGTTAGAGACAGTGGTGAGACCAGCTATGACCAGCTATGATGTATGGGTTTAGAGACAGTGGTGAGACCAGCTATGATGTATGGGTTAGAGACAGTGGTGAGACCAGCTATGATGTATGGTTTAGAGACAGTGGTGAGACCAGCTATGATGTATGGGTTAGAGACAGTGGTGAGACCAGCTATGATGTATGGGTTGATAGAGACAGTGGTGAGACCAGCTATGGGTTTAGAGACATGGTGAGACCAGCTATGGGTTAGAGACAGTGGGTTAGAGACAGTGGCTGCTGAGGAAGAGACAGGTGGCAGAGCTGGAAGTAGCAGAGCTGAAGATGTTGAGGTTTTCTTTGGGAGGATTTTGGACAGGATTAGGAACGAGACAGATTGAGGTGGTTTGGACATGTCCAGAGGAGGGATAGTGAATATATTGGTAGGAGGATGTTAGAAATTAAGCTACCAGGCAGAAGGTAAAGAGGAAGATCAAAGAGGAGGTATATGTGGATGCGATAAACGAGGACATGAAGTTAGTGTGTGTGAGTGAAGAGGATGGAGAGAATAGGGGGAGGTGGAGACAGATGATTCGCTGTGGTGACCCCTAAAAGGAAACAGCAGGAAGGGGGAAAAAGGGAAGAAAGGTTGGAAAAGAATGCGAGAAATTTAACCAAAACTGGACAAGTGGGAATATTTGTTGTTTGATGCAAGGAAACGACTGTTTGTCTCATCTGTTATCTTTTGAGATTTTATATATGACTTATTTGCCTGAATAGTTACAACAAAATAATAACTAATCCAGCATTAGGAGGCCTTCCTTAGGGGCCCAACAGTGGTAACTTGGTGGTGCTGAAAATCAATCTAGTCCAACGTTTTAACCTTTGTTATCTTTAGGAACCACAAAAGTTTAGTGCATCACATGTAAGAAAACAACAAAATTAGAAAAATAAGATTAAAAAATGTTAAGCTTGATAAACATCACTAGTGTTTTACTGTAATTTCGTTAAGTTACTTAAGTATTATTAATGAAATATCTGTACTTTATACATTTTCAAAAGAAAGACGTTACTTTTAACATTTTTTTATTTGACCTTCGAAGTTCTCCGTTATTTTTTTTGCAATATTCTTTTACGAGATAAAAAATAAATAAATGATTCATCCAGTATGACGCATTTCCAGCGCCACTCTGAACAACCCTGAACAGTAGAAAACTTTTCCCGACCATAAATAAATAAGTTCTCTGTTAGCTCATAATGCCGTATAGAGTGGAAAATAGACACCGACATGAAAATATAACATTTAAGATATTACAAAGATCAAATCAAACTAATTATTCTTGAAGATTAAAAAACTTGACGTACAAAATATAGCCAAAAGTTTGTGCACCCTTGACCAACTTGTGTGCTGTATCATTGCTTCAATAACATTTTTTTATTCTGCTTATTTATGCAGTCTTGGACTCTGAGGATGGGAGGCACATTTTCATTGCTATCAGGCTACAGTTAGCATTTTCCAAGCTGTCCTACTGCAATATGCTGTTTTGGTGTATGTCCTGTAATGTACTACATTTGACGATTTGGTTAGCAAAGCTAAATCCTGAACACAGACGTGCTGCTGATGTCCATACCTGCTAAAAATGTAAAGGACAGGAGTAACTGGTAGGACGACAACAGCTGTAGGTCTTTGTAAGAATGCAGGTCACGGGAATGTCACCTATTGGAATATGAAAAAAGAGGCTTAAAGGTTAGCTGTTTTTACTGGCACTTCTGTAGACAGACTGGCAGGAAACTAAAACGTTCCTTAGGAATCAGCTTTCGTTCTACTCAGTACCAGGCAGCCAGTTGGCACTTACTTAAGAGAAGAGATTAAGCCTCTCATTCATCTGCTCTGATCCTTTCTGGACTTTAAAACCCAGACAGGGCTTCAAGACAAAAGGGGAAAAAAAAACATCAATGATAAATTTGCTCATGTTGTTCAGATCCCAGTTTCTCGACTCCGGTAAATGTCGAATGAATATGAACCAGCTGGTCAAAACATAACAGAACTTGCTGAGAATATTACATTTCATTGTAATTTATTTTTTCAGCAAAATATTAGAGCGTCCTTTGGCATCGGTTACACTACAGCGCTGTTGAATTCTCAATTCTGATTGGTGGAAATGCGTAGATGGGTTTTGCACATACAGTAGAAGATCTTACATCAGTTATGAATGTTATTCATTATTTCTATGTTTATATGGATACGGTTATTGTTTCTATGTCTTACACAAAGACATGCACAGTGAGTGATAAAACACTGAGATAAACGGGTAATAAAACCTTTTTAGAGGTTTTGCTGTAACATAGTTAAAAAGACGCCACCACGGTGAGCTGTAAAATTGTTACCATCAGTTTTTTTTTAGTACAAGACGGCCCTCAGGACAGAACACTTTGTACTTGTTAGATAACATGACAATCTGCAATTGTTATGTTTTAACAAAAAGCTGTTGAGGAACAGATCGTTATAACGCAAGCGATGAGGACTCTAACTTTACAGAACTCCCACAACTTTTCTTTTTGGCATTTTGCCTTTATTTAGAGGACAGACAGAGATGCAATGTGGAAGATGAGGAGAGAGAGAGGTGGGACCGAAGTAGGACCCGAGCCAGGATCGAGCCCGGGTCGCTGGAGCACAGTGGCGCATGTGGGTGCCAGAGCCTTAGTCCACTACAGCACGGCGCCGGCCAACCTTCCACAACTTTAATTAAAACTAATGACGGATCAAATGTGGTGGCTTAGTGGTTAAAGATTCGCAGCACCACCAAGACACCGCTATGGGCCCCTGAGCAAGGCCCTCAATCCCCAATTTATAAGTTGTATAAAAGAGATTAATCATACAAGAGAAAAGTCTTTAAACACATCTGTATTTCTGATAAAAGCAGTAGCGACAAACAGATCATGAATATTTATCCGGATTTCTTGCGTTTTATGATTATTTTTTTTGAGCAAGATGACCAAACACTTTTTGATTTGGATGTTGGAAATGTATTTAAAGTTGTGTAATGATGAGCATGTTGTGCGCGCAAAGCAGACAGCGGAGTTTCAATCATTTCTAATAAAACATTTCAATGCAGATAAATTACTTGTGAATTTTTCGAAATAAATACTAGAGTTCGTGTGCTTAATATGTCTATTTCACATACTGATCTGAACGGTTTATCCGAATTCCTCCAACATTCGTTTATTGGATTTGTTATTAAATCAGACTGATGGGTGATGATACAATGCCCCCTACTGGCAAGCTTGTTTATTTGACATTTTGAAGGAACATTTCATTTAAATTTACACCTTGAATTAAAAAGAGAATGCACGGCTTTAAATACGTTTAACAATTGGAATTACATTTTTTTTTCTTTTCCCATCTGTAATGGGGCTACAATATTATATACACATTAAAAATGTTCCTCTAAAGGCGAATACTAAGGCTCTTACAAATGCACACGACTTTACAAACACTATATATTTACATCATGTTACAACATCAACATTTTAGTCTTATACATAAACACGTGTACCAAAAGAACAATTTTCCCGCAGTGATGCTGGTGTTCCATGTCAGTGCGCTGTGTGATTGGGTAACATTCGGTGGTACCACAAAACAGCAGGCTCCTGGCACATGTTGTGAATGCTATAAGATTCCCCTTTATAAAAGACATGAGAAAAATATTAAAGAATCTATTTAAAATAATAAAAAAAAAGTGCTTTACCTCGACTGAAGAAAATGATATTTTGGTTGTTTTTTTTTACCACAAGGCGTCATGAACGTTTGTCCCGAGTTGTAGATCCTTCTGTCACCATCAATTTCCACTTGCACACAACTTGATGCTACGTTAAATACCTTTATTTAAAAAAAACAAAAAACAAAGCGTAAATGATTAAAGCGTAAAAACATCTCTGATCATTTTTCTTTTGTAAACAAATATAATAAAACGATGGGTATTATACACACAAACACACACCACTTACAGTAACGGCATTAAGATCCATCTGCGCAGGTTTCCTCATATACGAACCCAGCAAAATTTTGCCACTTGAGAACGTGTTGTTCTGCAAATCAACCATATGACCCATGGCCCGTCCAGCGTGACAGTGCCAGTGGAAGTCATCCGGGCTTATGCTTTTACTCTCTAACAGCAAAAAAATGAACACGTGTTAATAACCGCACGCAGTTAATAATAATTATTCGATTATTAGCTACATCTGAATAACCAGAATTACAATGTACTTTTTGACATGTTTGGCCAGATGTGAGCGAACCAGACACAGAGATTGTCCCAGTCTTCAGTATCGAGGACAATAGGCTTTAGCGGAGGGCCGCACAGATCACATTCGGACAAAACACGGGGTGCGACTTGAGTCGGGGGAATTATCCTTGATGACGGCAACTCTGAAATCGGAGAATCACATTTAAAAAAATAAATAAATTTTTCCCTACAGGCTCAATGAAACAACATTTCTGGGCAAAAAAAAGTTTTAGAACTAAAAAAAAACAAAACAAAACAAAACAAATAACCTCAAATACACGCCAAATCTAATCTAATAAACTAGTCTAAGAAATTAGGAATGGGGGGGCAGCCCTATTGGCAGACTTTACTACATGCTTTGATGTTTACATGTGAAGCACCTAAAGAAAAGATATAATGCAGGCTTTTTTTCCTCTCGTTTTTTACCCCCCCCCAAACTCCACAGTGCAAATAGCTCTAATTACTCACTAGTCGAATTATTTACCACTTACCAACGTCCTCGTGCTCTTCATATCTCTCCAGCTCAATTAGTGATGAAGGACCACTTTTGAAAGCGATGTCACTAAAAGTAGTCACGAAAAAATATTGCACATTTTTAAATTATCCTCAATACAAACTAATTAATACGATTTAGTCAGTTTTATTTCAATTTAAAAGCAACTTACTAATCAGTTGCTTTATTAGATCCGCTTGACACTCGAGGATTACTTTTCCTCCAAGCAGCACTGGAGTCAGAGACAACACCGCTCACACATACATCAAAGGTAGCGTTGCTGCTAGCCTGCTGCTGATAATCGCTGTGGATGTTCTCACTAGACTGCTCTGACTGATCCTCCAAAGAATGTAGAAGGTTTCTGCGGCCCTTTTGTCTGGTTCCTTGCGCTCTCTCTGTCTGGGGGCCCAATTTCCCAGAGTCATATATGGCATCAAATGTAGCCAAAGATGTTTTGACTGACTTTGGAGTGTTAATTATTTTAGTTTTTTGCTGGCCACGAGCCACCGTCTTTTTTAAACTGGGCTTTTGATGAAATGCAGTCTGTGGGGGACCCATTGGCGGTCTGGAGGTTTGTGGAGAAGAAGTTCGTGGAGACAGATAGCTTTCGACAGTTTTCTGGGTCTGTGGAACCTCCCACCAGTTCTGGGGTGGTTTTCTCTGGCGTTTTACAGGAACATGTTCCAGAGCTCCGGGAGGACCTTTCTGAGCAGATCCACTCTGACTTACCTGTGTGTAGATCTTTTGAAACACTCTTTTAACTCCTGCTAGGAAAGATAGAATAATAAAAAAACAAAACAAAATCTTTACTGAATCTCTCACACTTCACAAACTGTTAAAATAGAGAAATAACTGCTAGGGCAATTAATATATTTTTTTAATGTGACCAGTGTGTGTCTTTACCTGGAGTTACACTGGCCTGTCTAGAACGATGCTCACATGTAATTGGACTGAGCTGACCTGTAGCCCCATGATCCCTTGCCTCTTCTTCAACCATTAGAGCTGGTGTCATGTCACACTGTTCTTGAGCTCCTGCTTTCGGTTTCCTTTTGCCACCTGCTGATTTAGGGTTTTTACGGGAACCGGCAGGACTGAACCGAGATTTAACAGCCTGGAACTTCTTCACCTTTTGGGACATTTTTTGAACAGTAACAGGTACGTTCGGGATTTTCTCAGAAGTTGACGGTGACTCCTGCTCGCGTGAGTCTGCTGACATTGGAGATTTCTTTTGGGTTTTCTTTTTGGATTTAGGCACCTGTGAAGACTGAACTGACTCTGGTTGCTCCAGCGTGTTGTCATCACCGAGTTGTGTGAGCCACCATTCGCCAGGTGGTTTTCTCTTCCTCTTGCTGGTTGCAGATACATCTTCAGAAACATCAGATTCAGACACAAGCTCCTTGATCTTCAAGCTTTCTTTTGTCTTCTTTATCTTTGGTGGCTTTTTTTGAGCACCTTGCTTAGGATTTTTATTTGCTTTTTTAACTGTTGCTTTAAGAAAAAAAAAAATTTTTTTTTTTTAAAATTAAAAAATATATATCTATATATATTATATATATATATATATATATATATATATATTTATATATATATATATATATATATATATATATACACACACACACACATCATTCAATAAACATTTTTTAAGTCATTATGTAATTTTTTAGACAGTGCTGAAATTTTTTATATTTAAAGAAAATGTTATTATTGTCATACCTGTACTTGTGCTCTGAACCTCTGGCTGCTCAGTAGGGGGCGATGTTGGTGCAGTGTGGTTTTGCACTTTAGGCACTTGGGCCTGCTTTTCAGCCCGGTTATTATTTTTTACTGCACTCCTGCCTTTATCTTGTTTCTTCGGTTTTGCAGGGTTTACACCTATAGACTCAGACACCCCTTCCGGAACGGCAGACTTTATTTGACTGGCTTTTTCCTTCACACCTGACACAGGTACTTCTGGTGCTGTATGAGTACTGGTGGCCAATTTTGCGGTTTTCCTTGTTTTAGCTGTATTTTTGACACTTACATCTTTTCCATCTTTGTTAAGTTGCTGTTTAGACTTGGAAGTTTTGCCTTTTGGTATGTTTTTACCTGTTTTTGTGAACAAAAAAAATATATACAAATAATATATAAAGCCTGTGGAAGAAACAAATACCTTTACACCTTTGTTTGCTCTCTGTGCTTTTCCTTTACTTATAGGCTCCAACACTAATCGCATACTTCCATAGAACACTATGCAAAGCCAAGTATATGGAATAAATAGCATGTCTGAATCCTTGGTATACAGAATACAGTATGAAATGTTTCTGAATAATCTACTATTTCCGCCCTGATTTAAGTATGCATACGATGTCTACTTTACTATTCCATGAGGCTGCAGGAAAAATAACTCGTTATATGCAGAAGTGGCAGAAAGCAGCGACGCAGCACTTTTACAAGTGCTTTAAATAGGAAAAAAAAACATTCCTCCTTGTGGTTAAATTTAACGTTTAACACGTTAAACTTGCTTTGTTGTGACGTCATATGTCACGTGTTAATATTGAAACACTAGTTGTCCTTACCAAGTGGTACTGTATCCAGTATATCTGTATCCCGATTGATATCTGAAGACAGACCGACTGGTTCTCTATTTTCCATGTCTACGTTGACCTCATCGTCTCTTTCGTCTGGGGCTGAGAGAACTGCAGCGTCTTTAGTGGTAGTATCCTGATCCTTTCCGTGCTTTGCCTTTCGTTTCTTTTTTGGGCCCTCGTTGGGATTGTCAGCTTCGATGGTCTGCTTTGGTGAAGCCTTTTCTTTCGAATGTGATTCCACAGATACGCCCTCTGCTGCAAGTTTTTCTTTAGTTATATTTTTCCGAGGGATCGTGAAGCGAATGGGACAATCGTCTTCCAGGATCATGAAGTCTTCGTCCTGAACTTGTGGTGAAGGAACGCGAGCCGGTTGTTTAAGTGTTTCTTGTTTTCTAAAACGAATCATTAGAAGGGAATTTAAAATGATAGCTTAAATATTCATGATACATTTAATACACATGTAAACTTTTCTATCATTTCTATTATTACTCTGTTCTGTGATTTATGTTGCACTAAACTAAAATGAAATATATTTAATACATATTAGATTTTTGCATATTGCCAACATGAGGCAATATGCAAAAAAAAAACCCCTCACCCTGAAGCTTTAGGCTGTAGGGAATTTTTGAGCTTTTCTCGAAACAGTGATTTTTTAACCCCAACTTCCACAGCCACTTCCTGTACTTGCTTGTTAGGTTGCTCTTTTGAAGAGGGTTCAGGCTGATGCTTTTGAATCAAAACTACAGGCGATAAACTTAATCCAACCGTGCATCCATCCCTGTCCACAAACATAACAAAAATCATTCTAATGAGAAAACGGCCTAATTAAACATTAGTAACAATAAAAATAAAATGAAACGAAAAATCCAGCCTTTACATTTGCAACTCTTTTTCGGCTTCCAATGCCGAGGTCTTTCCAATGGGATCTGATGCTTCTGGGGCTTTTCGTGGTGTCAAGCTAAACAGAAAAAAAATAAATAGTAAAGTCTTACATGAACATGTTAGTGAAGTCATTAATCTCCATCCAATTAACTAACCGTATTTTGGGATCAATTAGTTTTGTGGGCTTCCCGATCTTGAATTGTGCTGGAGGAGACGGCATCGAGTCACTGTACCTGTTAAAGAAATAAAATAAAAATATATTTCTTTAAATAAAAAAGGAACATAACGTATATTAAACAACATTGTTTTTTATTTTACTTAAAAAAAAGTTTTTAAAAGAGTCACATCTTATATTCTTACCTATGAGGAACGTCTTTTGGGGATTCTGATATCTGATTCATTTGAGATTTGCTCAAGTCACCCGTTACTGGATCCTCATCTTCAATGACAAACAGAAGTGGAGAGGTTTCAGGCTTTTCTACATTCTCTGCAACATTCTCAATTGCCAACAGTTCAATCGGACTGGAGGTCTTAATAGGAGCAATTTCTTCAAGCGGGCTTCCTGATGGAGGACACATACAGGAAATGAAGGTGCACAATGGAAAAAAGCCGTTTGACATAAACTGAAGCCATTAAAACCGTGTCGTTAAAAAACACTATGATCACCTTTATTGTTTAAATGGTCCACCTGAATGCCAGCTTCGGATTCCAAAACATCCAAACCCTGAGGATAAGAATTTATAGATTTATAGACTATTACCCACTGTGAGCAGTCTACCAATTTAGAATAAAATATTTACATATATTTCTGCCTGATGAAATCAAACTTAACTCACCTTGTCGGGAACGATCTCCCCTATAAAAGACAAGAGAGACTTTGGAACCGGTGACTGGCTTCCATTATTTTGCTCGTCTGACCCCGGGCTCTTGGGAAGCGGTGAGAGCAGCGGCGTCCCTGGTGCGGAATCTACAGCACGGCACAGTTTACACAGTCAGTTGCAGGCTGCATGTGATATTAGATATTAGATCAGAACTAAATACTGCTTAAATAACCCACATTTATTTACCAGAACAGAACAGTTGTATAATCAACAAAACAACAACTCTGACCAGAAAAGGGAGTAAAAAAAAGAGCATAATAATCAATATGGACGCAACGGACCAAGACCAGATAATTATTTAGTAATTTACTTTCCAAACCATATTTAAAGACGAAAAAAAGAGAAAAGTCCATACTGCAGGCTGGGGGAATGTAGAATTAATTGCTTAAATTATATATGTTTTTATGGGTTTTTTTTTTTTAAATGTTTTTTGGTGAACAAAATTAATAAAGTTATTATACATCACTGTTGCTGTCCACCTGAGTTGACGTCATGCACCATCGTTGCTTATTTAATAAAGTTCGACTTTAATTGACGGGTGAAAATCCGAGCCGTCTGTTTACATGACAGACACTAATGCAGGAATCCGATTCACATCCGATTTCTTTTTTCCACATACGAATAGAACATGAAACCGATTAGAAAATATCAAAGTTCATGTGTACACGATCGTAGGTCAAATCAGATCTGTACCACAATTAAAGGGGGAAAACGCAATTGGGTCATGTGATGCATGCCGTGTTAATGCGGTCCAGTAAATGTGTCAGTTTGTTCTGTTTCTTCATGACATTCTAGACACAATGGACGATGAATAGATTAGGGCTCTCTCTCTCTCTCTCTCTCTCTCTCTCTCTATATATATATATATATGTATAGATATCTATACATATATAAGATTAGGTGGCGGAACAGATTTTAATACAATAAATCTATTTGAGGAGAAAATCAGACAAATAAAAATATATTTCTCTAGAAGAAAAAATATTAAACTCACCTAAATCATCAAAAATGTTGTCAAGATCTTTCATACTAAATACATCCTTAATCTTCAGATGACACGGAGTGCTGTAGACACACACACACACACACACACACCCCTTTGTTTTTATTTACTACTTTACATTGAAGGATTCCTATACTACTTAAAGTGTGTGTACAACACTGACCTTTTCTCTGACTGAAAGTAGCGCAGTTTCTTTTTCGCTCTTCCCTACAAGAACATCGATTCAGTCAGTCAGTCACTTTTAATTTAAAATAAAACATTCATGTTTCCTTAAAAAACTAATAAAACTCGGCTAGTTTCCCGCATTCAGACATGTTGTACTTTGTGTATTTAATTTCTTTCACGTTTCCGTTCCAATGTTAAAGATTAACACATATAAAACACTAAAATGAAATTTACTCATTAAAAACATTAAGGTACTGACCAAATTCAGCATATTTCGTTCCATAATAAAAGAAAAAAACCCCCACAAAATGCTTCAATTTGTTCCGTCTGCTAACTCGCTCTAAACAAATTCGCTAGCCTGCTAGCTTAGCTTAGCTTAGCGATAGCACACATTAACATCCAGATTGTTTTTTATCTAATTAGCTAACTAGCATTATCTGACCAGTCAGCTTGGTTTAAAATAAATCTTGACGTTATCATTTTTATTTTTAAAAACTACAACTTTATAATATTGCTGTATTTTCCCGAGCAGAAAAACTAAACAAACGATAAGCTAACTAGCTAAACAGTGGTTGTCAACACAAATTCCCGCGTTCACTTTTTTTTCTTCTTCTTCGCCACACTTTCGATTTGGAAAACGTGAATAAAAGCGAGCACCACCTAGAGGACGTGACTATAATGTCAGGTGAGCGTTTGAGAGGAACATACAATAATATAAGTATTATAATGAACTGGGGGACGCTGGTGATGTGAAATATATATATATATATATATATATATATATATATATATATATATATATATATATATATATATATATATATGGTTAATAAAACAATTTTTAAATAAAGACACATCTTTTTGTTTTAAATCTTTAATTATTATTGACACTTACGTATTCCGTTCCAGGAATCTTGATTTTTTTTCTTACATTCCTTCCCAACACTTATATATAACATAATGAATTTATTCTAATTATATTACTAACATTAAATAATACTATATTAACATATCATAATGAATTTGTTCAACCAGGCTTTTTTGATTTTTGTTTTTAAGAAACTTTTTAAAAAATGTCTGGCAAAAAATCAAATCAAATCAAGCTTTAGTATAAAAATCGATAAAATTGCACAAAACATTTTTAACAATTGGTTTCCGAAAAAAAAAAAAAAAGTCATGGCTACAATATATATTATATGACACTTTACTGAACATCTAATAAGCTTCATATTTTTTCTTCGTCTTCATTATTGGTTTAAAAACTAAACAAAAAAAAATATATTCTAGAACACATTTCTGATTCAAATACATTTCTTTATTTTTAATATAATAACGATCAATATATAAGAAATTAAATTAACAAGCACCTTAAAAATATAAGTTCCCGGATATTTGCCCCAAATTAACCCTAGTCATACAACACCATTAATTTATTCTACATTCCATTTCCCAAAAAAAAAAAAAATCCTTCATTGATACATTGAACTGATTGAAGTGTAGACCACGTCACTGTTTAAAAGCAGTCTCGGGCAGTGTTGAGTCGTCCAGTGTGTCTATGTCACTGTAAATGGGTCGTTTTTTGTGTCTCCAGATGACCAATCCCACCTTCACTACAAACAGCACACATGCCAGCGCAAGCAGCAAAGCTGAAGAACACATGTACATCATATCAGTTCGCGAGAAGATTTAATCAAATGGCCTACTTCTTTTGTGTTTTTTTTATCAGTTAACACAAAATGGACAAGGTGCTGGACTACCAACCCGAACATTGTGGGTTTGATTCCCAGCTCCACCAAGCTACCACTGTTGGGCCCCTGAGCAAGGCCCTTAACCCCTAATTGCTTAGTTGTATAAATGAGATAAAATGTAAGTCGCCCAATTACTGTAACTGTAAATATCAGATACAAATCAAAAGATGATGTAAGCAGGTCATTAAAAAAATCTGATATAGTCACAAAATTAAAACCAGCAGTGTAAATGCAGCCAATGAGGCCTGAAACCGATCTAAAAATACTGATCAATCAATTGTGGGTCATATCCCATTGGGGCCACATTGTTGGAAAAAAATCTGAGTTGATACAAACTAAGGTAAATAAAGTGCCCCAGGAGCAGTAGGGTTAAAGGTCACTGAGCAAAGGTCTTGCTCAGTGGCAGAGATGAAGTTGTGGGGCTTTTACCCTGATCGTCCTGGTTGTTCAAACAACATCAGAGCGCTTTAATCATTTGAGCCACCACTGCCCCATGTGGCCCTAGTGGCTCCATTAGGTGGGTGTGTTGGTGGGCTGTCCACAAACTTCTGGCATTATAGTGTATATTTGTACTCACCAGTAAATATACCATTAATTCCAGGAGCTGAGGCATTGAAATTCTTGGTTATGTTTCCAGATAAGGCAACAATAACGACGGGGTAGACGGTCAGAATGTAGCGTACGTGCTTGTCAAGAAAAAAGTTCTCCAGAACAAACCTGAGGACGATATCGTAAATAAGATTTACTTATGAAATACAACCATTTTAAAACCTTGGAATGAAAACAAAATATGCAAACGATTAAAAATTGTCTGCTGAAAATATCGGCAGCATCACAAAGCACTGAAATTGGAGACTCTTCCTGTTAATAATTCAAAAAAATAATTTTTTAATATTAATTATTATAATAATGTGGAGAACAAGCCTCTTAAACCGCTATGGGAAAATTAATAAACACCATCCGACCAATCAGAATTTAAAAAAAAGCTAAAGTAAAGCTTCTTACCAAACGAGGACCTCTGCAGAAAGCAGTGAGAGTGACAGAGTGGCTGCATCGGAATTGCTCATTCCACCGCTGTAGCTCACCACTATGGTGAGGTTAATCAGGGTCGCGATGGACGTCCACGTCGCATACACGGCCAGACCGTTCTGCACCTGCATCGAGGAGGAAAAAAGCATTAAGCTTCAAATCCACATAATTAATCAGATGACTTATGCTCTTTTGCGATTATCTTACCAATATACGAACGCTCCAGAGATCACTCTTATGGTACTTATTTAACCAGGCGCCGTGTTTCTGAAGCCCGAGACAGGAGAAGAAAATCATGGCGTAGTTTGTCAAGGCAACCAACGCCAGCAAGATCAAGGCAGCGATCATCACTCTTAAAGAAAAGAAAGTCTTTTTTAATACATTTTAATGAGTTCATCCTCTAGTAATAGATATTTTATCTCCTCTAAGACGAGATAAAAGAGACGAATAATTAAGAGAGATTAGGTGAGATGAGATGAGATGAATGCCTTTTTTAGGAAAGATTCATTTTGATAAAATAATGTAAATAAAAGAAAGTGATATTAAATCAGAACAGTATATGATTAATAGAAATAAGGAGGAAAGTGGTTTAGGTGTTGCGCTGCTAATTGGAAGATCAGGGTTTAATTTCCAACACCACCAAGTTCCCACTGCTGGGCCCTTGAGTAAGGCCCTTAACCTCCAATTGCTCAGTTGTATAAAAGAGATAAATGAAAGTCGCTCTGGATAAGGTTGTCTGTCAAATACTGAAAAAAATATGTGAATAATGAAAATAATATCAATCAGTTGAAACCCGAGACCTACTCTCTGTCCCACAGCAGCAGCCAGATGATGTTGAACAAAATATTCAGAATCCAGCAGATGAAAAAGTTGTACGTAAGAACCGGGCGGCTGCAATACATCGGTCCGAAAGCGTTCCTGAAATATAACTTACACTTTAAAATCCATACTTTAAAAAAAAAGAAATATTCTCATATTCCCTTTTTCTGAATAAACACTTACCTTCTGAATATAGTCGACACGATGTAAATCAGCATAGCAGTTAACCAGAAATAGATGACGCCCCAGATAGAGAAGGTCCATCCAGACGGAGTGATTTGTGTGTTGTACTTGTCAGAGATGTTCCCAGTCGACATCAAGAAAGGGTCTAAAAACAATAAATGTACTAACGTTAGGATCGCACAACAGTTTCGATCAAATTGTGGAATATATTTGTTCAGACACAAAACATACAGTTAGGATTATTTATAGAAAAAAAACATTATACTTATATAATTAATCCTAATCTGTCTGTCTGTCTGTCCGCATACATGACTGTGTTCTTAGTTTAACTGCAATGGGTTTCAATCAAAGTATTAACAAACTATTAAAAAACTAAATTACATACGAGTGCATCGCAATAAATTAGAATATCATCGAATAGTTAATTCATCTCAGTCATTTATTTTATAAAGTGAAACTCATATATATATTATATAGATTTTATTATATATTATATAGTAATAATGCAAAGGAAGCCCCGACCAATTGAGTGCTGTACATGTGTATGTCCAACAAAAAGCGTAATTATTTTTTATTTTTGTTCGTTGTAATAAATCAGTGAGTGTGTAATAAATCGATATACAGTGTCGTTGTGTAACTAATCACATGAAACAGCTTTATGTAATTTAATTACAAAACAAATGTCACATTTTGATTGGTTTGAATTCGCTGCGTACCACGCCTGACAATTACATTAATCCACATTACAGTTAAAAAATTTAGGCTAATACACCCTGTCTGAAAGTTTGCCACCATGGTGATAAAATTCGGTGATAAAAATATAACAGTTCAGTTTGCCTGCTGTTAAAATCGAGGGCTTAATAAAATTATTATAATCTTAATAGTAGTGATGAAAGACTTGATTCCTCCTGTAAAAATAATAAAATTCATGGCTTTGAAAATGATTTACTTAAAAATATCTGTTAGAGGGGCAGCCAGGGGGCTTAATGGTTAGCACAGTTGCCTCACAGCAACTAAGGGCCTTTTTACTCCGGGTTCTCCAGTTTCCTCCCACAGCGCAAAAACATATATGTTAGATGAATGATTTTTAAAAATTGTCCATAGGAGTGAGTGTGAGTGTGTGTGTGTGTGGCCCTGTGATGGACTGATGACCTGTCCAGGGTGTCCCCCTCTTGTCTTTTGCCCTTTCAGAGACGGCTGGGATAGACTCCAGCAGATCCCCGTGACCCCGAATTGATGAATAAGCGGGTTTAGAAGAAATTCATTTAGAAGTAATTAAAACGTAATCAGTTACTTTACTTTTAAAAGTAATTGAAAAATTACACAACTTATTACATTTTAAATAAAGTCATTACAATCTGTAACCTACTTTATTACCAGATTAACCTTCCCAACACTGTTATATAATATATGACAGTGTAATATAATATACGAGGTTTGCTTCTTGAGTTGAATTACTGAAATAAAACAGTGTTTAATTGATATTCTGATTTATGCTAGACGACCCAGCGTACATGGAAAGAACCTCGGAGATAGAAACACTTTAGCGACAATGACTGATCCACTTTTAGGAACTCATATAGGGGGAAATGATACCCTGTCCAAAACACACAGCGGTACGTGTGCTGAATTCTTTAAACAGCGTTAGTTTACACCTTATTTACGTGCAAAACAGACAATCGGTAGTTACTGTAGCTCCGCTTTGTTGCATTGTCGATAAAATCTATTTGGCTTCCAAAAATTCAAAATAGATTTTAGAGAGCCGTTTATAACAACCAGGAAACATTTTACTACTGGATCATCGACCGTAAAACTCCATCAATTAATAAAAACTGAACAATTTTACAGCGGTCAATTTCAAACCCACAACCGTCTGGTTTCTATAAACACCTATTTTTTTTTTTAACAGAGAAAAATAATAATCTTTGACATGTCACATGCAACACAATTGGTGTTAAATATCTCAGGCTTTAACGTTGTTCGTATCTGGTTTAACGCATTCTACTAGGAGCATCATTTTACAGAGAATTGTTTAATTACAATGCTCTGCATTTACAATGAGATAAGAATGAAATAAATTCTAAGGGGTTTTTTTTTCGTCTGTCATTTTAAGGATGGCAGTGGATCAGGGTACGAGACAGTATATGAGGCTTTTTCTTTATTTAACTTGTGATAAATTGTCTTTCCTTCCAGGGTGACACTATAGTCAATGATAAGGTCTTATATAAGAATAAAGCAGATAGAAGTTTTTTGCCCTGTGACGTCATTAGTAGCAACCGAAAAAGAAAAAAATTTTTTAGACGAAATGTAAGAAGAAATCAATCATAAAAAGATACTACAATATATTTATAATAGTCATTTTTATCAAAAACTAAATACTTTTAAAGTAATAGTAAATCCACTGTAGGTTTATGACACATGGAATAAACCTTTTTTATTGCTACACTAATATAAAAATGGTATTTTAGGATATATTAGCTATAGTTGCACATTTTTAACCACTATATCTAAACAAAAGTGAATTCTGGTTCAAGTTATTTCTTTCATCCACACACACACACACACACACACACACACCATCTATATCATTTAGAGGTGAATTTAAACACGTGTTTTATTTAAATAAAGTTATTATTTTTATTCTTATGATTATTATTGATCTCTTACCGAACCCTCGGGCGGACAGGACGTTAAATGTGATTCCGATTATAAAGACCAGAACCGAGACCGCGATGATGACGATGCGCGCGATGCAGTGACTTCCCATTGTGTTCATCTGAAACACGGGAATAAACAGAAAAGCCTTTTTACTACAGACAACATTAACAAACAAAAAAACTCAAATTACATTCTGTTTTGTCTAAAAAACGCTGAGCGTAAAAGACTATCCATAGAAATCATCACTACAATAATTAAAATCATCATAGTAATAATAAAGAAAAAGAAGAAAAACTATTAAATAATTCAGAGAATCTGAAAAAGGTGTATTTCGTACCTGCTTTGGAGTAAATGTGAAGAAAGAAACTTTCCTAAGCGATCATTAGGAGTGATATACCTGTGTTAGGTAATGATTATATGACAACAAAGCCACCACTTCTACCTCTCGTTCACTTGTCGAGTCACGTGACTTGTTATGTATTCCTGTTACCTAACCTTCAATGAAAGGCTTATGAAACGTATACGACTCCTACAAAAAAAAATAACCCAAAACAAATGATCTCTATAGGAAATATCAATTTATGTAATTTGGAGTAAACAGAAAAGGTTTGTTCGGTCATTTCTGCTTCTTTTATTCACCGATTAAAAAAAACATAAAAATGAAACATTTTTTTGGCTTTTAGACAAAACTGTTTATTACAGTACAGCATCCTCTAATGCTGTAATAACTTTATTAATCTGACCTAATTTTGACCTTAACATTCTCCAAAGACTAAAAGTCCAGACTGTAGACCTCTGATTTTAATGGTAGAGCTCAAATTAGGCTGATTTTACCTTTTTAAAGCTTTATTTTCAGGGTTTTATATAAGGCATTTCTGAAGTGTTTGAGATCATTGTAATTTTGGAGAAAAAAACCCGAAAACCTAAACACTAAGGGTTTTTTCCCCCACATGTTTTGTGCCTAACACACCCTTTACACTATTGTTAGTGTTCCCTAAGTCATAGAAGGGTAGTAGGAAGGGTTTAGACTAGATAAGTAGTATAAAAAAAACACCAAATGCCAATAATATTATTATTATAATACTACTACTACTACTAATAATAATTATATAAACATTATACATTATATACATTATAACATATAGAATATATATATTACAATACATATATATATATATATATAACATATAACTTAGGTGTTATATCTGATGTGAATACAGATCTGTATTTGTGTTCACATTATATATACTTAAACTGGATATTTTATTTAAAAAACTTAGGAAATTAGAGGTTTCGGTGTAATGTGAAGTTTGTAAAGATAATAAAATAATAATAATAAGTAATAATAATAATAATAATAAAAGAAATACAAAAAAATAGCGCCCTCTGGAATTTGCTCGCTCCGCGTTAAAGCAGAAGTTTTATAGACTCTGGCGCCCCCCCAGTGACTTTAGGCGAACTGTAATTAAATTTTAACTCTAAAAGAATAAAAATGAGCGATCAACCAGAAAACCAGTAAATATATTTAAACCTTTATTTTATTTATTACACAACTATATTTAAACAAATAAAAGAGAAAACGCTTTCTAAACAGTTTAATTGACAATACATAACTGACAAAATACATTAACACTAACGAAATTATCGGATATAACATTAAACTGTACAGTTAAATGTACGGTTTATTATATATAATATATCAAAATAAAGATTTTAAAAATCTCGTATTACTAAAGTACAAAATTGACGTAGGAACCAAAGTTCTCGGAACTATTTTACACAGTGATGTTTCCCGAGATCAAAATGTCGCGGAAACACCTGTCGAGCGTTACATACCAAAATGTCTTAAAATAAATATAAACTAATAAAGTAAATGAATCAAAACCTACTAATAACGGACCCTTATGCATTTAGCTTGTTTTGTGTAATATTCATTTTTTACTGTTAACATATTTTACAGAATAGAACAGGACACGTCCTTATGATTGGTTGATATCCCCCATATGGGCGGGACCAGCCTTCTGATTGGACGCTCTGTGTTATTTTCTTGTTTAGCACCTTTGTGGGGTACGTATTTCCCGTCAGATGATTTTTTGGGAGTGGTGGGTTGGGATTATTTAGCGCGACTGGTTACTTTGAGAAGCTTTGGGGATTTTAGATTAAAAGGTACTTTTTGCTATTAGACGAATATAAAATGCCGTTGCTGTGCGGAGGAACCACTGAGGCGAAGGACGCCACTGAGGAAGTGCAGAAAATCTGTGATGAGGTTGGAGAGTTTTCTGATTATTTATTGTTTTTATTGTCGGATTATTTATTATTTACTGATTTATTTATTTTCTACATGAGAAAAATAGAAAATAATAAGAAAAAAGTACTAAAGGTAAAAAGAAACAAGCAAACAAAAACATGTACTTTGTCATGCTGATCGACGAGTGATTGGTGGTTTAATATTTGTTTATGTTCTTTATTATTATTATTATTTTACAATATATATTTTGGGAGTTTTTTGCGTTTATTGAGCTGATGGTACAGTAAGTAAAGTGAGAGAGACAAAATGGAGACTTAATTAGTTTTCATATTTTTCAAAAACATTACGCCATTGATGACGTCATAAGGGCGGATTGATACATAGTTTCATGTGACTGGTTTAGGAAAAGTAGTTCTCAACTTAAAAATATTTTTATGGCTTTTATTCACTGATCTTCTATACTCGCTTATTCCCTAATTCGGGGTAACAGGGATCTGCTGGAGTCTATCCCAGCTGTCTCTGACAGGGTGAAGGCAGGAGGGGGACACCTGGACAGGTCACCAGTCCATTACAGGGCCACACACTCACTCCTATGGACAATTTAAAAATCACCAATCAATCTAACACACGTTTTTGGACTGTGGAAGGAAACCGGAGAACCCAGAGTAAACCCACACAAGCACCGTGAGAACGTGCAAACTCCACACAGAAAAACCCCTGCCTGGGGAATCGAACCCAGGACCTTCTTGCTGTGCTAACAACTAAGCCACCGTCTGTGCTTGTTTTTAGATATTGTTTGTCACAAAAGCAGGAAAGAAAAAAAATATAGGTTTGAATTAACTGTTTAAATGTCCAACTGTTTAAATATTTAAATTAGTTATATAATGTTATGTAATGACAGCATTGTATTTTTGTGTGTTCATCACTAAAATGTTATTTAAAGTCATAATGATGAATCACGTGCATGATCAATAGTCCTGTGTGTATAAGTCATGTATCACAAGACTTGATGACTAATGACTGATTTCGAAATTGCAGATGAAACCTCATGCAGAGGAAAAAGCCGAAAGAAAGTTTGACGTCTTCACTGCTAAATCCTACAAGACTCAGCTGGTGGCTGGAACAAACTTTTTCATTAAGGTAGGAAACACACGCTCGCACAGTCTTGATACTGATTTCTGTTTCTATGTGATTTTTTTTTTGTGATTTCACATTATTACGTTATTAATTTTGTAGGTCCATGTGGGTGGTGAAGAGTTTGTTCACATTCGTGTCTATAAGACACTGCCACATGCTGGAGAAAAACTAACACTGCATGGATTACAGATATCCAAAGCCCATCATGACCCCATCGAATACTTTTAAGACTGCTGTACCACCGTCTCCCTCTTTTTTTTTTTTTCTTTTTTTTTTTTTTTTTTTTTTTTTTTTTTTTTTTTTTTTTTTTTTAATAAACGATTAAAGCGGTTAAAGGGAACCTATTAAGCAGGACTTCAATATATTTTTCTCATGTCTTTATGCTCATTCTAAATATCGCAATACCTGTAATGAAATTAAAGCAAAGAATAAACATTTATACCTCTGGTTAAGAAAATAAAATCCTTTTACTGTGTGTTGTTTATTTACCCTTAAAGTTTCTGCAGGTTATATCAATTATAATGCAATACTTACTTTATAATACTTTTTTTAAAATAATAAATCAGGGTTATTACCAATCGTACTAGTAGTATTGAATGTTTGGGTTTAGCAGGTTCCTAAGACATTTAACAAAGAAAATAAATGAAAATAACTAATAATAATCAACTTTATATAATATATATATATATATATATATATATATATATATCTATATATATATATATATATATATATAGATACATAATACAGATAGAGAGAGAGAGAGAGAGAGTAGAGAGAGATCAAAGTCGTAAATCAAGTGGTGCGGAACTAATTTTTTCCGGGTATTTTGATTTCAGTGGCGGTCCAGGTACTAAAAAAATTAAAACCAAATGAGTAAATCAATAATTACCACTAAAATAAAGAAAATGAAGAATTTTAGCTTGTTTTGTGTAATATTTTTGCTTACTTTTAACAGGTTTTACAGCACATTGTAAATAACAATACAGAAAGCAGCACTATGATTGGCTGAATATTTCATTAGGGGCGGGACCATCCCTCTGATTGGCTGCTGCATGTATCCCCCTTGTTTTGTTTTTGGTGAATAAACACTGATGTACGCTGTTTTGGTGCGTTTTTCCAGTCAGATGATTTTGGGAGCGGCGGGTTAATCAGGGGGTCCAGGTTTCTTGAAAAAAAAAGCGTTAAAAGCCCTGGATTAAACCGGTATTTCAGACAAAATGCCTAGGTTGCTCGGAGGAACCTCTGAGGCGAAGGACGCCACTGAAGAAGTGCAAAGAATCTGTGATGAGGTTGGAATTTTTTCTTATTTTTTGGTTTCTTCTTCTTCTTCTTCTTATTATTATTATTATTATTATATAACAACAACAGCAACAACAACAACAATAATAATACGTATTATTATATATTATAATATATATTATATAATATAATAATAATAATATAATTATTATTATTATTATTTTCGGGTGCAATCTATATGCGACAAGGAATGATGCGGTAGTGTGTGTGTGTGTGTGTGTGTGTGTGTGTGTGTAGTCTCCATGTGTATTTTCTCCAAAACCCCCCACACCTTATACAGTAATTTAGGGTTTTAAAGCAAAATGTCCATTTGAACCGGTGATTATATCAGAAATAAAGTGTGAGGAAAATGTTTTGTTCTTTTGATCTGCATGTGTAACTTAGACTTCAAATCCTTCTGCAATTTCTTCTGAATTAAATATTCAGATGCCTTTCTAAATCAACTGACTGCTTTTTTTAAGTTACATGATAAGAGCACGGGGTGATAACTAAGTGTGTGTGTCAGTAAAATGTTATTCATGAATCACGAGCATAATCAATAGCTGCCTTCTGGATGTCATTACTTACGAGTCTGATGACTAATGACTGATTTCGAAATTGCAGATGAAGCCTCATGCGGAGGAAAAAGCCGGAAGAAAGTTTGACGTCTTCACTGCTAAATCCTACAAGACTCAGTTGGTAGCTGGTAGAAACTTTTTTATCAAGGTAGAAAACAAACACAAACTTTGTTTTTATTGGCTGGAGGTTGGGGTGAATATGTGTTTTCTTTCGTGCTTTGCTTTAAAGGTCCACGTTGGAGGCGAGGAGTTTGTTCACCTGCGTGTCTACAGGATGTTGCCATACGCCGGAGAAAAACTGGAACTTAGTGCAATGCAGACACACAAAGCCCATCATGACCCAATCGAATATTTTGAGCTGTGAAAAACATTGCTGGAATTTGTCGTACATGCGACATGTCATCCTACCCCCCCATGAGCTGCTTCTCCTTCTATTAAATAAAATAATAAACCATGGCCATAATAATCCTTTCTTATAAATGATCAGCATGAACATATAAAAGGGGAGTCGATGTTTGATTTTTGATGCAATACCTGTATTAACAGACCATCATAACCATGTGATTTATAAAGTGTTATGTTTTACCCCTTACCTTAGAGTGCATCTCAATTCTTTAGGGGTGATAAAGAGCAGATGCTGGCTAAACCGCAGGGTTGGCGCTAAAGTTGAATAAAATGAAAACTAAAAAGGGCAAAAGGGCGGACAAAAAAGGGGGGGACCTACCCCTACATGCCCTCTCCTTTCTTGATACAGAGGGCAGCATGATCACTTAATGGTGGGCACTGTACAGGCAAATTTTACCCCAATTTACTCTGATTAACCAGAGGACGGAAAAATGCTGATGTCACTCAGCGGGTCTTCATGGCAGCACATAGACACTGAAATCTGATTGGATAAAAAAAAATCTAACATACACGTACTGGAAGCAGTGCCACGAGAGAAACACTACGAAATTAACACTTTAATAATAAAAAAAAAATAATAAAAAAGCTAATTGCAAAGAGAAAAGATCTATACGTGTCTGCCGCTATACTCGACCTTATGTTACCACGAGGACAATTACCTCACTCACATGTTCCAAGCAGTGAAGTTGAACAAAGTTGAACAAAGCTGCAGCAGTCTTAGGTGCAGTCTTAGGTGGCCCACATGATCACATGACACCGCCCCACCCCGGTCAAGCCTGTTCTCTTACTTACATTTATAGTGCATTATATTAAATTACCACTTATGGATGCATTTATGTAATGTCCAACTTATAATAACCCAGGAGTCCCAGAAAGAGTCTCCAGGAAGAAAGAGTCTCTCCACGTCTGTGGCAAGTAATTCTAATCTAAAAATGAATAAAGGCACCTCTCATAGTCACATGACACCACAACATTTAAACAGTGTCGATTAGTGGGCAATGTTTTATAATAATAATTTATTTTATTTAGCGTCTAAGTTATTTGACATATTTGACCAAGAATATTTGGTAATAAACGTTACTTCGTGGTAATACGTTACCTCTCACCCACTGCATAAGACAGTGGAGGCTATGAGCAGCTCCTTCAGTTAAATATAAATGTAGCTCATCATTAAAATAAGATGTGGTTGGAAATTTTCCCGTGGCGGAACGAATAAAAGGTAACTTCTTCTGAGCTTATCTTATCTTGATTGTTTACTTAAGAAAAACACCTTTAAGTGTTTTAGTCCTTCTTTAATCCTGGGTTCTATGTCACACCACACCGTCTGTTTATTCTTTATTGAGCGATTTTCATTAATCCTGATACTGTAAATGCTTTCACCCTTTAGACTCAAATTCCAGTCGATTATTTTATTGATTCTAGTTCTATGTAATTCCACCCTCACACACACACACTGTGTAAACATTAAAAGTACTTTCAAGACTTCTTCTTTTTCCCCTTTCTAATGGTTCCTTTTAGGGGTCACAGTTAAAACAGTTTGTTTCATTGGAATTGTTTCAGTCAGTAAATCATCATTCAATTCAATTCAATTCAGTTTTATTTGTTTGGCGCTTTTCACAATGATGATTGTCACAAAGCAGCTTTACAATTGAAGAAATTATAAAACAGAATGAAACATAAATCAGTTTGTCCCTGATGAGCAAGCCGGGGGCGACGGTGGCAAGGAAAAACTCCCTAAGATGAGATAGGAAGAAACCTTGAGAGGAACCAGACTCAGCAGGGAACCCATCCTCATTTGGGTGAAAACAGGTAGCAGGGATCATGAGGTTACATCGTGTGTGTGTGTAAACAACTATAATCATTAGTCCTTAGAGCAGCCGAAACGTCTTTATGGCGAAGTGGGTCGTCCTAGATCGCCCGGTGATGCCTCATCCGCTGGGCAGGTCACAGGGAAGGGACCCACAGGACGGGCCGGTGGTGGGGTCTGGATCACCGGCAGCTCCGTTGTGGCGTATGTAGCTCAACAGAGAGAGAGAGAGAGAGAGAGAGAGAGAGAGAGAGAGAGAGAGAGAGAGAGTGAAAGGAAGTCAAAAAGAAGGAAAACAGTTAAGTGACAATGTAATCACACGGTTTGGATTGATTAAGTGAAAAATGTAGAGTGCAAGGATGAACTCCGGCAAGACTAACTAGGTCAGCATAACAAAAGGAGAACCAGAGGGAAACACAGACATGAGGGCTCCCTGATATGTTAAGCAACCGGCCGCTCTCATCATCAACACCGTGATCAATAAGAGAGGGGAAGACAGCATCTCAACATACCAGATCACCTTAATACTCAACACCCATGAGTCCCCCGGATCTGCTCCTTTATCTAAGGGGAATCAAATACAAAAGGCTTGATTAAATAAATATGTTTTTAACCTGGACTTAAACACTGAGACTGTGTCTGATTCCCGAACATACATAGGGAGGTTATTCCATAGCATAGGGGCCCTGTAGGAAAAGGCTCTGCCCCCTGCTGTAGTTTTTATAATACGCGGTACTGACAGGCAGCCTGCATCCTTTGATCGAAGTAGGCGTGGTGGAACGTAAGACACTAGAAGTCCGCTTAAGTACTGCGGCGCGAGACCATTTAGAGCTTTGTAGGTTAAAAGTAGTATTTTAAAATCAATGCGGTGTCTCACTGGGAGCCAATGCAGTGTGGATAGGACCGGCGTGATGTGCTCGTATCTTTTAGTTTTAGTGAGGACTCTCGCTGCTGCGTTCTGGACTAGCTGAAGTTTATTAATGCACCTAGTTGAACATCCAGACAGTAAAGCGTTACAGTAGTCCAGCCTGGATGTGATAAACGCATGAACTAATTTTTCAGCATCAGTAAGCGACAAGATATTTCTTATTTTAGCGATATTTCTGAGATGATAAAACGCTATCCTGCTAATATTATCGACATGGGCTTCAAATGAGAGATTGGAGTCTAAAATCACACCCAGATCTTTTACTGTTGCACTTGGTGAAACAGAAAGACTGTCTAGGGTTAAGGTGTGATCAGGAAGCTTACTTTTAGCTACCTGTGGTCCTAGAACCAGAACCTCCGTCTTGTCAGCGTTAAGCAAGAGGAAATTACATAACATCCAATCTCTTACTTCCTTCACACATTGCTCAATTTTATTAAACTGGCCTTTCGCATCAGGCCTTGATGAGACGTATAACTGTGTGTCATCAGCGTAACAGTGGAAACTAATATCATGCTTACGGATTATGTTTCCCAGAGGCAGCATGTAAAGAGAGAAAAGAAGTGGGCCTAAAACCGAGCCCTGTGGAACACCATACTTTACACGGGAGCACGCAGAATAATCACCATTTAAATCTACAAACTGGTAACGATCGGTTAAATAGGACCTGAGCCACGCAAGAGCTGTTCCTTTAATTCCTACTGATTTTTCTAATCTGCGGAGAAGAATATCGTGATCTATAGTGTCGAAGGCCGCACTAAGGTCAAGTAATATAAGCAATGAGACACAACCTTGGTCAGATGCCAGTAAGAGGTCATTAGCTACTTTGACCAGTGCCGTCTCTGTGCTGTGGTGAGGCCTGAATCCTGATTGATAAAGTTCATGTATGTTATTTCTTTGTAAGTATGAGCACAGTTGTTGCGCAACTACCTTCTCTAGAATTTTAGAGACAAACGGAAGGTTAGATATCGGTCTATAGTTTGACAGTTCATTTTGGTCAAGGTCAGGTTTCTTAATTAAAGGTTTAATAACTGCTAATTTAAAAGATTTAGGAACATACCCACTGCTGAGAGAAGAGTTAACTATTTTCAACAGGGGTTCTGATACTGCCGGTACAATTTGTTTAAGAAAGTGTGTTGGTATAGGATCTAACACACAAGAAGAGTGTTTTGTGGAAGAGATGAGCGTGATTAAGTTTTTCTCTTCCAAAGGAGTAAAATTTTCTAAGTTCTGATCTGATGCGGTTAGTTGATCATCAGAATCATTCGAAAGGTCCGGTTTTAAAACGTTAATTTTCTGCCTAATGTTTGCAATTTTATTGTCAAAGAAGTTCATGAAATCCTCACTGCTGCACGCAGTTATGGTGCAGGTTTCTGAGGACGTCTTATTCCTAGTTAATTTTGCGACGGTATCGAATAGAAATCTAGGATTATTTTTATTATCTTCAATAAGGTTAGAAAGATACGTTGATCTATTTACACTAAGAGCTTTTTTATAAGCTAGAATTCCCTCTTTCCATGCTGCCTGGAAAACCAGCAATCTAGTTCGGCGCCATTTACGTTCTAGTTTACGGGCGCTCTGTTTTAAAGAGCGCGTGTGTTCATTATACCATGGAGCGAGTTTCTTATCTTTAATTATTTTTCTTTTAACTGGAGCCACGTTATCTAATGTAGAGCGGAATGCGGCATCTATATATTCAGCCGCCTGCTCGAGTTCTGTTGGATCAGACGGCGATCCAATGACAGAAGACAAGTCTGGAAGACAATTAATAAAGCTCTGAGCAGAAGTTGAAGTAAATGTACGTTTAAAGCGGTAGCGCGGCGCTACAGATGCACTATTATTATGACGCATTTTAAACGATATAAGATGGTGATCAGAAATAATTTCGCACTGAGGAGTTGTTACTATATTACTTATACTTATTCCGAGAGATAGTATTAAATCTAACGTGTGACCAGCTTTATGAGTGGGTCCCATTACACACTGATTTACTCCCACTGAGTCGAGTAGAGACATAAATGCTGTTCTCAGCGGGTCGTCTGAGTTTTCAAAATGAATATTAAAGTCTCCAGCAATTAACGCTTTATCAGCTGAGACAACCAGGTTAGATAGAAAATCTGCAAATTCACTAAGAAATTCAGAGTACGGACCTGGAGGTCTGTAAATAAGAACTAGAGAAATTGATTGGCTCTGCTTATTATTTTGTCTCTGCAGATGTAAGGTTACTGTAGAGAGCTTCAAATGAATTAAAGTTACGTCCATGTTTCTGTACAATAGTTAGATTATTATTA
This sequence comes from Bagarius yarrelli, assembly GCA_005784505.1. Taxonomy (NCBI): domain Eukaryota; kingdom Metazoa; phylum Chordata; class Actinopteri; order Siluriformes; family Sisoridae; genus Bagarius; species Bagarius yarrelli. Next base: position 2,518,740 of record VCAZ01000024.1, read on the forward strand.
TAAATAACTGCTACGCCTCCACCTCTACCATTAGGGCGAGGCTGATGTATGTAGCTGAAAGCTGGAGGACTAGCTTCATTTAATGCTACATACTCGTCCGGTTTAATCCAGGTTTCTGTTAAACATAAAATGTCAAACTCCAGATCTGAGATCATTTCATTAACCATAAGTGCTTTAGAAGTAAGAGATCTAATGTTTAACAATCCTAGCTTCAGATCAGAGGTGGCAGGCTGTGGTGTGTTCAGTGTTCTCTAAATTGATTAGTAATTCAATTTAGGGGCGGGGCTTATTCTAAATTCTATATATACTGTACGCAGGTTTACCGCTGTCTTAACCGGACATTTGCAGCTGTAGACTTACACTCTTTATACGGTGGGTTTTATTATGTTATGACTGTCTGTTTTGTGTCTATTAGTTTTTGAGGTTGTCGTTAAACGAATAACTTTTTTTCTATAGTTATAATAATTTTTTCTGTAGCTATAATAATTTTTTCTGTACTATAATAATTACAGCTTACGATCCGAAGCTCTCAGAGGTAAAATAGGGCACTGATTAGATAAAGGAAATAAAATGATTTGTCCCTTAACAGATACACACATCTGTCATTAACCATTAACTAATTAAGATTACTCTAACCGATAAAAGGCTTTGGTCAAACTATAACTATTTTAAGTCGTTTTTTTATTCTTTTTTGTCTCCAATTGTGTGTAATTTGGATTTATATTCTTCTCATCATTCATCTTGTTTCTGCTTCATGGATCCTTGTTCAGCAAAAAATAAACAATAATTTCATATACTTTTACTTTCCGACAAAGAAAATGGCTACAATTCCTGGAGGGCTTTCTGAGAGGCAGGATGCCACTGAAGAAGTGCATGAAATCTCTGGGAAGGTTGGTGTGTTTTGTGAAGTTCTTTTCTTCTTTTATCAGTTCAAAAAAAAAGTGTTGTTTTCAGCCCTTTGTTGTGACTTTTATATGACCTGTTGAAATGTTTAGTAGTTCTTAATTGCTGATCCATTTGATCCAATCTCTATATGTTATACAGAATTAAACTATAATCTTATTTTAACCTGTTGTTGATCATAATCCTCATCATCCTCATCATTTATGTTCCACATTTATTTTTATATTAGTTCGTATTTTATGGCATCTCAGTAAGACAAATTGTATTTTTTGTTTTGTTTTCCTGCTGCTTTAAAAAAGACAATTGTTTTAGACTGATAATAAACACTGTGTTTTACATTAGCCTGTACTTAGCCTAATTGTGTAGTGATTAAACTGTGGAATTACAATGATTTTTTATTTTATTTCAGATGAAACCTTTCGCTGAGAAAAAAACAGGACGTAACTTCGAAATCTTCAATGCTATATTCCACAAGACTCAGGTGGTAGCTGGGACAAACTATTTCATCAAGGTAGGAAACAAACACACCCAATGTCTCCTAGATTATATAAAGGTATTTTACTCAAATGAAACCGTCTACCTGACGACAATTTGTTTCCAGGTCCATGTGGGTGATGTTGAGTTTGTTCACCTGCGTGTCTGGAAGAAGCTGCCACACGATAGAGAACAACTGGAACTTTATGGAGTTCAGACCGGCAAAACCTTTGATGATCCTATCGAATATTTCCAGTGACATAAACACTGCACAACTGCTTCTTCGATTAAATGACAGTGTTTATTATCAATCATTTACAATCTCTTTGACCACAAATTTAAGCGATGTGTTGATACCGCAAATGAAATAAAAGTATAAACGTTGATACACAACATCTGGTTCCTCTATTTGTGCAGAATTCTGTGGTTTAATCAGTCTCGGGGGATTTAAATATACTGTTTATTACAACAGCAATAATGACACAGACGTATCAGTGTGTAAGCATCTCAAATCAAGGCTTTATGGGCAGGGATGGGCTGAGCCCACCCAAATGTTTGTCTTGCCCACCCAATCAAAATTTGGTAAAACTCCTAAATAAAACTAAAAAATATCTATCCATCCATTCATCCATCTCCACCTACACAGTTAGAACATTTTCCTTCCATTGTTTTTCACCATTTGGTTGCTTAGAGTTTCAGGTGTTGGACTGCTGATCGGACGATCCAGGTTTAACTCCTATCACCACTGAGCTACCACTACTGGCCCCTGAGCATGGCCCTTGTATCAACATTTACATTTACATTGTGTGTGTGTGTGTGTATGTGTCGTACCCTGTCTTACAACACCATTGTTGATTGTTGTGGATGGGATGTGGTAGCGCAGTGGTTAAGGTGTTGGGCTGCTAATTAGAAGATCTGGGCTCCAAGCTGTTTTGCTGGGCCCCTGACCAAGGCCCATAACCCCTAATTGCTCAGATGAATGCAAGTGGCTTTGGATAAGGGTGTTTTAATCCTTATTTATGACCACCACCACCAGTTCCACCAGTGATTCAGGCGGCACTGTTAAATAAAGAGAGAGTCAAACCGAACACATGTTCGCCACTGGGGAAAAAAAACCCATATGTTTATAAAAAATCCTTTTTTTGTACAACAGACTGTATGAATAAACATGAATGCAGACACACAGATGTTTAGACGGACACTGAGAATCAGAGGAGTTTATGGCACTCGGATGCAACAACAGCAGCATCCCAGTTCACTGCGATTTACAGCCTCTGGGTTTGTAGATCTTCTCCAACGTGCACCAGGTTTAATCGGTCTTAGGGGGGATGTAGTGGATTCGACATCGCTCGTTAAAAACCTGCCGGAAAAACGAAATACAACTAAATGTGATTGGAAAACAAAGGAAGGCATCAATCCATCAACGATCCAGAAGCACTGAAAAGAACAGAACTGTTTTATTAGAACATTTATTTCTCTTTGTCTCTAAACTAAATTAAAAAAAAAAAATCATATGACATTTCCCCTGTTCAGTTGTTGGATACAGATCTGATTGGATAACTGCATAAATGAGCAGGACAAGGAGACCTTCATGATGAAATGGTTGAAGCATGAAGCTTAAATGAGTTAAAAAGCGAAGGACACCACGTTCAAACCTTTAAACTGCGATCATTGATGACTTCTTCAACGTTCAGTTCAGACTGCATAAGTTTTAACTACAAGCAGGAAATGAAAAGAAAAGAAAAGAGCAGTCATTATGCAGTGGAAATAAAACTTTTTTATTATTACAATTTATACTTGAACATAATTAAGGAGAGAAATTAATTAAATGAAAGCTTTTCATTTAAAATAAAACTAATTTCAAATATACAAAACTTATACTACAATTTGCATATTTATGGCTATTTCCTGTAAAAAGGCTGGAACTCATATAGTGAGTTTTGTCTCCCCCTGGTGGCAAATAAGTAGACATTCACAACATCAGGGAGAGAAATACAAACCAAGACAATTTAAAAACTCCCCAACGACTTTTACTAGATTTGTACAAGTTAATTAATAAATACACAACCTTAAAATATAAAATAACAAATAACCTAATTAGGCATTTTACTCAGTAAACAACTACACAACCTTGTTTTGCTCTTTCCTGAGTTGTTTGATGATCAAAAGGTTGTCGCTGTCCTTTACTCTTGCTTCACGTAGCCGGGCAACAACTTCTGAAGTCTCTACAATACATGTCTTTATTGCTTTATCTCTTCTCATATGGGCCTCCATCAGCTGGAAGATAAAAAAACACAACTTATACAGATGGATATCATTAGTGGGTCTTCTCCTGCAAGCAAAAACACAATCTGATCAAAGTAAACTGATCAGTTTTGCTCTACGGCACACGTACAGACTCGTAAAGTTCTTTGCAGGTCTGCGTGGCGTCCACCTTGCCTGAAAAGGACACTGTGGGTACAGTGGTGTTAAGAGCGTGGACAATCCTGTCATCAAACGTGCGCATTGCTTTCAACACCTCCTAAAAAAGAGAACACCACCGCTCATTACTTGAGCACATTAAACCTTTGCTACAAAGATGCTACAAAGTTACTGACATTTTTCCTGGTACTGTAGTACATAACCACAGACATTCTCTAACACTTCTATAACCATAAAAATCTCTGCTATGTAAATTATTCATTAAGGTGAATATTTGACACCACAAGTGTCATTCAACATTCATACATGCGCTTAAAATTAGTAGTGGGTTTAAATAATAATAATAAAATGCTCGTAAAACAGAAATAAAAGGTTGTCACTTGTACATAAAACCTTAGAAAAGATGTTTGAGGTAATTATTAAGATTTATTATTAAGCCTTTATGGGACATTCAATAATGAATGCTTGTTATCAAACTCTGTGACTGTATGAACCTTGACTTCTTAGGCTGCCTAATTATAAACTTTACGAAAGTTTTTTTTTTTAAAATACGAGTTTATAAAGGCTGAATTTTATTTTAAAAATTACCTTGTATTTAAAAAAGGCGAAGCCAAAGTTTTTACCTGAAACATTAAAAAGTCCTGACAATTCAGAGTGCCACCGGGCGCCGCCATGATGGACTAAAGGGTCCTCCAAACCTGTAACGGCGATAGCTGTCCAAAAAGGGCCTGCATTATATTAATAAAATAACATTGCACTAATGCACAACTTCCTGATTTTTCTTTTGCGTAAATTTATTAACTTGTCATATAAATATATATTAAAATTAAAGTGCTGTATAAATTCCTAAAAAAGTATCTAACAGATAGAACAATATGTATGTATTTGAAAGATCACGTTTAAAAGACAAGATTTTTATAAATAAAAAAGTAAAACAAATATTAATTACGATTTTAAATGCATACATGGTTCTGGTTACAATTACAAATTTATACATTTTAGTAAGCCTGTAGTTTTTTGTTTTTTTTAACGTCCGATTTGTACTTGAACATCCTAAACAGGCAATCTTTACAGCTTACTAACATCTTTCACAAGGTCCTGTTGGGTAGAGGTGCATTCACTGTACCTATGTGTGATAAAGTGTTTAGCACATCTGTTTGATAAAAAGCAAAATTGTTCATTAAGTGAGTAACTAAAGCTGTCGGAAAACAAAAACAAAACCGAATTCCGTACCTTAATCTACCGCATACAGTTTAAAAAAAAATACAATTTGTGATAAATGTTACGATGAAATGTAATTACAGCACAGATGAACCATAAACACGCAATTAAAGTCATAGTATAAATAAAGATGTTTACATCAATGTTTACAGTTGTAAACTTAACTACATTAGCCTAAAATTTAACAAAAAAACAAAACAAAAAACAAAAGAGGTACTTTAGTTTTATTGAATGTGCAATTGGAAAACATTGCGTCACACAAATCTGCTGGACCAGTGAATGTAACACAGACGGGCTAACGAGCTACGCATTTTACGGCACATGGAATAAACTAGATTGGATTTTAGTGACAGGAGGACGAATTTGGCTCGTGTATTTTTTTGGGGAAATCGTGAATCTTTTCATAAAGATATTTTTTTAATCGATAATTGACTTTAAATCATGATCTTCAACGCAATCAGCAGATCTCGTGCCGTTTTTGGTACTTTTGTAGGTAAGTTTCATTATTGTGTGTTTAGGAAAAATCTACTTCCTTGTAGGGGAGTGAATATATAAAACAGTTATTGTTTCTATTAAGTAATTAATACATAATTCTATGTTTTTTATTATTTGGCAATAACAATTTTAATTTTGTAGACAGTCTAACATCATTATTTAATTTTTCTTTTATATTTTTATGCTTGATGCAGTCCCTTAAATTACAACCCGGATTTCCCCTCTTTTTGGTGACGTCACTCTATGTAACTGTAAAGAGAACATATTTCCTGGTTGATAATGTGATTCTTATAATAAAGAAACTAATATTTAATTAATTTATAATTATTATTATATCCATGTTATGATTTTATTAGTTTTTGTGAACAGGAGTCTTTTTTTTGTCACGTTATTATAACAGACTGTTCTGGTCCCAAGTATCTTTCTTTCTATTTAAAGTGTTTTACAAGTTTATTACTATATAAACGAGGAAATGGAGTTCATGTAGTGTGTGTGAGTGAAGAGGATGTAGAGAATAGGGGGGTAGGTGGAGGCAGATGATTCGCTGGAGCGACCCCTAAAAGGGAACAGACGAAAGTAAAAGAGAAAAAAAAAGACAAGTTTATCACAATAACTGTTATAATGGTGTTGGTTTTGGACTGTGATAGGATTCAACTGGAAACAGACTATCTAAATAAAATTTGTGTTATATTTGGGAAAGATTATATACACAAAGCAAAATGCAAGTTAACTGTGTCAAATAGAAGGCTGTTAAATGACTAACTTTAATACATAGTCGTAAAACTGTCAAGACGTCTCAACAATTTAAGAGGGTTCTTTCAGTCTATCTATCTGTCTATCTATCTAGTCTATCAGTCATCTATCTATCTGTCTATCTATCTATATATCAGGCTATCTATCAGTCTATCTATCTATCAGTCTGTCTGTCTATCAGTCTGTCTATCTATCTATCAGTCTATCTATCTATCTTATATATATATATATATATATATATATATATATATATATATATATATATATATATATATATATATATTTTATAGTGCCTATTATAGTGATATTCTTTAATAAATGTGCTTCTCATTTTACTTTCTGTTTTACCCACAGGCCAATTACAGAGATCTGCCCCGAATTCAGTGCGCTGGAGGAAGCTGTGCAGTAAACCACAGGAGGCGTCTGTCCCAACGCAACGTTAGTACACTAGTGTTTTACTAGTGTTTAAATGTTTCTGTTTTATGATTCGATTTTTTTTAATTAATGTTTCTGAAACAAGAAGATCACAGGGATCGGCTGGAGTCTATCCCAGCCGTCCGGGACAGGTCACTAGTCCATCACAGGGACACACACTCACTCACTCCTATGGGCAATTTAGAATCACCGATCAATCTAACACACATGTTGTTGGACTGTGGGAGGAATAATTTGATAACAAGGAGGACACAATATCCAAACATAGCGAGACGTCCGTGTCAGAGCATCTCCACATTGACAATGTTAAAAAAACAAATTGTTTATATTAGTTTATAGTTTTGTGACGTATCTTTTTTTTTTTTTTTTTTTTTTTTTTTTTTTCGCAGCACAACCGGCAACGTTTAAAATGCCAGGCTACCGGCCGTCCGATATGGACAAAAAGATGTTGGTGTGGACCGGACGCTTCAAATCCGTAGAGCAGATCCCAGAACAAGTGTCGTAAGTGGACTTCCTGTTATATAACCAAATGATACATAATGTGACATTTATTCCTGTAATTTGTGTTCTGGGGGAAGAGATCAAAAAACAGATGTGACTCATATGGACAGCTGGACAGCTTTATTTAAGGAAATGTGGCCACTATCGGTCAGTCACAGCGAAGGAGGCGTGGCTTCTGTAGCTGTCAGTCACAGTGAAGGAGGCGTGGCTTCTGTAGCTGCCCGTCACAGTGGAGGTGTGGCTTCTGTAGCTGTCAGTCACAGTGAAGGAGGCATGGCTTCTGTAGCTGTCAGTCACAGTGAAGGAGGCGTGGCCTCTGTAGCTGTCAGTCACAGTGAAGGAGGCATGGCTTCTGTAGCTGTCAGTCACAGTGAAGGAGGCGTGGCTTCTGTAGCTGTCAGTCACAGTGAAGGAGGCGTGGCTTCTGTAGCTGCCCGTCACAGTGGAGGTGTGGCTTCTGTAGCTGTCAGTCACAGTGAAGGAGGCATGGCTTCTGTAGCTGTCAGTCACAGTGAAGGAGGCGTGGCCTCTGTAGCTGTCAGTCACAGTGAAGGAGGCGTGGCTTCTGTAGCTGCACTTACAGTAAGGGAGGCGTGGCCTCTGTAGTCAGTCAGTAAAGGAGGCGTGGCCTCTGTAGCTGTCAGTCACAATAAAGAGGGTGTGGCCTCTCTTTCAGTTACTCACCATAAAGGAGGCATGGCTTCTGTAGCTGTCAGTCACAGTAAAGGAGGCGTGGCCTCTGTGTCTGTCACTTACAGTAAAGGAGGCGTGGCCTCTGTACCAGTCAATCACAGGAAAGATGTGATTTTGTTCTCGTCAGCCAGAGTACAGGAGGTGTGAAGGATACATGACATCATACCCTTCACCACAAATCTATCAGATATTTAACTGTAATGTTTTTTTGTTTTATATAATATTCACACATGGAGATAAACTGTGTAACGATCTTAGAAAATCTGGATGTAGAAGCATTGTTAATTTACAGATTACAAACAGTCTCGGGTACCAATTTACAGATTCGAGATGATTGATGCGGCCAGAAACAAACTGCGTGTTCAAGCCTGCTATGTCATGATAGCGCTGACTGTCGGTGGCTGCCTCGTGATGGTCGTCCTGGGAAAAAAGGTAGGTCGTCTCTAACTACGACCGTTACTGTAGCTAGGTTACCGCTTAAGTCACATTTATACCAAATAATTAAATTAATCCACAAATCCAAACCATGAAAAACTGTTCCTTCTCCTGTAGGCCGCAGGTCGGCATGAAAACCTGACCAGCTTTAACATGGAGAGGAAGGCTCGGCTCAGAGAAGAGGCACAGAGGGAACTGGAGGTGGCAGAGAAAAAAACACAGTGAAGAGTTTTCGATGCCAGACCAGGAACACTGAAACACCATCACTTCTCCTGAAATCATTAGATGGCAGCACGGTCACGTTCCTGCACCTTAATCGATTATTGCACTGTTATTGCACAGTTTTAACCATCAACTCGATTTTTAGTTTATTTTTGTTAATAAATTTGAGTTGTTTAAAAAAAAATTCAATTAAAAAAGATATAGAATCATTTAACATGTTATCAGTATTGTTTTTGCTTAGTGTGGACTACGGTTTGTAGAAGTGAACACCAGTGATGGTGTTCACCAGTAAAAAGTGATGCCCCAGTCGAACATGTGTGTATGTGAAATATGAACTAATAAAAAAAAAAAAAAAAAAAAGTGTGTTTTACAGGCTGTGCACATTTTTTTATACAGTAAAAAAAACAAAACAAAAACAATGACGAACAGCTCCTCCATTTTACAGCTGATGTTTCAGTTTAACGGAAAGCTGATTGGTTTGTTCTTGTCACATGACCCACTTGCGGTGTTAAAAAGACTCATTTATACCGCTTCTTTTTTTTTTTTTTTTAAATCTGTCCAACAAGAGTGTTGTTTTGTCGAGCTGTAAATGTGGTGCGGAAAAAATACTGAATAAACATTTCATCTTCATCCACTGATTATTGCGCCATTTTTACTTTCTTTTCAGTTCAGTATGTCTACATTGGGTTGTTTTGCAGTCTATAGTGTAAATTCAGGTATCAGATACGGGGCAGGACACCAGACAAACAGCCCCTTAGTTTGTAAATGTTTCGTCAAACTAATTTTCCATTTAAGGCTAACCCTGTCTTAGAAATATAGGAAAAAACTGTGATTTATTTTATACTTCTTGTCGATTATTTTGCCCTTTGGGATTTTCAGAAAGTTTGATTTTCGATTTTAAAGCATTTTTAGTGTAGTAAATTAAGGTACCATTTAAGTGTAAAAAAGTATGTTATTATACTACATCCGCCATTTCCATATCCACACGTGACCTATGACGTCATCTCCCGCCGCCTCATGGGATAATAAAGTGTGTATCCTGTGTATACTTCAAAATCCATGCCGAGGGTATCATCCGGCAACACCTCACATACCCAGGATTCTGACATACTACTCACTTTGTATACTCGGTTTTGCTTACTATATAGTATAAAACCACAATATTTCAGGCAGGACCCATTTATAAAAACTAAAAGCTCCACTACAGAGGACACGAGTCAACGGGGGGAGTCTCCGAAGGATATTCCGGATCTTAAACGATGGTATTTATATCATTTAAAACAAAACAATGAAATTGATTTAGCCTTAAAATCGAAGAATTGTTATATGTACGAAGCTAAAAATAATAATAAATCATTGACAAAGACATGACAGGAAACCTAAAAAAAACGTAAATAGCTTTATGATCACAAGGTTCAAATAGACATCAAGCATTTTTTGTCCTACAGTGAACCCTGACTTATAATTGCAATCGCAACCTGATGAAAATCACGTTCGATTTAATTGATTCATCCATCAATTATCCGATTTAGGATTTTACAGTCCAGTGGTTTTACTTCTGGACGGGTCAGACGATGTGTGTGTGTGTGTGTGTGTGTGTGTTTGTGTATGTATAAAATGTTTCTTGTTTCGGTGTCATTATTAACAGATCGTTATTTTACACGTGAAATTATTTCCTCTGTCCTGAGCGAAGCTGTGCGGAAAAGAAAAAAAAAAGCACGGCTACGGAACCCCATGAAACAGCATTTATGCAAATGGCTTAACAGAGAACAGTTACACAATCTCAATACGACAATCTCAGTATTGAAAATGAAGAGCTGGACACCTCTGGCTGAGACAATCCGATCTTTTAAAGAAATCAAACCTAGAAAACAAATTTGCAGGTCAGTTTGTTTTTTTTTTTTGTTTGTTTTTTTTAGCCAAGCGAAATCACCAGTAGGCTTCGAGCTCAATTTTGGACGATATTTTCTGCGTGGTTTAAATCGCTGCTGGGTTGTAAATCGTAATTTCTTCACATAAAGATTATGGCACAGTCGGTACTAACAGATTCCATGAAAAGGTGGTGGTATTTAAAGTCATCCGAACGCAGGTCTGTGATCTCAGTCATGTTAAAGCGTTATGTGTTTTATACACTAAGATTTCAGCTCACTAAATGTCAATGAGAGTCCAGGTAGTGGAGGAAGCTTCACAAGGGTATACCACCCCGGTGTATATAGTGTGTTTAGTTCTAACGTCCTGCGGTCTGGGGTGGGGGGTGGGCGATGCATCGGGCGCACGCCTTTCTCATCTGGTTTCCTGAAGGTCGGCAGGAGATCCGAGTAAACGGTTTTTATTCGCACTGAGGGAGTTGAAAATAAAGTGCTGATGATGATAAAGGGTGATAATCCGATGGATTTGTCCTCTTAAGTCCGAAGAGTTTAAGAAAGAAAAAAGATTAATTAAAGGCGGTTGGTTCGTCTTTGTCTCAGTGCGTAAGGAGATCCCAACTCCCAGAAGGTGCAAACTTGTAATTGTGAGAATCCTGCACAATCGTCGTAGGAATGCATGAGAATGAAAAGTTCGATAGTCAGTTAAGTGGCACACAGTCAGTCACACGCAGTCGGGACTCCTGTCTCAATCAGTCTGCAAAAGTTGCCTTTATCGTAGGGCTAACCGAAATGTGCTTAAGTCTCCTTTTTATGCGCGTCTCCGGGCGCATCCACAGTCACGCGGTCAGTCCAGTGTTTCTGAACGAATGACAAAAGATCTGCACGCAGGCTGTCTGTCTGTCTTGAGACGTCTGTATTGCGACGAGGTCGTACGTACAAGCAGTCGATACCCAACTTCTAGTCGCCTCTAAGCTGGAGGCAGTGTTTCGTCTTGATGCTTGTTTGTGTTGGACCTGTTTCCTTGGGATCATTTTGGGGTTCTGTGGAAGGAATTGATGCAAGTTGGGCGATAGATGTCTCAGAGCTGGTCATTTTTTTGGGGGGGGGGGGAATCAAGCCATTTCTCAAAACCAGTGACAGCAGGTGTGAAGGGAGCAGGAAAGGTCAAATGTTAAAGGTAAAGGTTAAGGAAGTCGACCAGCAACACAGGCTCTTGCAACGTCACACTCTTTAGAATCATTACTCCGTGATGGCTTTTCTAATGCTTAGAGTTGAAAGCCCTCCATGGGAGCCTCACACTGCTGGAAGAGGAACTGCTGCTGCTGCAGGTCGACGGCAGGGGCCAGAGCTGGATCCTCGTCCTCGGGGCTGAAGTAGCGCTCGATCAAATCGAATGCTTTTTGGTAGATCTCCTGGTTCTCGTGACCCTGTAGGAACTCCAGCTTATCCAGACCTGAGACAAGACGAAGAGAACCAAATGTGTCCTCAAACTGAAATCTCTTGTGAGAGGAATAGACGCAAAATTAAAATACAGACATGACTTACCGTATGCTTCCTCGATGAGGGCGCAGTACGGGTTGATTCCTCCTCCTCGCTTGGCTTCCAGCTCCCCTAGTCTGAGGATGTTCTCCAGACCATTGAGTGCCACTTGCACTATTTTGGAGTCCATCAGGGTGAGAAGATCACACAGAGGCTTGATGCAACCCAGATCCACCAGATGCCTGTTTGAAATAAATGCAATGACAGATCGATGGATTCAGACATTCTTATCTGTGCCACATTTTTAGTTACCCAACTAACCACACACGACTTTTGCTGTTAAGTTCCTTTTGTTTATTACTGTCAAAAAGAAATCTTGTAAAATATTGAAATTGGGAAATAGAATAAATAATCAGGAAGCATTTTCATTACGCTTCGTTCCTTTTTATACGAGCAACACCCAACCTGATCTGCTCAGCAGAGCCCCCGGACGTTGCGTTGGTGATGGCCCAGGCCGCTTCCTTCCTCGTCCGGAACTCAGCCACCTGAAGAATTGTGATAAGAGGAGGAAGCAAACCTGCGTCTATCACCATCTAGAGAAAAAAAGGCAGGAGGAGAACTCTTCATCAAGCACACACACACACACACACACACGCGCAGAACAGATGTCTATACTGAGCATGATTAGGACGCACCTGTATCTGTGCCCGGTTACCAGCTGTAATATTAGAGATTGTCCAACAGGCTTCTTTCTTGATAGACTCTTTAGGGCTACATAGCAGGTGAAGGAGACTTTGAAGAGCAGAGCAGTTCAGGATCACCTGATTATAAAAAAAAAAAAAAAAAAAACACAGCAAACGTGAAATTTTTATTTAATTGACAAGCCAAACACACTCCTAAAGGTGCAACTTTAATGCAATACATGAAAGTCATAAACCAGACATTTTGTTTTTAATCACCTGCGTCTGGACGTCGTCTCCTGTGACGATGTTCCCTACGGCCCGAAGCGCAGGGGAGACAACCTTATAATCTGAATGGCTACCCGATAACAGAGAAAAGAGAGGGAGTAAATAAGAAATCTAGTGTTGCAAAAGGACAAAAAAAAAATCTGGTAAATTCCCAGAATACAGCCTTGACTTACGAGTTTAATTGGTTTCGTGACGGAGCTCATAACTTAAATTACTCGTATGTCAAATCAATTTCCTTCATTGAAATGCCATTAATCGGTTTCTGGTCGCCTGTCTGACTAGCTATCGAGTGAGACGCGGGATGCTGGACGGATGTTACAGCGGTCAATCTGGCGTTCGCTACGCTAACTAGCAGTTTGTGTTTGAAGCTGCCTCGTAACCTTAATTTTAGCTCACAATAGCAAAAAAAATTGGCAGAGACGTATCTCGAAAAACTCGTTACTGCATTTCCATGTGAACTTATGGAAATATTCGAATTTGAAAACTAATTATAAATTGGAACTAAAAATTTTTTTAATACAAATTCTGAAAAAAATTATATAAACTTATAAAATTAAATATAAATATTATTGGCTTCCCCCCCAAATTTTTTAATATACACTTGCATTCAGGCTACTGTAAAGACAAAAGACAACAACAGTTCCTGCAGGAATATGCAAATTACTTCTTTCACCAGCATTCGAATATTCATAAGGTGAATCGTCACGTTCGAAGGTTTACAAACATCGACTCCATCATCAGTTAATCAGATCACAGTGTTATATTAGAAAACAACCTGCAAAGGACTACACACTCCACCACCTTCGACCCCTGGGTGTAATTTCTTACAGTAGCAGTTCCACCAGTCTGCGGCACACGCCCGAGTCTATAACAGCCTGGATCTTTTCGTTGGGTCCGTCAGACAGGTATGAAAGCGCCCAGCATGCATCAGCCAGAATGTCCGTGTCGTTGACAAAGAGCAGCCAGGAGAGCACGCTGAGGCATGGTGACACCTACACACACCCACACACACCTTTTGTATTTGGTATTTAATCAGCCACTTAAATAAATATATCTAAGATTACACACCTATTGTTCATTAATCTCAGAAAATTAGTCGCATATGCCATGTCAATGCCTGCTGCATGCTAACCCGTCAGAAGCACCTCTTACCTTGGTGAAATCTGGAGGTGGATTCTTGCCTCTGCACAGGTTAGACAAAGCCCACACTGCGTTTCTCATCATAGTCAAGCGGTTCTGTTTGGTCAAGAGCCTGTCAACAAACACTGTGTGTTAAGACGCAATACCGGTTTTGTCACTTGCCTGCTTTTCTCCCTGAGCGCCGTAGTTTAGAAGTATTATACGTACAAATATTTATTTATTTCAGTTCAGAAGAGAACTAAACTGCAGGAGGACAGAAAAGAGTCAAGTTTAGATTCTGCTTTATGGTATTGTTTAGTCAGGTCGGTCCACCCAGGAGCTGTTGCGCACTGTAACACTGAGAAAGATTTTGTCTGTCTCATCATTGCATGGACATGTACTAACGAGCTGTTGCGCTGCCGCTGGGAGATGATGAAGCGGAGGAAGTGACTCGAGCGAAAGACACATCACCTCACAGGTCAACAGCAGGAGTCGAATTTCATTCATCATGTCGGATATTCATTAGTTTAATAAAAGTTTAATACAAGTGCGTGTTTTTTTTTTGTTTGTTTGTTTGTCTAAGCAGCCGACGCTAAATCTGACGGAAAATCTTTAAACCCCCACGGTGGAAAAACTTCCTCACCGTCACAACCCGAATAAACAGTAAATTTTGAATTGTCAGGTAGATAAAATAAATAAATAAATAAATAAATAAATCCAACCCAGGACAGAAAGGTCAATTCGGGACACTTTTTGAGAAAGAAACCTACTGTATAAGTGAGGGAAGAATGTTGCAGTCCAAGACGTAGTCTCTGCACTCTGTGCTGTCTCCTGCAATGTTCCCTAATGCCCACACCGCCTGCAGAGAGACACAAGGTTACAGGAGGTTATGAGAGACAGATATACTGACAATCAGAGAGACAAAGTAAGAATCGACACAAATGACAGAAACAGAGAGACGGAGAGAGATAAAGAAAAAGAAAGAAAAGACGGCGCGATTGAAATTAATATACAAATTCACTGCATTTAAAAAAAAAATAAACAGATGACCTGGAGTACGGTTAACTGTACCTGCTCCTGGACATCCTCAAAGTCAGAGCAGAGCATCTCTATGAAGATGGGCACGGCGCCAGCCTGGATCACCACGCGTGTCTGGTGAGATGTTCCAGAAGCGATGTTCGTCAGGACCCACGCCGCTTCAAACTGTGAAGATGCAACACTATTAGTGACCTGTTACTGCTGAACGTTTTAGGCACAGGAACGCATGCACATTCCTCTAGCGTGAGCTTATCACAAGAGCATTCCATCGGGAGTGAGTAATGGCTGCCGTGGGTCTGAGAGCTCAGAGTGGGATCCTAGCTGTTCGGCATGCACAGAATGAGGTGGTGTGGTGTGGTTATGGCTAGTGTGAAAAAAAATATATATATATATTGCGATAATGAACTGTATCTATATCACGATCAGTTCATGTGAAACCAAAAGCTGGAATTTCAGGCAGTTTGTTGCAATATATTAAAGTTCAATACTGGAAAATGATAAACATCAACTGATCATTGGTGACTTGTGTGTGTGTGTGTGTGTGTGTGTGTGTGTGCTTTACCTGTAGTGTGCAGTTCTCCTTCCTTTTCAGGAACTCCACAAAACGCTCCACTACACCGGGGGTGGCAATGACTTCATCGATAGGGGGGTTGGGCTCTAACAAATGCGCACACACACACACACACACACCACGCAAATAAGCATCTATACATCTTATATACACACATACAACAAAAGAAACTGTTATTATTATTAACAATGAGTGTGTTAATAATTACGATACTGAAAAATCCTTGCATCTAAAGTGTGTACTGTAACCTTTCGATAAAAGCTTCCTGAAGCGCTGTGTTCCCATAAGCTGCTGTTCTGCAGAACTGGAGAAGATCATCTGGTTCATGTCCTCAGATATAATAGCACCCTAAATTTAAAAAAAACCCAAAAAACAACACAGTATTTTAGTAACCTGCTCTGGTACATTTACATGCATGCGCATACATTGATGCAAAACGATCAACAAGCTGCAAAGCTTTTATAGCGAGCTAATGAG
Source organism: Bagarius yarrelli (assembly GCA_005784505.1). Classification (NCBI taxonomy): domain Eukaryota; kingdom Metazoa; phylum Chordata; class Actinopteri; order Siluriformes; family Sisoridae; genus Bagarius; species Bagarius yarrelli. The sequence continues at coordinate 2,534,813 of VCAZ01000024.1, forward strand.
CCATCCTGAGGCACCAACAGCTGCCGCCGAAAATTTACCTCAATAATGTGACGGTATTTGTGTTTTAGAAGTGTTGACAACACGCAGACTAAAGTTCTATGTGGAACGTGTAAATCTTGAGTGGCAACGTAAAGGAGAAACACTACAAAATCTTTACAATCACAATTTGTATCAGCTACGCTCGGCAGAACAATCTTTAAACACAGGTAATGGTTCCATCATTTTTTTTTGCAATTATTGTATTGCATATCGAATTCCGCATAATTTAGCATGCTAACGCATATTGCATTTATCTCCATATCGTGCAGCCCTACTTTGCGGCATGAATTTCAATGTGTGTTGCATTCAAATGCTATAATTTAACTAATGCCTATCTTTTTGTTCTATATGTTTCACAGCAGAAAAACGTTGTTCAGTTCTTACCGCAATCTGGTCCATGTTATTGGCCTGGGATTCCAGGTAGCCGCTGTCTGACATCCCATCATCCTCCAGTGGGCAGTCTTCCTCCACTGTAGCCACATTCCTCCGTTTGAACAGCTGCAAAGCCACAAACAGCTTAAAACTTTTAGACTTAATTACAGGTAAATAGGACTGGGACGATAATCGATATTGTATCGAATCGCAATAAACTTTGAAAATAACGATAACGATATTTTTACGAAATGATACAAACCAAACCATTTTAAAATACACTAAACACACAGTACAATCAGTGTGTGTTGTTGTCAGACCGGCAACAATCAAACGTACATTCACAAAAAACTTGCTTATAAAGCCATTTATCCCTAAAAAAATCTGTAAATTATGAAGTCCAGACACTTTTATATGTTGATAAACATCCACGAATGGTGTATAAGCTGAGCTGAGCTCTGAATGTGAGTCGTGATATTTTTGCTAACATGAGGCAAACGCTACACAAAACAATTAAAATAGCCATTGCACTTGAACCTGCCTATCGGCTCACCTGTTCATCTTTCTTCTGTTTGCGTAGCTGCAGGCCCTCTTCCTCCCTCCTCCTCCTCATCTCATCTGTGTTAAGCGATTTGTTCTTGTAGCTCCGGAGTCGTGCATTGTCCTTTCCTTGACTCATTGTGTGGCCTTAATGAAAGAAGGAAAATATCGCAGCATGTTAAGTGTTAATGAAGTGTCTAATGTGTTTGTCATTACTTATTTCCAAATGCACAAAATGCAGGAAATACCCAGAGTAATAACATCTATTTTTCTAATAAGCAGGTACTGGTAAAAGAATTATCTTATCCTAAAAAATTAAACAGTCAATGTTTAAGGTGTTCGACTGCTATTTTGAAGATTGTGGGTTCGATTCCCAGCATCACTTAATTGCCACTGTTGGGCCCCTGGGCAAGGCCCTTAACCCCCAATTGCTCAGGTGTATAAATGCGATAAATGTAAGTCGCTGTGGATAAATGCGTCTGCCAAAATGCTGCAAGTGTAAATGTTGTTTGTGCAGAAACGTCACTGGAACCTCTGAAGGATTACGTGCTTCTCGTATCTGCAGTGTTTGGAAAAACAACCATTGCACAACTGCAGGTTATCTTCTTCCCAGATATCTGAACCAGGCGAGTGTTTATTTCTGTCTCATTGTTCCAGGTGTTGGATTTTAAAGTTACTGATGGGGTGCAGATTTTTTTTTGGCAAAAACACCATCCAGGAAACGGGATCCTGTCTGTGATCTGTCTCATTGGGATTAACTGATTCATGGCAACTAGAATAAAGATGCTAATCAGTGATTTCTATACCAGCCTGTCCAGTTGGGGTTCTTTTTTTTCTTTTTTTTTTTAAGCCGTATTTTTTCCCCTGGAACGTTCGAAATTTTCCATAATATTTCCTAAAATTCCAGCTATGGTAATGACTGCATTTAATTTTTCAGACATGCGCACTGGCGCGCCTGTACACCATGTACACTGCATGAAAACACAGTTTCTAACGAACCAGATGTACACTTCGAAAACAGTCTAGAACGAGTACGAAATCTTCACACCTCCACACGTATTTTTGATGATATTTGCCGCTATTTAATATTTTATATCACATAATGGACGTCAATAAACAAAACCACTAACACACAGCAAGCTAGCCGCAATGTCGTTCCTAACGGCTTCTTCGAAAATATTTTTCCCCATCCGCATTCAGTCAAACCCCGCCTACTCAGCCAGGATTGGTTTGTCGACAAGACAACGCGCACGTAAAAATATATGGACCAATTATATTTCAGGAAACCAAACACTACTAGCCAATCATGAAGAAAGAGGCGGGACTTGTCAAAAACGTGTAGGAAAAAAAAAAATAACCGCCTTACTGGCGTCACTGGCTAGATCTACTTCGGATGGCTTGTTTATCGTGTCTCCAAGATGATTTTAAGTAGTTTTCTGATCACCCTTTTCCACTGAATGGGTATAAATAAAAAGTCAGTGAAAAATCATTCTAATTCTTTAACACACTGACCTGTAAAAGGGTCTCGATTTATCCACACGTCGTTCGAGCCAGTGATCTGAAGTGTCCGCCGGTATTATGCTTATGCGCATGCGTTGTTCTGAAGGCAGCCGTTTAGTTAGCGCATGCGTATTCATGTTTTTTTTTTTTTTAAATAACGTGTTTAAATATTTTAATTCAGTAAGCGTCATAAATAATTCGAATGTAATAGTTTTCTACAGTAACACCTGATCGCTCTACATTTAGTAGAAGGGCAAACAATGTTTGACAGATTTTCTGTGCTGAAGTCTTTAATCAAATGCCTATTTTGCATTTATTTGCATTTCATATACGTCTAAATGGGTTAGGGTTCAAATCCACCAGACAAAAGCATGAAAAGTTGCAGCCCAGAAAACCAATGACAAGCAAACAGCTATACTAGCAATCGTTTGTTTTCAATTATTTGTTTGCGGTCTAATAATTTATGGTTAGGGTAAGAGCAGGCCCGAGTCTTGCCAACCATAGAAGGGTGGGCAGACGGGGGTTTTTTTTACACCCTTTCTTTAAACTTGTCAGCACAGAGCCAGCCTCAGACTGCTTTTATCATATTACAAATCGTACAAAAGAAAATAAGAACCGCTGTCTTTAACGAATTTTGATTGGGTGGGCAGGACAAACGTTTGAGTGGGCTCAGCCTACCCATGCCCATGACTAGAGCCGGCCCTGGGCAAGAAATAACCAGACTAATAACCGCATACGACAATCCCGAGTACTACAATCATTTATCCCCACAATCTAGCCTGCTGTCAAGAACGCAACCAGACAGCAGACACCAAAAACCTGGACCTGTCCATTATGTATTATTCCTAAATCCAGGGTCCCTATTTTGTCTTGAGCAGTTGAGATTTAATAAAAAATTGCTTTTGAAGGTGAATTAATTTGTGAACATAGTTAGACGAGGTGCTGATTAACCCTAATTAACATGTGAAACATTAAACGCATGAATAAATGAATGAATGGATGGATGGATGAATGAATGAATGCGCCCTATAGCCTGATTTCTATAACGATGATATATATATATATATATATATATATATATATATATATATATATATATATATATATATATATATATATATAATAATATATATATATATAATTTCTATAACTATGATATATATTAAATATGTACCAAACTAAAATGCATGTCTTAAATGAAGTCAGATGTTTGCTAGATATACTCATGTGTATTCTTTAGGTCCTACGCGCGCCCCCTGGCGTCTCGGTGATGTAGTGCAGTAGTCTGTAACACTGCAGGATAAACATAAAGCGTGCTGGACTTTGCATACACCAGCCTTGGCTATAGACACATACTGTCCTTAAAACCTGCTGTCAGAATCAAAATCCTGCGTTTCCAATGACTGTGACGGTCTACCAGTGTTTACGGCATGTTACTGTATCTGCATTTAGATCTGTTCATTATGTGGGACACAGAGCTGGACTGAGGACATCATGCATCCATCAGAACAGAGGAGGTACATCTCAACTAGGTAAAAATAGATAGATAAAAATGATAAGTGTTGTGAGCTTTACAGACGAGTCCTATGGGTCTGTTTTACCTTGATTTTTATAATATAAATGATTATACGAATAAGCATGTATGATTTTATAATGCACACAGTTACGAGTCTTTAAAGAATTTTTTAAGCAATAGTTTTAAAAACCCTATAAAATAAACATGCACGTGAATGAATTAGCAATGTTTATATCTTAATGTATATTTAAATGAGTATTAATCAAATCACTATCATTAAAAAACTAAATTCTAATCAATAGCATACTGAAATAAATAAAAAAAATAAATTCCTAATAACTACCTTGCACTTTTTAATCTAATAGTCGCACAAGCCTCCATATCTTCCTTCCTTGTTTTTTGTATCTCTAGTAAGTTCATAGGGCACCAAATAATCTGTAATTAGAGTCTTATCATCTTAAAGGTTAAACAAACATTAACTCATTGTTAACTCAAGTATTTTCTTTATTTTTATGATGAGCTTTTTTGTGTCTATTATCAAAATCAACTCCAAAGGTGAAATGAAGCGCTGTCCTTTAAATCAGGGGTGAAGCCAAATGACTACTAATTCAGTGATGATGATTTCAGACTCAGTCGTGACGTATGAACAGCTTAAGGCCATGCTGGCCAATCGCAGTGTCCAGTTATTCGACGTCCGAGATCCCGACGAGTTCCAGGCAGGCCGCATTCCTGATTCGGTCAACGTTCCACGTGAGCAATATCTCATATCAATTTCCTGATGCAGTATATGTTATAGGTCAATCATACAATTACAGTGCTGTTGAAGTGTTTATCTGATTAAATACCAGGTGGTGATTAATAATCGGGGACAGTCGCTTTAAAAGTAGTTTGGAAAAATGACTATAGTCATTATTTATTATTAAAGAGTAACAATAAAATATTTTTACCTGATATTTAGAAACATTTAGAAGGTTTTTTTAAAAAAAAATTTTCGGTACTAACTAAACATGCTGCTTTTAGTCTTTTTTATTTTGAAGAGAGAGACAGAGAGAGAGACAGAGAGAGAGACAGAGAGAGGATGATGATGAGAAGTAAGACAGTTTGCTATATTAGCAGTGATACACTAAATGTAATTATAACTTGAATTCTGTACTATAAAAGATACAACATTCTAAATTACACTGCTTTGTGGCTTATTTCCTGCGATATAGGACAGTAGTGTCTCAGTATATCTGCTCCTAAACTCCTGAGTGAAAGGACAGTCTGATCTCTAAACTCGACTATAAGTTAATTTGTATAAAAATGTCCACAAAATTGCATTCATGCCATCATTTTCCTTTCATTAAACAGTGGGGCAGCTCGAAGAATCACTGAAACTTCCTCCAGAGCAATTTGAAAAGCTTTTCATGGTGAAAGCACCCAAAAAGGAGGACGAAAACATCGTTTTTCAGTGCCGATCAGGCCGTAGGAGCTTAACGGCTCTTGACATTGCCTGGCGTCTGGGATTCAGCAGGCAAGTATCGAAGAATTCGTATGCGCTGTGAGCCTCATGCAAGGCTCGGCTTGCTTAACTCACACACTCTCTGCTTTTCTCTTTCAGGGCACGGCACTATGCGGGAGGATATATTGAATGGGCTGAGAAAAAGAAACTGTAGCTAATTAGTGTGTGAAGCACAAAGTTTGGCACAGCATCTCCGCTTCTCTTCGTTTGTGTATGAGAAAAGACTTAAACGTCTGTTTTAATTGAATGTTTGCGGTTGTGTATTTACTAGTTGGGATAATAAAAATGTATTAAAATGAAAAATACATATCAATAATAATGTTTCTTTTTGTGTAATGATTAAAGGAAGGATGAAGTCTGAGTTTGGCTGATGTTTTGCCCTGGTATACTGTAGATAAATGCGGCCTATCAGTGACAGTCGTGTCATGTGATTACCCCTAGATTTTATCTCTATTACTCATCAGTTTACACATCATTTGACAGACGTTCTTATCCAGAGCGACTTACATTTATCTCATTTATACAACTGAGCAATTAGGGGCCCAACAGTGGTCACTTGGTGGAGCTGGGAATCAAACCTTTAATCTCCAGGTTGGTAGTCCAACACCTTAACCATGAGCCACCACTTCCCGAAACTTCATCACTGGCTCCTAATAAAAATTTCAGCTACATTTTTTCTTCTCCTTTTTCTCCTTAAAACCTTCAAACCCAAAGCCGAGGCCAAACTTACAGCAGGAACCCAGCACAGTGTAACAGAAGCCAGCAGGAGGCAGTAGTGAGATGTTTAAGCTTTCTGTGGTCCATAGTAGAATTTTTACAGCTAGAACTCTAACCTCATGGCCACATCTGCTGTGAAACTAATTAGACTGACAGGATAGATGTGGTCATTCCTGCTGTCAGACTGATACACAACTCAAGAGGGGCACATTGCTCAGGCTGATGCCCCAGCTCAAGGTAAACAAATCATGCAGCAACTGACTCCTGTTTTAAAAAAAAAAGGCAATTACAAAGCAGACAACGATAACAGAGAGAGAGAAAGAGATAGTCATCATTGTGAATATCTGGTTTTGGACTAAGACGTTCCTTTAGTCATTAAATCAATGTGCTGTTTTCTCTGCACTACAGAAGCTCATCAATGGTCCAGACATCAGTAAAGACTCAAATGTTCAATCAACTTTCATTATTAAATGTGTTAATATGATGAATTGGCTTTATTTTTTATCATCAATATAATGGGAGTTAATTCTCTCTAGTTAATTGCATTTAAAACGCAATAAAAGAGGAGTAAGTGACACGGTCCTAAAACAGACAATAATTAATGTCGAGACAGCAAATTAAAAGAATAGACTGTCTGTCTAGACTGAGAGACAGACAGATGGATAGATATACAGGTGGATACCAGGATAAATAGATGATTAGATGGAGAGATGGATGATAGATTAGATGGATGGCGTGACAGACCAATAGACTGACATACAGAGGGTTAGGAAATGGACAGATAGATAGATGGATGGATGGATGGATGGATGGATGGATGGATAGATGGATGTATGGATAGATGTATAGTTGGATGGATAGATGGATTTAGGAATAAATAGATAGGCAGACAGGCAAACAGACATACAGACAGACAGACAGACAGATAGATAGATAGATAGATAGATAGATAGATAGATAGATAGATAGATAGATAGATAGATAGATAGATAGATAGACAGAATGGAATGTAAAATAGATAAGTAGATCCTTATTTAGCCTCCAAAAAGATTCTATTATATCACACGATGCCTTTTTTTTCTTTTTTTGTAGTTGTGTGACGTGTTTTATATTCACACGCAGCCGCATGTACACCGGAACACCAGTGCAAAAACGCGCACCAAAACCAGTTAAAACTCAGTTTAATTAATTTATTTAAAGAAAACAAACATACAGCAGCGACTATTAGTATATGCCGAAAGTCAAGCCTGTAGATTATTCGGTGAAATCGAGGTTTCTGAGATGGTTTTAGATTTCAGTATCCAGACTAGTTGAGGAGCAGCGCTGAGAGGAGCACCTGCACTTCTCTCTCATCTTTAATGCTGCTTCTAGGACTCCTGCAGTGATGGATGAATCTCACATTCGTCTTTTTGTCTTTGTGTGAAGAGGAAGAATCGTCGGAGGATGCTTTCCACCCTAAAAAGCGCTCGGCTCATTCGCACAGAAAAACCTGGAAAAGGCGCGCGCTCTCAGGAGCCACATGGAGATGCGCTCTCACGGGACAGACTCGCAAAACACTCCTGGATTTTAATGGAATAAGTGGATGACAAGAAAGTGTGCAGTTGGTGTATTTTGAATCCGAGGTGCAGCACCGAGCATTGGTGAGAAGCTCTATATGCTCTCCATCCAGAAGGAGACAGGAGGACATGGAGAATATCATAGGCGAAGTGTGGGGAGAAGTTTGAGCGCACAGGAGCAGGTGCTTTAACCCAGGTAATATCGTCAGCATGGATCTTTTTATCCAGACAATAATTATCGGATGCTGATAGTGCATGTGTGTGTGAAGTGCCCACTTGTAAAAGTTTATTTTTTAAGCATTAGTAAGTAATTAAGGCTGCATTTACACTGCACATATCAAGTAACCCAATCCCGATTTTTTTTCTCCAACGTTGCACAGATCGGATTTGACTCATGACAGTGTAAACAGGAAAAAAGCATATGGATTCTGATATTTTCAGATCGGATTTATGTCTCATTCGTATGTAATAATTAATCGGATATGAATCGGATTTTAGCGTGTGCTGTTTAAACAGGCAGATCGGATTTTCACCTGTCAATACGGATCGAACGTCACTGAATAAGTGACGATGGCGCATGACGTCAACTCAGGTGGACAGCAACAGCAATTTATAATAACTAACAACAACTGTGTATTTTGATGTTTATTAATTTTGTTCAGTGTAACAAATGTTTTAACAGTCTAAAACTAGTGGTAAAGAAGGTCCTGGGTTTTATTCCCCTGCAGGGGTCTTTCTGTGTGGAGTATGCATGTTCTCCCCGTGCTTGCTCTCCAGTTTTCTCCAACAGTCCAAAACAGGTATGTTAGATTGATTGGTGATTCTAAATTTTCCATAGGAGTGAGTGTGAGCGTGTGTGTGTGAGTGTGTGTGTGTGGCCCTGTGATGGACTGGCGACCTGTCCAGGGTGTCCCCCCTCCTGCCTTTTACCTTTTAGGGATGGCTGGGATAGACTCCAGCAGATCCCTGTGACCCCGAATTAGGAAATAAGCAGGTCTAGAAGATGAATGAATGAATAAATGAATGAATGACCTGCAGTGTAAATGCAGCCTAAGTCATGGACTTAGGAAGAAAGAAAGTCTGGTTCAGATCGTCAATATGGACCTGTTTCCAGTGTTCATCCGGATCATATAAAAGAATCAGTTAGTTTTATACCTTACACTTATCTTATTTATACAACTGAGCAATTAAGGATTAAGAGCCTTGTTCAGTGGCAACTTGCTGGTGCTGGGAATCGAACCCTGATCTTTCAGGTATTTATCCAACACCTTAACCACTGAGCCACCACCTGCCCTGATACCCAGCTAACAAATGTATGTCCAAAAATGTAAAAAAAAAAAGGCTATTTTGTGTAACATTAATAGAATGTTATTTTATCGTTATTGTTCTACGTTTGTTCTACGTTTTCTCTCGACATTTTGAGAACATTCATCATGTACTAATAACGCCATAAGAACATTCCAAGAACATTGTCCTAAAAACGTTTTCTTTCAAAATCACAAGAGCGTATAGAAACTATAAATCACTTTATGAGAACGTTCCATGAACATTATTTTAAGAACATTTAGACAGCTTTAACTTTCCCTGTCAGTCGGATATGGACTCATATAGCACTTATATGAAACACTACACATTCAAGCAAATAATTTCTCGTCTCTGTAGTTTAATAAGTAATAATACGCATAATTTTAAAAACACCAGTGTTCCTGTTCATGGATAATAATTCTCCATTAAAAAGGGTCAAACGATGTCCACCGCCCCTCCCCCTATTCCCAAGACACATGTTAGGAACCCTTAGAGGTATTTAACAATTCGTTACAGCATGTCATAATAAGTTTTACACAGAAATCTAATCCCGTATTAAATCTACTATAGGCTAGAATGTCTTTAAGTCTACTTGAATTGTCCAGCTTTTTTTTTCCTGGGTCACCATTCAGAATCTTTTTACACTAATCTCAAAAAAGTGATAGAGAACATCTCCTATGTAACAGGGTGAATTTATAAGTTTTACCCAATTATGGGTATTTTGTCTAATATTCCTGTATTATTACCAATGAAGAACATTTCAAAACCCCATCAATTTCTGTGATTGTCTTTTTTAAAAGAATGACCCTTTTTTTTGTACCCCATGTAGCCGGTATTAAGGCAATTCGTTCAATTTCCTGAGATTAGTACAAACAGGCGGCTGAAGGCTAACTGAAATGGCATTGTCAAAACAGAGAAAATAGAGGTGGAATAAGGACTGACCCACAACACCGCTGATATTAATACTGCAGCTGAAATTAGACTGTTCATACTGATGTAGCTTTTTCCATTTCTGCCTTAAACTGATCTTAATTTGATTTCAGAGGTGATGTAGTGACTTGACAAAAGCATATTTGTAAAGGCAAATAATTCAAGGGGGAAAAAGGAACAATAGTACCATATCATCGCTACAATACTAGCTATTATTCCATAACTATCTATTGTCACACTTCTATATTCTATCCATATTTACTCTGTATTTACTAGTTAATACATCCATAACTATCTATCCTTACACTTCTCTCTATTCCATCCATATTCACTCTGTATTAACTGTATCACACATCCATAACTATCTATCCTTACACTTCTCTCTATTCCATCCATATTTACTCTGTATTTACTGTATCACACATCCATAACTATCTATCCTTACACTTCTCTCTATTCCATCCCATATTCACTCTCTCTAGTATTTAACTGTATCACACATCCATAACTATCTATCCTTACACTTCTCTCTATTCCATCCATATTCACTCTGTATTTACTGTATCATACACTATCCATAACTATCTATCCTTACACTTCTCTCTATTCCATCCATATTCACTCTGTATTAACTGTATCACACATCCATAACTATCTATCCTTACACTTCTCTATATTCCATCCATATTTACTCTGTATTTACTGTAATATACATCCATAACTATCTATATCCTTACACTTCTCTCTATTCTATCCATATTCACTCTCTATTTACTGTAATATACATCCATAACTATCTATCCTTACACTTCTCTCTATTCCATCCATATTACTCTCTATCTATTTACTGTAATATACATCCATAACTATCTATCCTTACACTTCTCTCTATTCCATCCATATTCACTCTGTATTTACTGTATTATAAATCCATAACTATCTATCCTTACACTTCTCTCTATTCCATCCATATTTACTCTGTATTTACTGTATCACACATCCATAACTATCTATCCTTACACTTCTCTCTATTCTATCCATATTTACTCTGTATTAACTGTATCACACATCCATAATTATCTATCCTTACCTTACACTTCTCTCTATTCCATCCATATTCACTCTGTATTTACTGTATCACACATCCATAACTATCTATCCTTACACTTCTCTCTATTCCATCCATATTCACTCTGTATTAACTGTATCACACATCCATAACTATCTATCCTTACACTTCTCTCTATTCCATCCATATTTACTCTCTATTTACTGTAATATACATCCATAATTATCTATTGTCACACTTCTATATTCTATCCATATTTACTCTGTATTTACTAGTTAATACATCCATAACTATCTATCCTTACACTTCTCTCTATTCCATCCATATTTACTCTGTATTTACTGTATCATCCAAACACTTGTATATATATATATATGTCATTCTTTGCCTGCTATAACTGTATCATACTATAGATACCATATATACACACTACTGCACCTTCTGTACATTATTTACCCTCACCTCTGTAATTATCAACCTCATTTCCTTATTTATTGCACTGCTATTTATTGTAATTAAGCCACTTATGCACTTCTGGTTAGATGCGAACTGCATTTCATTGGCTCTGTACCTGTACCTTGCACAATGACAATAAAGTTAAAACAAATCTAATCTAATCTAATCTAATCTAATCTAAGATAATCTAATCTAGTCTATTAATAGACAATATGTGTGTTAGCATGTACCGACACGCATTTATTATAAGAGTGACAAATTAGTAATTACTTTTAATTCAAAATGACTATTTTTTTAGAATTTTTCCCTCAACAGTTTCTCCAAAGTTACTGTAATCATGGCTTATTCCATTCCAATCACTGCTTCTAGTCCGCAATGTAAATATGCACCCTCTCCAAGACCACTTATGCAGCATCACAGGGCAGCTCATCGTGGTTAAAGGAGACATTATAAACATCTGGAACTGGTTTGTGTTTTTATGATTACCATAGAACCAGGAAATTTCGTCCAGGTTCTGCTGTAGGTATCTCTCTCTCCTCTGTATATCTGACATTAAGCTTTGTTGTACGACTTGCATCCACTTGCACCTTATTTAATTAATGTGTTTATTTGTTCCTTTTTTTTTTTTTTACATTCCTTAATTCCCAGATTTTTACTCTATGGCAATGTTGCACAGCAATGATTGGTGGTGGAATGACTCAGAGCGATCTGGCACCGGGATGCCCAACTCCAGCACCGGACAAGCTGTAGAGGAAGTAGGACGCAACTACTACGCCATGCTTTACTCGTTACTTATCCTGGCGATCATATTCGGGAACGTGCTGGTGTGTTTGGCAGTGGTTCGAGAGAAGTCGCTTCAAACCACAACCAATTATCTTGTGGTTAGTTTGGCTGTGGCTGACCTGCTGGTGGCTTCCCTGGTCATGCCCTGGGCTGTTTATTTAGAGGTAAGCACAAAGAGACGCCGTAGTAAAGCTGACCCTGACCGGGGTGAAGAGGTTACTGAAAGTAAAGCGAGTGATAGTGAAAGGGGCAATATTTCATTTTGGGACTGACTTGATTGATGGATGTTGTTTTGTCTTGGTGTCTCCATCTGGCTGAAATTTGTAATCTGAGCCCATGACCAGGGGCAAGGTCAAAAACATGAAACTATTACATTTATTATCACTGTGTTCAAAATGGGCAGAAGTCAAACTTCTAGTTATTTGAACAAAAAAATAATTAAAGACAAAGTAACACAGAGTTTATGTAAATCTTGTCTAATAATTATAATTAATTCTAAAATAATTTTGACAGTTTACAAAATAGCTTCTAGTGTAAGAACGTTTTAGATTGAAAACATTTCTTAGAAAGAGAGAAAAAGAGAGAGAGAGAGTGAGAGAGAGAGAGAAAAAGAGAGAGCGAGAGACAGAAAGAGAGAGAGAGAGAGAAAGACAGAGAGAAAGAAGAGAGAGAGAGAGAGAGAGAGAGAGAGAGAGAGAGAGAGAGAAGAGAGAGAGAGAGAGAGAGAGAGCATTTTAGTGCTTCACATCTTATCAATGAGGGAAAGTGACATCACTTCCTGTATCTTCTATATTTACGTGAGATAATTGTACGGTTATGTGGAGGAGAGTTTAAGAGTTTGGGGGTGTTTTTTTTTGGCAGGTGGTTGGCGGCTCCTGGTTTTTCAGCCGTTTGTACTGCAACATATTTGTGATGTTGGACGTGATGATGTGCACAGCCAGCATCCTCAACTTGTGTGCCATCAGCATCGACAGGTAACTTCACCGCTAATTCATCCTGGGGTTTCCTGCAGTGGGGATGTTTCCAAATTACAGCTGCTTTAACAACATGTCATCTGTTTTAAAACATTTTTTCAAGCAGGTTATATTCATTTAGATCAATTGAAAATATAACTATCATTTTAATACTCAGTCGGGTTTACTATATTGTTTTAGGGCTTCATTTATGTATCTTCTATACCCGCTTATTCTATAATTCGGGGTCACAGGGATCTGCTGGAGTCTATCCCAGCTGTCTCTGAAAGGGCGAAAGACAGGAGGGGGACACCCTGGACAGGTCACCAGTCCATCACACACTCACACTAACTCCTGTGGGCAATTTAGAATCACCAGTCAATCTAACATACATGTTTTTGGACTGTGGGAGGAAACTGGAGAACCCCTAGTAACCCTACGCAAGCAGAACATGCAAACTCCACACAGAAAAAAAACCCTGCCCGGAAAATCGAACCCGGGACCTTCTTGCTGTGGGGCAACAGTGCTAACCACTAAGCCACCGTGCATTAAGGGCAAGTGTAGTGGAAGGCTAAATTTGATTTAACTATTTGAAGCTGATGTATTGTTTGTGGAATACTGGAGTCAGAGTGACGCTTTTCTAGAAGAATGTCACTCATGAGATAAAATTAATTAAGCACTGTATAATAACAATAATACAAATCACAGGAGCAGGCAAAATGGATAAATCTAGTTTTATTTAATTAATGCTTTGACAACTTTCTTAGAAATGGCCCACGATTTGTCTCAATAAAACGGACACTTTTAATTAACTTTCAAAGTTAATTAATTTGCAAATAGTGAGGGTGTTTGTGGATCAGAGGAGATTTTAATTACACTCCATGCTGAATGACACGGTTTGAACCTTTATCACCGGCGTCATTATCATATCAGTTATTTCCGAAACAAATCCAAATGCAATCAGTGGAGGCGGCTAGGTATCGGCTAAACGCAGGGAATAATGGGTCTGTTTTCATGGAGTGAAATGGACGAGACTACAAAGGAGGCTGATTAATATTCATTGTGTTTCAAAACAGAACCCTATCCTGATTACACATGTTCACACACATCCTGCTTCTGTCTTTCTGTATTTCACTGCCTCTTTTTTATTCGTTTCTCTATCTAGTCTCGTCTGTAATTTATTATTAATACCAATACAAAAGAAAGCCTTAAACTCAGTGACAGATAGAATGTAAAAACACACGAATCGGTCTGCTATATTAAACGCCAAACAATGTTTTTACTTCATGAGGTACGTTGAAAATCTATCTGTCTATCTATCTATCTATCTATCTGTCTGTCTGTCTGTCTGTCTATCTATCTATCTATCTATCTGTCTCTATTAGTCTGTCTGTCTGTCTGTCTATCTATCTATCTATCTATCTATCTGTCTGTCTGTCTGTCTGTCTGTCTGTCTGTCTATCTATCTATCTATCTCTCTCTATCTATCTTTCTGTCGTGTCTCGTCTTTCGTCTGTCTTGTCTGTCTATCTATCTATCTATCTATCTATCTATCTATCTATCTATCTATCTATCTATCTGTCTGTCTGTCTGTCTACTTGTCTCCTCTGTGTGCTTGCTCTATCTATCTATCTCTATCTATCTATCTGTTGTCTGTCTGTCTGTCCCTGTCTTCTGTCGTCCTGTCTATCTATCTATCTATCTATCTATCTATCTATCTATCTATCTCTATCTATCTTATCTATCTTTCCTGTCTGTCTGTCTTCTGTCTTTCTGTCTGTCTGTCTATCTATATCTATCTATCTATCTATCTATCTATCTATCTATCTATCTATCTATCTATCTATCTATCTATCTATCTATCTATCTATCTATCTATCTATCTATCTATCTATCTATCTATCTGTCTGTCTGTCTGGTCTACTTCTGTGTCTATCTCTGTGTGCTGTCTATCTATCTATCTATCTATCTATCTATCTATCTATCTATCTATCTATCTATCTATCTATCTTCGTCTGTCTGTCTGTCTGTCTGTCTATCTGTCTGTCTATCTATCTATCTATCTATCTATCTATCTATCTATCTATCTATCTATCTATCTATCTATCTCTCTATCTGTCTGCGATGCTCTGCCTCCCTATCCTATCTCTCTATCTATCTATCTATCTATCTATCTATCTATCTATCTATCTATTATCGTCTATCGACTCTATCTATCTGTCTATCTATCTTCTGGTCTGTCTCTGTGTGCTATCTATCTATGTATCTATCTATATCTATCTATCTATCTATTCCTAGTCTATCTAGTATCTATCTATCTCTATCTATCTATGTCTGTCTGTCTGTCTGTCTATCTGTCTGTCTATCTATCTATCTATCTATCTATCTATCTATCTATCTATCTATCTATCTATCTATCTATTATCTAAAATTTTTTTTCTTTATCTATCTATCTATCTATCTATCTGACTCTATCTATCTCTATCTATCTATCTATCTATCTATCTATCTATCTATCTATCTATCTATCTATCTATCTATCTCTATCTATCTATCTACTATCTGTCTATCTCTATCTGTCTGTCTGTCTGTCTGTCATCTATCTATCTATCTATCTATCTATCTATCTATCTACTCTTGCTATGATGGATTCCTTCTCATTCCTTAAAATGATCCTTTCTTTCGTCTGCCTCTATTAGCTGTCTGAAGCTCTTGGCTGTCTCCCTGCAGGTACACGGCCGTGGTGATGCCTGTGCTGTACAACACGACTAACAGTTCGCGTAAAAGGGTGTCGGTTATGATAGCCACCGTGTGGATACTGGCCTTCGCTGTCTCCTGTCCCTTACTGTTCGGCTTCAACACTACAGGTCAGGACACAGACGTTTCTTGTCCTATGTTAGGACTAGGAAGTTTAGTTGTTGCATTTTTTTTAACTATTGTTGTCTGGCTGGAATTTTGGTAAGCGGTAATACACACCCACTTAATCATAGCAAAGACTTGATTATTTTTCTAAAACAGCAAATTTTTAAATTCCTTTTATACAATTAAAGAACAACCTTTTTTAATCACTTAAAATTTGAACAGTTTCACAAAAAAAACTCTATTTCCATATTTATTATAATTTTCAGAGCGAAAAGTAACTAACTACCGAAAGTTACTAAAAGTTCGGACTATAAATGTTGACTAACTAATTCCCACCAAATTGAACAGTTACATAAATAATCTGGTTGCCTGGTGATATTACAGTTAAACTGAAGATGAACATGAACCACTTTGTCGATCATCTTGGTCCTTTTCTGGAGCTTGAACGTGGCAGTTACCTTGCTGTCTATGGAAACATTACAACCTCATATAGAACCTCGGATTTCATTAAAAGTATCTTAGATTGTGTTCCGAAGATAAAAGAAGGTCTTACAGGTTTAGAACAACACCAGGGTGAGTAATTAATGTCAGAATTTTTATTTCGGGGTGAAAAAGAAGGATTGTGCTATAAAAAACCAGCTGATGCTAATGGACGTCACTGTGAGCTGTTTAATTGGCTCACACTTGGGATTTGCTGCTACATGAATCTAAATATAAGATTCACTAACAATAGTACAAAAATGAGTATTTTAATCTTCACGGTTAATATCTCGAAGAGTTTTTATTCAGATTTAGTTTAGTTAAATATGCAGAGAAACACTGCAGCCACTCGATCTGCATAATCAGTTTATTAGTCTCTGGCTGAGATGTAATAGATGAGATAGAATAAAGACTCCTGAATGTAATACAGCAGCTTTCTCATATGGGTTCCTGATAAATAACTCTGGCTCTGACCTTCACCGAGGGCTGATTAGGTATTCGATGTTTGATTATGTTACCATAGAAACGATATCATTTAACTGTGCGGGCCAAGGATTCGTATCGATTTAACGTTAAGATCCAGCGGACTTCATCACAACTCCAACTGTTATCACATTATAGGTTTAATAGCTGATGAGGAAATTAGCGTCTTTTGCTAGATTATTTTCTTTTATCTAATCATAAATGTACTTATTCTGTGTTTATGTTTGCAGACGATCCACTGGTGTGCTCCATATCCAACCCTGATTTTGTCATCTACTCATCGGTAGTGTCGTTCTACCTTCCCTTCATGGTGACCCTGCTGGTTTATGTACGGATTTACATCTTCCTCAGGAGGAGGAGGAAACGGATCACATTCCGACAAGCCAGCAGTGACGCTCCGGTCGGATCCACAATGCTAACCGCGGTAAGTGTGACGCACATGTTTATGCAGCGGCGTAGCGGAAAAGGTTTTGGAATTTTCCCCCATTGCTGTTTAAAGGCTAATAGTTAGCAAGCTACCCAATAAGCTAAAAAATTGTAGTGAGCTTTTATTGTAAAACTTTTTTAAATATTAAAGAAGTGATTTTTACACATGAATACTAATACCAAAAGCGCGGGGTTTCTATTTATAAACCAGCGACACGTCTGTCATGTGATTTCTATAATAGCTGTTCTCATACTCCAATCACACCAATAAACGTGTCTCTGGTTAAACACACGCTGTGATGTCCCAGGCAAAAATTTGCAGATAATGATGCCACTTACCGTCTGGCATCGACTCAAAACGCATGGCTCGTCAAACCCCAACCTAAATCTGATTGGTCAGCACTTTGTAAAAACATACAAGAGAACATAAGGTAGTCACAAAAGCATCTCTCCTGCATAAGGTGTCTGGCATCGCAGATCAATTTTGGATTAGGTGTCAAATTGGTATCATATTTTTTCCATTTGAAATCCATTTTGGCCAGCAGAGCATGTTAGTAAGCACCATCTATCACCGAAGCGGATCAATGTAAACCACATCCCTGATCAGCAGACGTGGTTTCCGTTTGGTTTGATTTGGAAATTGAGCCGAGACCTTGAGACAGTTTCAAGAAGGCCATTTAAAAAAAAAACCTTTTTTCTCCAATGGGTTGTTTAACACGGATACCAGACCCAGGGACAGCACAGTGGCTGCACTGTTGCCTCACAGCAAGAAGGTCCCGGGCTCGATTCCTGGGTAGGGGTCTTTCTGTGTGGAGTTTGTATGTTCTGCACATGCTTGTGTGGGTTTACTCTGGGTTCTCCGGTTTCCTCCCACAGTCCAGTTAGATTGATTGGTGAATCTAAATTGTTCATTGAATTGTGTGTGTGTGGCCCTGTGATGGACTGGTGATCTGTCCAGCATATACCCCCTTCCTGCCTTTTCGCCCTTTCAGAGACGGCTGGGATAGACTCCAGCAGATCCCCGTGACCCCGATTAGGGAATAAACGGTATAAGATAAATGAATGCTTTGAAAAAAATGGCCGTACTTTAACTCTCACTTAATTTTCCTCTCTACATTTAATGTCATTCCTCCGGTACTATTGAATGTTAACGATGAAAATGTCGTTTTAATTATCAGTTTTCATCATATTCAGTATAATCAGATGTCCTGTTAGTATTTTAACTGGATTCAGGATTTTCCCTTCTTTTAATCAGATCCAAAGTAACTTATAACTCACAACTGGAGGAATCTCATCATTCCAGACTTTATTACTCTTTAAATCAAGTAATTTTAAACATTAATACGTTTATTCTTACTTGAGTCATTATTTTTAAAAGTAGTTGTACTTAAGAAAAATCGTTGTCCGCTCCTCCGACCTCTGATCACCAGCAGGATGTTATATAATATGGATGTGCAAGTCAGCTGTAGTGTATTAGATGAAATATTGATCCTCTTTCTTCTTCCTTCTCCCTCTGCTACCTTTCTAACCCTTTCCCTCTAGTGTTTTTCTTCTTCTTCTCACACATATTCTATAACTCTTTTTTTTCCAAAGGAGACCTGTTTGCAAGAGGACGCTCGGAGAGACAGGCGCGACCTGTCCCCTATCCGGATCAATGTGGTAAACGTATGTACATCTTAAGCGTACTAAACTTTTCACTGAAATAGGCACGGGCGCAGAATGACTCCTTTCGGTAATGAACTGCGGTCACGCGTGCTCTTTATTTAGCCCACTTTATTTAGTCTGTTTTGTCACACTGTATTATTACCCCAAGGGATGCAAGCTGTGAGCTGGAAATTTGCAATCCCAGAGCGCGGGTTCCTACAGCGCGTAACGCTAAGCAAACCGTTTCTCTTTTTCAGGGTCCTAATGCTGCTCGGTCATAGCGATTTTTCACACCGGTTTTTTATTCAAACAGGCAACCTTCCCAGAGGACAGGATGGTTAATATGGAATTGAATGTGCTCAGGTCTGAGAGTAAAGAAAGGGACCCAGGGCAAAAAATCTCAAATTAAAAAAGCTTTTTCCAATTTTAAAATGTCATCATGATTTTTTCTGTTATATTAATTCAAGGTTTAAAAACACCTTTTTCGAGGGTTGGGCAACCCATGTTTTTTGAGTTTCTTATTGCTATTGTATTGCTCGTTTTCCATCTATCTCTGCTTCTATCTATCGCTGATGATTAGAGATGAAAAATCTGAGTCTACTTATAGATTTGAATCATTCTGACTCACTCTTTGATTGAATCTGAGTCTCAGAAGTTCTTTAGAGGCAGTAGGGATTCGGATTGCTTTGGCATGGTCCTTCCACTAGAGATCGTGCAACAATTTTCTTCGAATCAACAGAATTTATGGACTCATTAATCTTTCTCACACACACACTCTGTGTCCCTCGGATCCGCTTGATTCGCAGACAAATTCGCTGAATCCCACAGTTTAGAAAATTCAAGTGCATCATTTCCTGCGATTTTGAGACTCATGCAAGAAGTTTTTCTAAATATCTGTCAGCTACTTGTTCCTAAGGTTACTAGCTAACAGCTATTTAGAAGAAACGAATTGTGTAATGTTTAGTTAGCAGTTAGCTATGCTGTTATTAGTTACAAGATAAATAAGACTCACTGCTTTAAGTAAGGGAGGAGCAGGATTCGTGAGTCATGTTCCATTGAGAGTTCAATGGAAGGTCATTTGGTCTTTTCCTATTTATCTGCCAGCTTCTGATTGTCTGAACACACCTGATCAAACTAATAAGCAGTGGGTAGGACAGGAATAGTTAAAAAACAAGCAACTGGGGAAAGTGGTGGCTGAGTAGTTGACCTGCTAATTGAAAGATCATAGGCTTAATGCCCAGCACCACCAAACTGCCACTGTTGGGCTCCTGAGAAAGACCCCTAACCCTCAACTGCTCAGTTGTATAAACATAAGCAGCTCAGGAAAGGGCATCTACCAAATGTTACTTGTGATAGATAGGTAGCCCACCTCTGACCTTTACGTTTACCACAGTACACCTTACTATTTAAAGATTGTTAAATTACTGATAACTTCCCTGTATATTTATCGCAATTTTGATTTTTTTTCAGGAGAGCACAGCTAAGGTGGCTCGTCCTCGGCTGCTCTCAGGCTGCCTACGCCGTAAAAGTCCTAAAACCGTCCCCGTCGACAACTCTCTGGTTCCCCCGGTGGACACTCCAAACTACTGCAGCATCAGCCAGGCCTCTTTTGCACGTACCGAACCTGAGCCAAACCACAACCAAGAGAAACATGAGGAAGATCAGGTGACTGTAAGGAGTAGCGAGGTTAAGGAGATGACTAACGGACATGCTCGCACAGCAGTCCGGGCCGCTCGGGTGTCACGGAGTCACAACCAGAGCCGCTATAGGAACCGGCAGTCCAGAGAGAAGAAAGCCACACAGATGCTGGCTATCGTATTGGGTAAGTACTGAAGGAACATTTCTAAACAGATGGTCTTTAAATGATGGATCACGTAAAATGTCTGGACTCCTTCGTGATTGCATGAGTGTAGAACTTTTATTGCAGTATTGTATTGCAGTCGATACAAGTTAGTTAATACCTGATTCAGAGTAATTTATCAACTTCTTGGTTTCCTGCTGCCTGCCTGGTGTGAGCTTCGGCTAATCATCTGCTGAAGAAAGATAATGTGCATTTGCTTCTAGGAATCTGGCTGCAAGCCCTTTGTAGTAAATAAACAGCAAAGCTTTGACACCGAGTATCTCGCTGATGAACCTAAATCGGAATGAAAATTTTATTTCAACCCAAACGAATATAAAATTGATGAATTTCAGAGTCATTCATTTGCAAATCCATATCGTTGTCAGCTCAAAATTCAAGAATTAAGGGATCGCACCTCTGAGATCGTTTTTTGCCACGGCTGTGCTGGTTGTCAGCCTGAAGAAAAAACACCTGGGGAACCATGAGAAGTGTCATTCAGCCGTCCAGACGAAGTCAAGCTCTGTAAAATGAGCTCGATGGTTTGCTAAGTCTCCAAAAAAACGATTTCACACAATTAATCGCTCCGCCTCACTACGTTTGCGGTGCATTGTGATAGTCTGTGTATCCCAAACGTGATGAATGACACTGATGGTAATCTAAAGTGTCTGGTTAATTAGTGCCAGAAAAAAAAAAATCTGCGTTACGACAGCTGCCTGAAGTTCGACTGGATGGATGGAAAAGTAGCTGTTGGAGGTGTAACCTTTAACATGTGTTAATCTATAAGCAGACTTTGATATACATGTTAATAAGTGCACCATGTTTGATGCATTAATCAAGAGTTTAAGAGCTGTCTCATTACTTTTGGGTTCCTGTGTGTGTGTGTGTGTGTGTTTGTGTGTGTGTGTGTGTGTGTGTGCATTCTCCAGGAGTCTTCCTCATTTGCTGGTTGCCCTTCTTTGTGACACACATTTTGAACACTCACTGCAGGAAGTGCCGTGTGCCGCCCGAGCTCTACAGCGCCTTCACCTGGCTAGGCTACGTCAACAGCGCCCTCAACCCTGTCATATACACCACATTTAACATCGAGTTTCGGAGAGCTTTTATCAAACTCCTGACCTGCTGATCTCGGAGTTCGGTCAGTGTTTCTTGCTGTAAACTGAATTCCAATAAGTGAAAGACCTTTGAACGATGGTCGTAATCTGGCCACATTCTAAATCACTTCATGCTTCCATCAGAGAGCTCAAGTGAACTGGATACGTGAGAGGCAGCTGGATGGAGTAATAAAACAAGTGGGGAACGTGGAGGACTGAAGGAATCATGGCAAATCACCCTCAAGAACGTAATCAGCTTTTATAAAATTGTGGACTACATATCCCTCGAGGACGTAATCACCAAAAAAGATCCCGCATATCAGGAGGACTCAAGGGCACAATCAGCATCCAAGCTTCTAAAAATTTTGGCTATAGTCGTGTTTTTTTTTTGTTTTTTTTCTTGTGTATGTGCATGTTTTTCTAAAGTCAGTTTTACTTTAATTGTATAAAAATGTTCAAAAATATAGTATAGTCAGGTACATATCTGGTACCAGCTTCTTCAAATAGGACATTTTTAGATGCTTTGTGGTCCAACAGGCACCATAGTCTTATGCAAGGAGTTGGCAAACTATGTTCCTTAAGTTCCTTTGTCTTCAGTTCAAGTCAATGAAAAATTAGGAGACAGCTATTTACTTGGTATTTTTCCTCTCCAACCTCATCTGAGTTAATATTTTTAAGCTGGCTAAACACACCCACCAATCAACAGAGCCACGGGCAGAAAAAAGGAACTCAAGGAAAATGGGTTGCTCACCCGTGGGTCCGATGGAAACCATGCTAGGTGTCATCATTTATTACGTTTATATTACTGTACATTAAAAAAGAAAAAACCTCAAACAAAGATGTTTTTTTTATAAATCCATAAAAAGAAACACTAAGAAAGAACAACTTTTAGAGAAGGAAAAAGGGAGGAAGTTGGTTGAAGAGAAGAAGATCAGAGCACATTGTGTGGACCAGCTGAAGGCCTGTTGTGGGGATAGATAAAGATTGAGAGAAATTTTATCCCTAAAAGTAGCTGCGTTTCAGTCCAGATTATACACACACTTCCCACAGGAACAGTAATGTGAGTGATGGCCGCTGCCTCTCGGTCTATTTAGTTAGTAATTCATGCCAAATCACAGTTAATTACTTCGATTATTCTTCGGCCACGTGCCCTTCTTTCTCTGTCCGGCTCAACGAGTCCTTCACTGTAGATTAACCCAGTCAAGATGCTTGTCCCTGATGTGCTTTTGCACTTATGGAGGTCCTGTCAGAGAGTCTTATGTTTCCTGAAGGTGTTTTTCTGAAGACTTTTCTACTGCAATTGATCAAATACAAATTTAAGAAGACTGATAAGATAGAAGCGGAACATTTACAGCATCTGGCAGATGCCCTTATCCAGAGCGACTTACATTTATCTCTTTTATACAACTGAGTAACTGGGGGTTGAGGACGTTGCTCAGGGGCCCAGGGAATCAAACCTACAATCTTCAGGTTGCTAGTCCAACACTTTATCCATGAGCCACCGCTTCCTCAGCGGTAAAGGGTAATACGGTTCAAAAGTTTTAAAATCAATATTATTATTTTTGTATTTGTTAAAATATAACAGGTTTATTAGTAATGAAATTCGGTTTTCCATGGGTGAGTTTGCAATTTCTGCCCACTTTTCTGAAGAAACACAAGAGGTAAATTGGTGACCCTAAATCGTCATCACACCCAAGTTACCATGGTACATGTCATGACGGTTATCCTGGCATTTTAAGTATCCAATAACAGAGTATAAGAGTGTATTTATTTAGAAAGGTGTAAAGGAAAAGTCTTGTAGTGATCCATTGATCTTCGCACTTTCATGATTTGATGAATGTTCAATGCAGCCGAGAGCCACAGATCCCTTGAGACAATTACTGAGCTTGAGTATTGGATTATTGGCAGCTTGTTGAGGCGTTTAACTGTTTACACACATAAACATACGAAACGTGACGGTGCTCAAAAGGCGGAGATGCGTTTCCGCTCAACGACGCCTCATTCAATATGCATGAATCCTCTGTGACGGGTGTGTCGCTTCATTATTCCGACTAAACCCCGGAGGACTGTGTGTGTTTGTATTAAAGTGCTAAATGATGAGCTGTTAAAGTGTGAAAACCCCTTCCTGCAGGTCAGTCTTTAAACATGTCCGGCGTTTATCAGATTTTTCCTGTTGCAGCAGCATGTGATTGTGTAGCAGCTGAAAGTTATGGAAATTGGTTTTTTCCTCCTCCGGTCTAAAAGGCTGCTATTTCATCTTAACACGAGAGGCAAGTGTTGCCTGTCAAACTTCAGCGCAATTTCTAATTCTGCGCTGTGCTTAAACCCCCTGGCTTTGGTGTGATAAGAAGTCGAGGGCAGTGGGTCAAAAGTAGACGTGACTAACATGCAGTAACTTTAAAACAATGCATTTAAAATGACTCCTGGGAGCATAAGCTAACCAGGAAATATATTTTGACCTAAGAGTCAAAATCAAGAGATGCAGTTAAAAAACAGACAAATGAAGTTGTTTCTTTGACCAAGTGCAACATGCAATCAAACCTAACGATTGTAATGCTAGCATGTTTTATTTAGACATTATTCCAGGGAAATAAGTCTGCTGGAAGTCCCTTCTGGCTGGCTCGCTAATGAAAAAAAAAAAAAGAACAATCCAGAATCATTCTTGCTCGAACCTTTGATTGTAATTGAAACGAAGACTTGCTGTGAATGTAAATAGGATGTATGAGTTAAGTATCTTACCAAATGGCTGGGTGATAATATCTGTCTAGAAGGATGTCCGTGGATGGTAATTACATTGTATGTAGGGTTACAGACACCACTGATCAACGATGGTCCTCGATGTTCTGGAATTGATTAAAAAAACCTTTATTTTTCGTGATACCAAGTTCTACTTTAATCATTTTTAACCATATTAGGATTGAACTTGCGCTGATACGTATTTTGGAGTGGAGTCTGACTGAGGTTCCTTTTTCCTGACTGAATATTTCCTTCATCTGGTACGAATATGTATTAAATGTTCTTTCTTTACTTTTTCACTGTGACAGTCGAAGAAAAAAAAATCCTAATGCCACGTGCTGTTTATGGCGACTCTGCTAAGACAGAAAATCCTCATATGATGCTACAGCTCAAAATATAAATTTAGGTCACAGGGCAACACTTATTTTCTAAGGTCGATATGTGAAACAGTTTATTGTCTCTAAGCTGGGCAGCACGTGGGATAGGCGACATAAGCAGTTGATTAGGGTGCAAAATAATTAGGGGGCGAGAGTTTTTCTTTTTCTCTTGTGACCATTGTGCGCTTTTCGACCCATATATTAAACCAAAATATTTTGAGATGCACTTTGTGTAACTGTAGTGTGTCTTCTAGTGACAGTTAGTCAAATTTGTTTGTTATTTATCATCACAATTTATTTACTAATCCTATTTATTCATGTATTTGTTCAGTATTTATTTTGTTATAGTAAAGGATTTAAAAATGTGCATTGTCTGATTTTTTTGTAGTAGGGTGTGTGTGTGTGTGTGTGTGTGTGTGTGTGTGTGTGTGGGTGGGGGCAATCTTGTCCAGGGCACCACTAGAGCCTGGACCGACCCTGTCTATAAACTACCATTCTGGCCAAGTCCTGATGGAAAATCTATCACACTGATGAAATGCAATACGAAGTTGGCTTCGTAGCTCGGCTAGTAGCTCAATTTTAGTGTTTTAGTAATAAAACCTATAAAGTCCCACTGTATAAATAATGTTTCTCTAAATTGGAGTGTATTTTGTAAAAGTAGCACCTGGTGAGATAGGTACACTGATTACAAATGGCCTTCTTCACCTTTCTCCTGTTCCCTTTTAGGGGTCACCACAGCGAATCATCTGTCTCCACCTCCCCCTATTCTCTCCATCCTCTTCACTCACACACACTAACTTCATGTCCTCGTGTATCGCATCCATATATACCTCCTCTTTGGTCTTCCCTTTTTGCCTTCTGCCTGGTAGTTTCATTCCTAACATCCTCCTACCGATATATTCACTATCCCTCCTCTGTACATGTCCAAACCATGTAATCACAAATGGCCGCTGAATGTATTTATATTTGAATGTAGTTGATTTAGGGCCAAATTCTCAATTGTTGTCGTATTAATTAACATGACTCTTCGAACCAAGGATTTAAATTCGCCGGCTTTGGGATTCACAGACATAAAACTGGGAAGGATGTTCTGTTTTAATGAGGGAAACTTTAAATACATGTTTTCTCATAGTGTACTTCAAAAAACACTATTCGACAGATGCTTAAAGAATAAACCTCATCCTGTCAAGGGCGACGCATCCCATCATCCTCCCTACATTATGTAGGACACTTATTAGTATGCTTTTGTTCTGCAAAAGATAGAACGACTAAAAAAACCACTGACATGCAGGAGAAATAGGATGGACATCAATTTTAAGTTAAGTGTGTGATTTATTTGTTCTACATTTGTTACCCGATAAATTCAACTTATTTAAAATCCAAGACTAATCACAATTTAATTAGACACAAAGGAATCATATCGGCGCTTTTATTATGTGACGTATTTGGTTAGTTCTAGAAGGTGGTAATGATCTACAAAACCCCTTTGAACAATTCCAGCCACTGAAAACACTAAGAGATAAGGACAAACCCATTGTCTTCAGCATGCTCGCACTACAGCCGCTATTCATCACCATATCAGAGCTCTGATTCAGCAGCCGTGAGACACTGAGGAAGATCAATGGTTGTTATTTCTAACCTCATCGAGTCTCACTTTTCATTCTGTCACGCTTTCTGACCGACGTCAGCATCGGTATATTTATCTCCTAAGCCAAATGCCAGCGTGAGCTCTGCAGAAAGTGAGTGTGCTAAGCAAAGTATTGACTGAAAGGATACAGTAAAACTGGTGAGATTACCTCTAGGGGAAAGCATAGAATGGGTGAAGAGTTCTCAGAGGAGACAATGTGAACTTTTAGATTTATTAAAATCAACCTGAAATTGCAAAACTGCTGAAAAAAGAGTTAGATGAGTTTTAGTGTTGCTAAAAAAAAAAAAACATTTCCCGATATTCTTAATTCTAAGCAGTTAATGAGAAGCTATGGGTTGCCTGTACTATTTTAATCAAACCTTTTTCCGCGTGACTGAGACAAACACCTCATTACTCAGAACACTGCATTACTGCAGTGGTTCCCAAACTAATTTTTGCCTGGCAAACTATTGTAGAATACTAAGTAGAAGCATTAAAAATGAGCAGTTTAAGGTGTTGAACTGCTAATTGGAAGATCAGGGTTTGTTGTCCCAGCACCACCAAGTTACCACTGCTGGACCCTCGAGTAAAGCCCATTAGACCCCATTTGCTAAGTTGCATTAAAGAAAAGAAATTTCCTTCTCCGGGTTATTTCAGCGGATTTTGCTTCTCCATCGAACATGAACGGTACACGAGTAAAGCGTTCATATGGATGTAAGTAACCGAATGCACATTTATAGAGCGGAATATTAATGCAAGCGCAGTGACGACAGCCAGACCTGCACGCTGAACAATTCCAGGCAGTCCAGATCGTCATGCTATATACAGGGTGTCCTATAAATTTCCAAACATACATAAAAATAAACGTTTTTTTTATTAAAAAAACCATTTCTCCAGGTCCTTGGATCTCACCCGACTTCATTTTTATCTTTGAGAGCATTTGAAGGCCATGTTGTATCAGGAGAAGATACAAAACATAAATCATCTTAAGGAACGTATCACCAACGCCATTAGAAGCAGAACTCCAGCTGTGCTTATACGTGTTCTTCAGCAGTGGAGGAACCGCATCCAAATGTCAGTCATGTAGAGCACATTATAGAAATAAAATTGCTTTTCATTAAAAAAAAAAAAAAAGGTTTTATTTATTTTTTTTTTCCATGTATGGAAACTGATGGGACACCCTGTATTTTTGCCTCATATTTTGGTCATTTTTGTTTTTGCTAATTTCGGTGTATCCGTATAAAAAGCTGCTGACAGCTTTTCTGCACCACCCTAATTATAACTCCTGCCCCCCAGTTTAAGAACCACTGCATTACTGCATAAATCTACTATTATTGCTTTGAAGCTGGAATCCTGTGAAGAACCAGCTTTCTGATGAAGATATTCGTCGACACCAGCAAATGATGAACAAAAATGATGATTTTTTAAATAAAAAAATGGAATCCACCTCTGAGCAGAATGAGTCTGCATTCAGTCACGTTAAGCAGCTCATAAATAATAGAGCAAATCAGATGGGACAAAACAATGGTGTCCTTGTGTATTAGCTTGGGGGATAAAAATAATTAAGGCTTAATTAAGGCTTCATGATGAAGCAGGTAGAAACAGCTGGATACCTGGAGGAAGGTTTGGTTTCGAATCACGCCATCGCCGGAGGGTCTCCTGGGAACACCTGAAGCGGGGATATACCCAGAATAACATTTCAGACTATTAACATTTTTTATGTGAGGAGTAATGAATAGTCCATTATACGCCTAAAGGGGAAAGTGCAGCCTCGAAAAACAGATCACACATTCAGATGACATTTTTGACTAAACTATTTCTCTGAAACGGACATATGGAGGTTTTTGTGACGGTAATAAATGTGTTACTATCCAAAATTAACAAAATTAAAAAAATATATATATATAAATGTCAAGAAGTTTACACATTTATTTTATATAAAATCATTTGGATAAACAAAAATGAGCCGACGAATAAATATATCGATATTTTTATATTTATATATATTATCTCTCTCTCTCTCTGTGTCTATCTATCTATCTATATTTAGATATTTATCTATATATCTATATATATGTCTAAATATATAATTGTATCTATCTAGCTATCTATCTATCTATCTATCTATCTATCTATCTATCTATCTATATCTATCTATCTCTATCTATTTATATCTAGATATTTATCTATATGTCTATATATCAATATATGTCTAAATATATAAAATCTATCTATCTATCTATCTATCTATCTATCTATCTATCTATATTTATCTATATGTCTATATATCTAAATCTATAATATATGCATAATATAAGGTCTTAAGAACGTTGCAGGAACGTTATAAACCGTGTATAATACTGATTATAGTTTTAACCGTGTCTTGCGTTAGAGATTTGATTCAGGACTGAATGCACATTGCTTCATTTTGCTTCAATTTCTTCAGATTGCACAAATAATTAAAACTTTTGACTGAAAATGGAACCGATCGACGACGCAAGCCTCCGAGCGCCCTGTTCTAGTAGTGAATATAAAGCAAGAACAACTTTCAAGTTGTCTCCTTTCTCCACACACAAACAAGAATTTCAAGTAAGGTATCGAGGGGGTTGCACATGCAGTGTATCTAATCATTGTATTACTGTGCACATGAACACGGTCAGTGTATTTCTCTTACATGTAGAATACCCTCCCCCCCCCACACACACACACACACAAACACACACACACACGCTTGTGGTTTGGAGATTCACACAGCTGTGCCTTCACGTCCACTTGAAATCTCCACACACTTTTTCTGAGACACTCATACATGTTTGATGAGACTTCCTTCCTCATCAGTCAGTGGAATGAGAAAGGTGGTGTGAGGCGACATGCAGCCAAAATCTTGTTCACACACTCACTTATCACCCTGGGTTTCAATCACTGCATCATCCAGTCGTGTTACAGTCCAGAATACCAATTTCAGCATTTGTATTGCTCACAGCCTAAAAGGTGACATTAGGGTTTGCACCGCTTCTTGCTTATACACCAATAAATCATAAACCTCTTAGCGGCCGTTGAGCTTTTTTTAAACTTCTCCCCTGTCCTAAACACCCCGTTGAATCAAGACGCTTGAATGTCTCATACCCATATTTCCACAAGTCCTGGCTTTCCAGTCTTATTTTACACCGGCAATGACATCACGCTATAATGTCCAGACTATACACACTTTCCATGCACTCTACACACACTTTCCACTTCAGACAGATGGAGATGAATTTGGTGGATTCCATATTGGGAAAAAAACCCCTCTGCAGCGCTTCCTTTACCGATGTTCCACTTTTAGGGGACGATTCACGGGTTCATCCGAAGTTCCTTTACTTCTGTTGAGATAAGTACGACTTCCAAAGGCTAGAATATGATGAAGCTGCTGGCTCTGATGGGCTCAGATGAATTCAATCTTGCAAATATATATATATATTTTAACCTTATTTGGAGGTTAAGAGAAATTTTATTCAGAAGCTGTTTTCGTTTATCTCCTATTTCCTGGCCAGGTCAGTACAGCCACATGAAGGTAAAATGGTTTTGAGCCAGAGGTCCAGCTGGTTATAAATGTATTCGGAATCTCATTTTACAGCAATCTTTATAGTTTTTTTGGATTTGTATTCTTCTAATCATGAATTTACACTTTGTTTTGTGCATTTTATTTAGAAAAAGATTTTTTTTTTAAATCTGTCCAACTTCTTATTGTTAAAGCACATATGTCCGATCGTGTGGCAGTAATTTCAGTTCTTTCTGGCTTCGTCCATTTTTCCCTGCAGAACCCTTTCGTTGCTAAGAGTGAGTCACTGCAGTGCTATTTTCAGGTCATTCCAGAGATGATCCATCAGGTTTTTAAGGCCAGGTTCTGTCCTGGACTGCCACTTAAGGACCGTCACAGACCTGTCCTAACCGCAATCCTTCCCAATCTGACCGATCAGATATAATGATTGGAGGTTATAAACTAGAGCAGGTAGTTCTTAAGAATGGCTTCCCAATCGATCCTAACAAACTTCTAACCCTCTTTTGTTAAAAGGTCCATCACACTTCCCCCCTTCCCCCTTCTTTTTTTCCAAATAGAAAGTGGTTTAAGCCACTGTAACTATTCAGAGAAATAATAACACACAATTGGAACTTGAGAATAAATAAAATATTATACAAAAATCATAAATATTTTCTCTGTAACACGTCTGTCATCAATAGAAGCAACAACAACCTTAAACTTAATTGTTGTTGTCTTGTCCATTCTATTTATATTTTATCTATAATCTTGTCCATCATTTATAGGTTCTACATTTATAGGTTTCATTTTTATTGACAGTTTTATTAAAAAACATCTGGGAAATCAATTCATCTGGAGTATAAATATTACACAACTGGTTAAAATCAAGTGTGCGCACTTTAAAATCAAGTGTGCGCATTTTTTTGGTAGGCATGTTACACTGTCGGAATTATCAACCTTATTTTTCCCCCCTTTTTTTCTTTTTCAAATAAGTTCAATAAAAGGGGACGTTTAGGTTTAGGTTTTCACAAAGCACAGCAGAAAAAAAAGCCCCGGAGCGGAAAATGTTTAGCCTTTCCTGACTTTTTTTCGTTCTTTATTTTGATTTATGCACACTATGATTTATGACACAGCACAAAGTCACCTAAAAAGTCACGCTCCATCCCACCGACTTTACTTAACTGTCCAGAAGTAAACAGACTGCATGCGCCATTCATCATCACTAGCAGGATGTAAGTGAAACCAATTTGTTGCTAAAAGATAAAACACGACGTCGGATTGCAGAGAAGGTCACGTACCTTAGATCGACCTATTCCGAGAAAAGCAGCCGACATCTACGACCTTTATTTCGACCCTGTCTGACCTCACGGGCCTCTAGGGGAACAACACAAAATAATAGGGGAGGGTAAATAGAACAGGAGACAAGGTAACCTGGATATGATGGGTACCGCTAGTTTGAATAAAGTCTAATGTTTTCCCAATAGACGATCGTCCTGAACTTGCAGAAGAGCATTTTGGGAGGAGAGAATTATCTTTAATATGTTTCACTCTGATATTTGACTCTTTATTTTTTGTGAATCACAGCACAAACTCTAATTATAGATGTTATACAAGAATATAACTTAACATAACAGCAAGATAAAAATATTAGTCTGGTAATTATGGACCAATTAATCCAGCAAGATGTGATTGACAGGTTGGGAAGGTTTCTTCCAACATCATCTCCCAACATTATCTCAGAAATTTTGCCCATAATGCCCTTACTGTCCCGGGCTGGACCCAGCTGGACGCTAACTTCTTGGTGCTAGGAATCGAACCCACAATTTTCTGGTTAGCAGGCCACAATTTTAGAGGCCATCTGGGTCGTCCACAGGATAGTTAAGGTTTCACCTGTTCTCCATGGTCTCTATCAGGTAAGATACCACCTCCCCTGTTGCTGCAGGCTTGCTCAATGAGGATAAGTTTGAAATTGATTTGTAAACTTTTCAGGTTAGAACACAAGTTAGAAAAAGTTAGGGCCTTGCTCAGGGCCCCAATAGGGGTTGTTTAGGGGCACTGGGGCACAACCCAAAGTCCTAGCCAACATCTAAATGCTTTAGTTATGACCAAAAAAAAATCGACATGAGAAAAACTATCGTTCAGTGGTAGCTCAATAGTTTATGTGTTAGACTAAAGATTAATTCTACCCCCACCCCCCAAACTGCCCCTGTATAAGGCATTTAACCTCCACATGCTCAGACGGAATAAATGTAAGTGACTCTGGATAATGGCATCCACCAAATGCCAGAAATCTAACTGTACATGCTGCCGTTGCAGGTCTGCTATACATTGCAAATGACTTCTTTGTGAAAAGAATCTTTCTCGACGCATTAAGCTGCACTGAAGTTTAATGGTGTATAAAGAGATCGATAAATCATCTTCTCCATAATAAGGTTTGAGAAGAGTGTAAGGAAATGCGGCGACTGCAGAAAATCGACTAGCGCTGCGCTGTAAGACTTTTAATCAGCGAGCCTGAACGTCCAGCTACCTGCGGAATCACTCAACACCTTTTAAATAGCACGGCTGCCTGCGGTCACGTAGCACCAGTGAGGCTTTACAGACATTAAAGCGAGCCGACACGCCGTGTCTGAAATGATGGGGGCAGATTTATGAGCAAACCCGGTAATTGTTCTACATGTGACAGGAGTCATGTGGTCATGTGATATTGTAAAGGGCTGCGTTTATAAAAGCTTTAACGCTTGACCAGATTCTCTTTTAAACATAAATCACTGTAGAATTAACAGCTAAAAATAAAGCAGGTAAAATTAAAGCTAAATTAAATTCAACACATTGTTGTAAAATATAATGTTCAATATTTATGCTTAATAAAATTACTTAATCTGGTTCAGAAACATCTCCAAACATTTACACCTCATATAGAACATCATGAATATGCAACACATGCAAATATTATAAATAAATAATAAATAAACATCTGGTTTATTGACAGCTGTAAATTTAGAGCTGATTTCCATACAACTTTTATTAAAAAATGCTTATAAAGAGCTGAGAACAAACCGGAAGTTTACTAAAATCTTACAGTAATGCAGCTCAGCCACTGCAGCGCTTCAGCAATCAGACACACGCGGACGCTTTTAATGTTTGTCGGTTGCTACTGCTGTTTTTAATAAAGTAAAAAAATGAATTAAAATAAAATGTGGACAGAAAAACTTAAAAGATGCGGTACCGTAAAAGCTCATTTACTAGTAATAGTTATATTATACATAAATCATAAAAGTACTGGATTTTCTTAAAGTATTTATTCTGTAAATGCTCCTGCGTGTGACTGAAAAGTCTTCATACCCAGTTTGACATTTTAAACCCAGAATACGTTAAAATAATTTCTACTTTTTACAAATTTCTCACAGAGGATGGACTTCCTACCCAAACACCAAGCATTTCTACACTTTGTAAGACTTTGATGGTGTGACTGCATTAATTCCCTGTCCTCTAGTCCACGCTGGTCACTTTAACACTTTGCGCTTTAAATCCTGGAGCCGGTCGCTTTCCACGGCGTCTCTCAGGGCTTGGAAGAAACCCAGGTAGTGAGCCGTGTTGTGTAACATCAGTAAAACACCCGCCAGAAGCTCATTGGTCACCAGCAGATGATGGACGTAAGCTCTTGTGTGATTTTTACAGCAATAACAGCTACAACCGTCTACCAGTGGACGGAAATCATCCCGGTACCTGAAAAACACAGCACTTCATTTATTAAAAAGAAATAATTTATTTCATTTAATAACGTTATTATTCATCCAAACTTCATATTCATAGTAAACATTTTTTCAGTTTTTTGGTTTTTTTCGAATCGCCGCCGTGTTTTACGAATCGTCTTTATGTTTTAGACAAATCGTCTTTTTTTTACGAATCGTTCATGTTTTACGAAATCGTCTCCGTGTTTTTGACAAATCGTCTCTGTTTTTTTGACGAATCGTCTCTGTGTTTTTGACGAATCGTCTCTGTGTTTTTGACGAATCGTCTCTGTGTTTTTGACAAATCGTCTTTATATTTTACGTATAGTCTCCGTGCTTTACAACGTGTCTCCGTTTCTTACGAATCGCCGGGATGTTTTACAAATCGTCGTAATGTTTTACAATTTTTTCTTTTGTTTTGCTCTTCTTGACCACCTCACCAAGAAAATCAAACCCAAACAAGCAACAGAAAACAACTTTCCATGTAGCTGCAGGCCGGAATAAGTCAGGAACGATGATGTTGCAAAAAAATCTCTTTGTTTATTTACCGGCTAATCTGATTTCACTCAGTTAAAAGGCACGCCGTGGAAACAGCACAGTGACCAATATGCCTGCTGTGAAATAGGGACATATTGGTTTTACCCATCCACCATTTTTATCAAGATCATCAGATTAGAGAGTTAACGTTACTAGAATGAGGTCTTCGAGGACATTATAAGACAGTAGAAAGAAAAAAAAAATGTGAAGAACAATCATCCTCCGAATACCTTGCGTCCTTCAGGTTCATTTCAAATCGGGTCATGTTTTCAGGGCTATCGACTCCGTTCTGTTCCAGCTGTTCAACAGCAGTCTCATTTCCCCCCGACTCCAACACTATCCCACACACACACACACACACACAAACAATGATTAAAAGCATCTTTACTTTAAAGAAATCATTTAGCTTTTTCTAAACCACTTTCTTTGTGTCCGTGTGTAATTGTAAAAGACAGATCGATGAAACCACATGCTTGCAGACACACACACACACACACACACACACACAGAAAACTGCTATCAGTAAACACATGTGAAATTGGGGACTTTAATTAAATGCTTTCATAGACGAAAAAAAATCCCTGCATTGGGTTATGAAGGCTTATTAACTCTTACACCGATGCAGTTTTACCCCCCAAAGGTACGCATGTGAAAGCGGACAGAATAAAGTCAATAGTGAAAAAATGTTTTCTTTTTTTTTTTCCAGAGCTCCTATAGAAAAACACAAAAGGATGCAAAATGAGCAAGAAAGTTTACAAAGAGCCTGAAATAGTTATATAACCTCAGAAGAAAGAGTGTCCCACAACCTTAAGTGGTATTACTTTAATCAAGAAGGGCAACCTGGGCAGTAAGCTATCCTCTAGCGTGTGCTAATGTGTTTAGAGGAACCTCGAAAAGAAAACCCAGGGGGCAGCGCTGAACAGCAAACCACTCCAAATTTCATTACACTCGTAATCAATTCACTCCTTCTGACACAGCAACTCCTTGCACGCCACCGAGTCGAATTGCACCACTCTGGGGTGAGCTGTTCTGCCCATTACAGACATCAGTTATGGACTTCATGCAGTCAGAAGACTTACAAAATAAATTAACACATCTGTCCAGTAACCGCTAATCTGTCCTGGGACCCCCCCCCCCCCAAAAAAAACACTGCTTTTTTTTGTTACATGTTTTTAAATAATAAAAATAAACTTATAAATAATGAATATTGTAAAAAAACAATACAATAGGATGTACTGGAATAAAAACAACTGGTTTTATTAAGTATAATGTACAGCATTTACCCTGGAGATCAGACGACTCCACTTACTAACTGTCTGACTAGCTATCGAGTGACACACGGGATGCTGGGCGGATGTTTATGGCGTTTACTGTGGCGTTCGCTACGCTAACTAGCGGTTGGGTGTCTGAAGCGTGCCTCGTAACCTGAATTTTTAAATCTCCCCCCAAAAAAAAAAAGGGCCAAGAGACAGCTGGTATCTCGAAAAAAAACTTGTTAGTTGGAACACTCATAAGTCAAGGTACCACTGTTATACTGATGAATTCTGTTTCATACTAAACCACAATAAAGAGAGAGAGAGAAAGAGAGAGAGAGAGATAGACTATTAGCGAAATTTTTATTCCAATAATCAATACATCACCCAAGGGCTATAAATTCAATGCGTGTCTTAGGGAGTGTAGAGACCGTAGCCCACCTGTAGGGGGAGATGTACCTGCAGTCTCTGGATCAGGTGTGGACTGTGTATTTGAAGCGGAGGGCACAGCCCCTCTCCGTCACCTGGAAAGGGAAGAAGCCTTCAAACAGATCCACTCCTGCTTCTACACAAGCTATGACCTCATCAGGACGTCCGACGCCTTTCAACAACCTGACACACACAACTGAGAATGTAATTAAACATCAAAACTAAGCAGCTGCTTATGGCCTCCGTGGCCACCAGGGGGGCCTCCAAGAGCACCTAAAAGATGACTTTTTTTGTGTTATGTCAATGACACAGCTACAAGTAATTAAATTGCTAATGAGTGCGTTAGTGTGCGACTGATCAAGGATTGAAAATTAGTCATATTCTCAGCACCAAGGAGCCCCATAAAGGCTTCGGCTGGTCCACTGCTGAAGAGCTTCAGAGCTGAAGATGTTGAGGTTTTCTTTGGGAGGGACGAGGTTGGGCGGGATTAGGAACAAGTTCATCAGGGGGACGGCTCATGTTAGATATTTTGGGGAGAAAGTCAGGGAAGGACAGATTGAGGTGGTTTGGACATGTCCAGAGGAGGGGATAGTGAATAATATCGGTAGGAGGATGTTAGAAATAAAGCTACCAGGCAGAAGGTAAAGAGGAAGACCAAAGAGGAGGTATATGGATGCGATAAACGTGGACATGAAGTTAGTGTGTGTGAGTGAAGAGGATGTATAGAATAGGGGGAGGTGGAGACAGATGATTCGCTGTGGCGACCCCTAACAGAGAACAGACGAAAGGAGGAGAAGAAGAACTAAGCTCTTGGAGTAATTTATATAATGTAATGTAATTTATTCACCTGGGTTTTTCTGGAGGCAGCTCCGCAGTCACGGCGGTGATCAGCTTCTCCCTGAGTTCCTGCTCCATGAAGGTGGACTGAAAGCCGTCCAGGACGAATCCGGCTACAGGTCGTTTGGCCGTCTCACGTGCTGACCTCAGCCTCTCCTCTAAGATGTCTCCTCCCTCCACCACGCCAAATATCTCTGAACCTTTCAGTTCCTAACAGAAAAAGAAACACAAGCGAAGGCATCCTGACTGACGACGTATCCATCGATATCGATCGATTGTTTTGTGTAAATTTTGTGTAAATGCTGCACAAGGTTGTGCGTAAGGTTTTCTTTCACAAAAGGTCAAAAGTATTAATTACACCCGAAGTCTGTTTTTATTTTCAGTCGTTTCCCAGAAAAAAAATAATGCTATGTGGCTGAAAATCTTTAGCAACATCTGCCCTTCTACCTCATTATTTAATAAATTTAGTACATAATTAGTAAAAATAAGCGCAAATTTAATTAAAACAGATTAGAATATGCAGAATATATTCGATCAGATGTTTAAGATTGATGAATAAATATATTTAAAGCACCATATTGAACAAAACCCTCAATCTGGCACGTGTCCTCCTGCCTTTAAATAGATGTGAATTCTTTTAAGAAGGTCAGACGGAATATAATGTAAAAGCTGCCTTAATTAGCCAGAAAACATCCAATTAACTTAAACACCAACAATTTTTCCCCCAGGGCAATAAATTAAACAATTAATTCCAGTGGTATTAATGAAACCAATTAAAACTCATTAAACACCGAAAGCTGCAAGCAGCACAAGCGCTGCTGGATAAAATCTCTGTGAGTCTTCAGGCGTCTGGGATATCGAGCAGTTCTGAGACACTTTAGACTGTACCTGTGTTTTGTGATGCAGTTCCAGACACTGGTCCAGATGTGACAGAGTTCGCTCCACTGCTTTCCGCACCCTCTTCCGCGATGTGTTCTCCTGCCAGGTCTCTCCGTCTGCCATGCTCTCGTAGCAGTCGGGCTGGACGGCTGCCTGAATGGCCATAAACCTGGCCACTGACAGCTCTATTCTTCCTCCGCTGCCCCATATGGACACTGTCTGCAAACACACACACTGAGTCGTGGACCCCCAAACGGATATAAATCAAGCTGAAGATGAAATAGTCTTTAGAACAACGCGATTTTTTGGAGGTGTGTGGTGACCTTGTTGGTGACGTGGCCGGCGGGATGAAACCCAGCAGGATCGTGGAGGGAGCAGAAGAGCAGCGTGTCATGTAGACCTGATAAAATAATAAAAATAAAAAAAGCCATTATTTTTTCTTTATTGTTTGGAATTTCAGTTAATTAAACTAATTAATTTATTATTTTGTGGGAAAAAAAAAGATGGGGCTACAACAGGGAGGCGTGGCTACAACAGTGAAGTGGAGCTACAACAGGGAGGCGTGGCTGCAAGAGGGAGGTGTGGCTACAACGGGGAGGTGGGGCTCACAAACGGGGAGGTGGGGCTACAACGGGGAGGTGGGGCTACAACGGGGAGGTGGGGCTACAACGGGGAGGTAAATACTAAATAATCAAACTAGAATAAAATAAACTCCATGTCAACTGTTACCAACCTGCAAACTTTCTTACTCCACTCTTAAACTCCTCCAGGACTTCCTGATGCTCTGCACTAGAAAAAATAATAAAACACGTCAAAAGTCATGCCAATATCCGGATACGAGTCTCCGATCTGAAAGAGACCAGCGAGATACTGACAGGTTCTCCAGGGTGACCTGTGTGACTGCCGGCAGGTTGTGCAGTGTGTGAAGGGTGTCCTGGGTTAAATGTGGCACGGTGGCACAGCGAGTGTACAGAAGACAGCCGGGAACTTCCAGCGAGTGCTGCGTGTTTCGTCCAACGCCGCTTAACATCCCCAGACGACAACCGCGCACCACCTTGGACAGCTCCAGCTTCATGGCAGCGCCGCAGACGGGAGCAGAGACTAATGGACACAAAAACAAGCAGCTTCAGAAAACAACAAGAAGCAACTTTAATACCTCAAACTGCTTTTACATGAAGCTGCTAGTATGTCATAGCCAAATATTTAAATAATGCAGAAGCTCAGGAAGGAAAACTGCTATTAAAGAATATATACAGTTCTACTTTTTTTTAATTATTAAATAAATATAAAGATTTATGTTTTAATTACAAAATAAAATAATTAATACTTAGAATTTAAGAAATTCTATACCGCTGCTTTAGATTATTTTTCTTTAAAAAAATTCATGCCGAGATTGAACCTGGATCTTTGTATTTATTTTAGATAGACAGACAGACAGACAGACAGACAGACCGATAGAAAGAGAGACAGGCATAATAATTTTATTCAGCAGTCCAAAAAAGTGATGCTAATG
This sequence comes from Bagarius yarrelli, assembly GCA_005784505.1. Lineage (NCBI taxonomy): Eukaryota > Metazoa > Chordata > Actinopteri > Siluriformes > Sisoridae > Bagarius > Bagarius yarrelli. The sequence goes on from VCAZ01000024.1 coordinate 2,574,315, forward strand.
TTACACAAATTAAAGGTACATTTAAAGAAGAAGATATAAATTAACTAAACAAAACAATGGGATGTAAAACCACTACAATCTTCACAAATTTCTATAGAATTTTTACCTAAATATTATAATTATAATAAACAAGCTTATTTAAACAGCCTTTCCTTACCAAAATGGGCACGTGAACACAAATACTACAAGTCGCGGAATTAATGAGCAATTCCTGAACTCGCGTCGCGCATTTTTTACGTCACTATAAACTTTCCGGCTGTCCTTTTTGCTATTTGCTAATTTAAAATATTTTAGGAAGATATTGTTTATATTTTGTTATGTTAATATATATATTTAATAACCAAACCGATTACGACGTAATAGATATAAGGTTTAGTTAAATAAATATGGAGACGAGCGGTTCAGGAACCGTTTCCATGGCTACGAAAGGAGCTAACGGGGTTAACGGGATATGTAGTTTTTCTGCAAAAAGCTATCTATGCGCAAACAAAGCCGGAATTCGTTTTCTTACTCAATTTCCCATGATTCGTCGCGGCACGAAACGATCCGTTTTGTTTGATCGATTCGTGTCTTTAAATTGAAAAAGTTTGAAAAGTTGTCAGCCGTGCTAATGTTTCACACCAGAGTTTTATTTAATTATTGTATAATGTTTTTATTTTTTACTATGTGTATTATATAAATAAATCCCGTTGATTTTTTTTTTATATTAAAATGGCACACAGGACTGATATGTTTCGCTGGAAAAGACTGTCAAAACCCGGAACCCAAATGAGCACCAAGGTGAGTTTATTCTTCATTACAGCTCAGTGTGTTAAACCTGTGTGTGTCTCAGAGTGTGTAGACGTGTTGTTTCTTTCTGACATTTGCATGATCTTATAATCAGCCTGTAATACAAACCCTTTCAAATCATAGGATAAAAACATATGCTTTAATTTAGAATTAAAATTTAATTTATAATTCATTCATTCATTTATTCATTCATTCATCCTTTATACCTGTTTATTCCCCGATTCGGGTTCATGTGGATTCCAGCTGTTCCTGAAAGGGCAAAAGACAGGAGGGGGACACCGTGGATAGGTCACCAGTCCATCACAGGGCCACACACACACTCACACTCACTCCTATGGGCAATTTAGAACACCAAACACTCGGAGAACCCAAAGTAAACCCACGCAAGCATGGGGAGAACATGCAAACATGCAACATGCAAACTCCACACAGAAATACCCCTGCCTGGGAATCGAACACATTCATCAATCCAAAAATTTTCTAAAAGCATCCAGGTTTTTTTTTTTTTACTTTAAACCTAAAACCATGTGTTGTACATATCAAATTCGGGTTCTGTTGTGGGTCTGAACTTTTTTTTCTCTTTTTTGACTACGTTTACTATTTACACCGCTTCCCCGTGAAATAAAGTCCAGCCAGATGTGTTGGTATAGAGGTTACATCCCGGTTAATGGAGTTCATGTTCTGGTGGTCACATGACATCTCTCTAAGATTGGACAGTTCCATTGAGAAGCAAATATACTAAGATATAAAAAAAGGAACATAAACACCACCTCGTTTATTCTTGTCTCTAAGATTTAGATTTTGTAATTCCAATCTTTTTTTCACAGGTGCGTTTGACTGATGGGGACATAAACGCGTGGATGAAGGTTCGTCTGACCGTTTCCATAGGTCGAAATTTAGGAATCATGATTTAAAGAATGACTCACCTGTTTATTTCCTTTTCTTTCTTGTCGCAGAAGATCGAGATGGCGTCAGAATTTGCTGTATCTGAAGTGTTTTCCTGTCAGAAACCTCACATGAGCCATGTGAGCCATGTTGCTGTTGCCCTGGAGAGCATGGAGCAGCTCCAAGACCACGATGACGCATACAGCGAGGGTACACCGACACACACCAATCTTTAAGCTTTACTGGTTTACTGTATACGTTGGAAGTGGTAGCTTAATAGTTAAGATGTTGGATTGCTAATTGGAAAATCGGGGTTCAATTCCCAGCACCACCAACTTACCACTGCTTGGCCCCTGAACAAGGCCCCTAATTGCTCAGTTGTATAAAAGAGAGAAATGTAGGACGTCGGCCAAATGCTGTCTAATATAATATTTCCTGAAGTAGGGGTGTCTAATCTCGGTCCTGGACCATCGGTGTTCTGCAGAGTTTAGCTAAACAAAACTATCTCTGATTGGTTGCTTTAAATGTCAGTCAGACTGTAGGGCCGATACAGCCAACTATTGCGATATTTTTTTCTCAGAAAGTGCATCGATATTCGAACTTCTAATATCGATATTTATGTTAATATTTAATTGAAACTTTTAATGCGCATCAAACGACTTTGTCCTCCATTCCTGTAGATGGCGCTGATCTATAGGGAAATGCAAAAATCACAAGGGAGCCTCCGGCTTTGTATTTGTTGTATTTTTAACTATTGGTTTTAAAAAAATTTTGCCTGGTGTCCTTCATCTTCTTCTGTTTCACAGCCCAGTACATTCTAAACGACTGGATGAACACAAAACTGCATCCAGAACTTAAAATGGATGAAGATGAGGAGGAAGAAGAAAAAGAGAGGATTGAGAAACAGCATGTGAACCTGAACTACGGAAACTTTCACGGTAGCCATTGGTGTAAAATGTGAACAAAAGAAATTTGCGCCTCTGTAGCTCACATTTGATTATTTTTCCTCCTCAGATATGAATTCCCAGCTCGTGGCTGTCGACGAGAGCTTTGAGGTGCGTCACTTTCTCCAGGACTTAATGCAGACAGACATGATGAACCGTGAGACGGTACAGGGGCTCTGTCGGGACACGGACGACGAGATAAAAAAAGGTCGTGACCCCAGCATCACCATGGAGATGCGACACAAGCAGGTAAAGGAGCGGCGTGCTGAGAGAAACGCTGTGCGGGAGAGACAGCGTAGGGAGAAGGAGGCTCGGAGGGGGGCACTGGAGGAGGCTAAGCGGCTAGAGAACGAGGAGCTGAGGAGGAGAAAGCAGGAAGCTCGGAGACAGGAAGAGCTTCTGCAGCAGGAAGTGGTGCGTCTGCGCCGAGAGATGCAGGAGAAGAGGAGCATGGAGCAGCTGGCACGGAAAAGGTTCAGAGAAGTTCAGTCACATGGAGAGCACAATGAGTGTTTGAGCTGAGGAAGGATTTCGGAGATTTGTGTACAATTCTATAATAAATAATGAACAACCTGAAAATAATCTGCCAACCTGAAGCTTTTCTAGGCTTGTAGAACCTCAGCATAAGTTCTTCCCTGTTACATTTCTCTCTATCGGTAGCTTCCGACAAGTCGACAAGATAAAGAAAACACACCGCCGCAGAAAACTATCCTAAATATTTAAACTCTTATAAAAATACGAACAAAACCTGTTCGTTCGTACAATATAATATTGTTTTACACGTTCTGATTGGCTTAGCCGTAACCGAGAAAAACACAACAAATCTCTTATTGCAGTTGTTATCGCTATTTTTCCAAATAACATCGTTTCTGTGTGTATTATTACGTTGTTATTGTTCCGTTCCGCATTTAGCTGCAATCAGGCGTACGAACGGCTTATCGGTCGCCGCGATCCCAACAGAATCACAGCAACTCATTAGGACGAATGTGCTCTGTCCACCTTTCTGTTAACCAGGGAACGTGAGCAGCGTCAGAAACAGAAGAACTCGATTACACCAGAATCGGACTTTATCACACCGGCGCAGCCGTGCAAGAAAGAGCAAGAGATGGAGACCAAGGGCCACATTCTCAACCTGCAGGTAGGGAGACGTCTGCGCACCCTTAGAACCTTGGTGTGATAACGGCTGGATTACAACAAAGAATATGAATTTTGCATGTTTTATTAATGAATTCAGCAGACCAGCAGTTCCTCAGGTTGAATTCGTAAAAGCCTTGAGATTCCTATAAGCTGCTGTTCTAAGAAATGAATCAACACCATCCGATATGTCCATCCGTGTGTGTTTCAGTGTATACACAAATACTTCTCCGCCTGGTACTCCGTGGTGTTAGAGAAAAAGGTCCGGCTTGGTAAAGCGGCGGCACTCTGTGAGTGGAGGACGCAGTTAAGGGTGTGGCGGGCGTGGAGGTCGCTGGTGTGGATGAGGAGAAAAGTGAAAGAAGCTGAAAGAACCGAGGAGGAACTAAGGCAGGAAAACAGGTACACACACACAGTAATATAGAATTTATCAGTGAGGGGTTTTTTTTATACTGGTGCTCTTTCCTGCGGTGTGTTCTAAGCTTTTAATCCGAAATGCGTCATGTTTCCCCCTCAGACGCCATCAACTGGCAGAGGAAAGCAATCGAAGACGACTCCTGAGGCGCTGCCTAAGTGACTGGCGTCTGTGGTGTCGAATGGAAAGAGAGCGAAGGGAACTGGTCAACCAGCAGGAGGAAACCAGGCGGAAAATGGCTGCCCTGATAGACGTAGCTGCTTCTGGGAAACTAATAAAAAACTGTATAGAACCATCAATTACACACCAGCCAGAGAGTGTGAACCAATCAGAAAACACCAATCAGACGGTGAGTTAATATCCATCGACTGTCTATAAATGTAAATAAACATTAAACATAGAAGTCGTTTATTAAAGTATTTACTAGGGCTGTATAAAAACATTGATGCTGCTAACTATTGCAATTTTTTTATAATAGAGTATCGATATTTTAACTAACAGTATCGATACATATTTAAATTATATTTTAGGATGATTTAGGTTTACATTAATATTTAATTAAAAATTCTCAGTGTGTGTTAAACGTCTTCTTCCTCCGCTCCGGTAGTTGGCACTGACACATACGGCCATCATCTCAAAAAGAAGCATGGAGAGAAAAATTAAGGCGCCTCCAGCTTCAAATTTTCAGCTTTTTGTGTTACATTTTTAGTTTTAAGTATAAGTGCAATCTATTGTTTTGCAAAATATCGTAATATATTTTATCGTGATATATTGTATCGTGATATGTATCGTATCACGAGTCCCTTGACAACACACAGCCCTAGTAATGACATTATTATGACAAATCGAAGGAAAAAGAAGTATCAAATGTGTGAGTATTTCAGCAGAACAGTGTAATTATGCCTCAGACTCAACGCCTTCCACCTGTGGAAGTGGAACTGAAGATAAAAACGCAGTTCTAGAAAGTTTTCCCTCCTCAGGGGCCCCACAGTAGTGGCTTGATGGTGCTGGGTATCAAAAATTCATTTTTTCAAAATTGAAGTGGCTTTTATACAATAATTACTTGCGAGACCTTCGTTAAAATGTATTCCTTAGTTTGATATCTGTGCAGGGACTCATGGGTAATTAAAAACATATCTCACACCATGCTTCATTTTTTTTTCTTTGCTCAGCAGATAAGACTTAAAATATTCAAAGGCGGTAAATTTGCCCCTTCCAGACCTAGCTAATTTAATCTCCTGGGCGTTTTCTGTTCAATAAGATATGAAGTATTGAGTTAATTAAAAATTGAAAACAAAAGCAGAAAAAAAAAAATCAACCATCTTTAAAAAGACGTAGAACATCCAACACTGTGTAATCGTTCACACGCCAATAATAACAATAATAATAATAATAATAATAATAATAATAATCAATATTCCATCTTCAGGCCTGGGCACCTGTCCAAAGAGCCACCTCAGCTCCCCCGCCACCCACTCTGACTGACAGGACGGTAGCCCCACCCACTCAGGCCTGGCAAGTGACTCGTCATCATGCCGAGCTCTCTTTAGCTGAGGCTCAGGAGCGGCAGAGGCTTAGTGGCACCCCCCGCTGTCGGAGCGCGGAGATGCGCGGTGGACGCTTTGAGCATCGTCACATGGCTCAGCAGAGGACCATCGCAGAGCAGAAGCGCCTTCTTAAAGAACAGCAGGATATTATTAACGAGCTGCAAGAGAGACAGAACCTTCTGGAGGTCAGACAGAAATTGGAGAAAGTGGAACGGCCGGCAGTCCGGCTCGAACCGTCGACATCTCAGAGTGATATCAAGACGAGGTAGTTTCCCAGCCCCATTGAGTTAAAAAATGTCAGACTGTATGTAAAATTCAATCAAGGAAAAGAAAAGGAAAGAGAGCGAAAGAGAAGGAAAGAGAATGAAAGGACAGGACAGGAAAGGAATGGAAAGAAAGTTAAAGAGAGAAAAGCAGTAAGAAATGAAGGAATGCGAAGAAAGGAAGGAAGGAAGGATGGAAGGAAGGAAGGAAGGAAGGAAGGAAGGAAGGAAAGGAAGGGAAGGAGGAGGAAGGAAGGAAGGAAGGAAGGAAGGAAGAACACTAAAGAAGAAAAGTTAGGGAGAAGAAGGTAGGAACGAAAAAACTGCAAAAAAAAAGAGATGGAAGGAAGAAAGGAAGGAAGGAAGGAAAAAAGGAATAAGGCGAAAGACAAAGGAAGAAAGGAGGAAAGAAGGAAGTAAGAAAGGAATAAGTGGTAAGGAGAGAAAAGAAGAAATGATGGAAAAAAGAAGAGGAGAGAAGAAAAGAAGGAATCAAGGGAGGAGAGGAGAGGAAGAAGAAATCGAGGGAAAAAAGGTGATAAGAGAAAGGAAGGAAGGAGAGGTCATGAAAAAGAGGATGGAAGGAAGGAATGAAAGGAGAGGTAATGAGAGGAAAAAAGAAGGAAGGTTAGTTAATTATTAGTTAGGTATGTTATTGTTCTGTTTTATAGTCACACCTCTAAAGAAGCCGCAGATGAAAGCGGCACCACTGATCCGACCCCTAAAGAAAACGACTGTCGTCTGGTGAGCCGACATCCTGCGGTTCGAGGTCAGATTTACATACACTCACAGCCACACACACACACACACACACACACACACCACACACACACACACACACACACACACACACACACACACACACCTCTCCCACTGGAGCTGACAGCTGCACAGAGAGTCTTTGCTATTCCGAGAGAGAATAATTTAGAGAAAAGTCACACTTCAGAGTCTCGCTGGTTGAATTGCGTACCATGTGGGAGGACTGGGATAAGAGAGGCAGTCTGATCACACAGGGTCATACAGAAGCTGCGGATCTACACAAGATACAGCTGTTTTCTGGTTTGTGTCTAAGGAACAGTGAACCTGTGTCCTCACACCAGCCATATTTTACACATACAGACATCTCTTGCATTACATCTCTTTTTTTGAGGGTTGAGAACCTTGCTTAGGGACCCAGTGGTGGCAGCTTGGTGGTGCTGGGATTTGACCTTCTAATCAGCAGTCCAACAGCTCAACCACTAAGCTATCACTTCCCCCATGTCTGTAAAACTCTCAGCCCTTGGCCCATCTTTCCCACCCCCTCCCTCTATCTCCCCCATTTCATCTCTGTCTGTTCTCTAAATAAAGCCAAATTCCCAAAAAAGGAGGAAAAACACATTCCGCTGAAACCCCGGGACCCTGACGTTGTCCAATATTCCCTAATCAGATTATTATATTTATTGTTCATTTTTCTCTCAGCCATGGAGGAGCGAGCTCGTCAGCGTGCGGCGCGCAGGAAGGAGATCGAGGAGATGAAGAGGAAGCGGGAGGAGGAGAAGCTGGTGAGCACTTAAAGGATTAAGAGAGATGAAGTTACGGTCCCGTTGATCACCGAGTCAATTAGTGTTTAATTTTTTTCTATAGGCTCAGATGAGAGAGGAAGAAGAGGAAAAACGGAGGCGGGAGGAGGAAGAGAAGCGCTTAGCGTCAGAGAAGAGGAGGGAGGAGAGAAAACTGAAGAAAGAGGTGTGTATATGTGTGTGTGTTCTTGGACAAGAACATATTGCTTTTTTATAGCCTCATAATTTAAGGAAGGAACTGTTATAGCCTCATATTTTCAGAGGGGAAATGTCTAATAAATATATATATATATATACTCCTGGACTCCAGGCCATTAGGGGGCTCTACACTTTTTGTTAGAAAAATTGACATTTGTATTAATTTTTGTCTGCGTTAATCAAATATTAATGTAGAAAGCAGATGTAACGATAAAAAAATAGTAGCCAATCTGTTGCATCTTAAAGGTTTTATCCAAATAAGCAAATTGAGGGTTGAGGGCCTTGCTCAGGGGCCCGAAAGTGACATTTTGTTGGTGCTGGGAATTGAACCTACAATCTACTGATCAGTAGCACCTTAACCACTGAGCTACCAGTTTACTTTAAAAAATAGCTGCAATTCAATGTGTCTGTGTGTGTCTCTGTGTGTGTGTGTCTGTGTGTGTGTGTGTGTGTGTGTGTGTGTGTGTGTGTAGAGGGAGCTGGAAAAGCAGAAGAAAACAGAGCTGGAGCTAAAGTTGTTCCAACAGGCAAGAGAGCATTACAACCGCTCCCTGCTGCTGCACAGAGGAATAACACCATGGAGGCGGCTGGTGATGCAGAGCCATGCCAATGCACAGGTAAAAACACACACACACACACCACACACACAGCTACCCTGTGGCTTGACACTCCTTCACAGCCTCACATATCATTATCCCGCTGCCACACACACTCTGCAGAAAGCCCAGCTGCCGCCTTTCCAACAGCACCGTCTAATTCTTTGCTTTACTGATGTTCCTGTTCCATCACCGCTTTTACACCCGGTCACATGCTGATATTGATGGACAAGCAAATACAGCAGCTGGACTAGAAAACGGGGTGGCAGGAGAAGTAAATTCTATTAGTCACAAAAGCATCTCGGGTTGCCGGTCTACCAGATGGCCGGGAGAGCCAGCCATCAATTCATAGACTTGTTACACACTAGCGTGACAGGCTCGGCATTTTTTACTGCCGTGTGTAAAGCATGGCATCATCTCGTTCCTAAAACCGCAGAGGTTTCCGTCTCAGGGAAACTCGATAAACGCAGTGCAATTAAATCATCCCGCATCTCAGCGTTCCAGAGCAGCCAGCCGTGCCATCTGAGATGATAATTATGTTAATGTCTGTCTGTCTCGGGTAGAAAGCTGTGGCGCATCACACACAAGTTCTACAAAGACGCTGCCTTCTGATTTGGCTTCACGCATCAAGCGAGGCCCTGACTGAGAGAAAGAGACGTGCGGACCAGCTGTACGAGTGTATTCTGCTCCGTCGAGCACTTCACAGCTGGAAAATGGTAAACAAGCCACAGCATTTATTAACCTTTAATTTTTCCGAGGTGGTGTCATGCTAATGAATCCCTGTGTGTTGACTCAGGTAAAACATCTGCAGTCTCACCTGGAGGAGCAAGCTGAGCACTTCTGCACAACTCGGACTCAGAGAAAGGTCTTAAAGGCGCTGCTGGACCACGCAATCCATCAGAGACTGGAGGCTTGGGACAAACAGCAACAGGCTGACGAACACAATGCCAGGTCAGCAAATTTACCGCCACGTAATGCAAGACTTTTTCACGAGATTTACAAGCTAATTCAGGGGTGTGTTCTTCAGGCGAGTGGTAAGGAGATGTTTCGATGCTTGGCGACGTCTGCCGGAGATGCTGCAGGAGGAAAGAGAGCGAGAGGAGCGGAGAGAACGGCTGAGGCGCAAAGTGGCCGAGGTCATCCCGGACTTCCGATCCTCACCTGTGGAGACAGCATGGAGTCTGGGGTCACACGTCTAAGATCTAAAAAAAACAAGACACCACAGTGCGAATTTTCTCACATAATCGTTTATTGTTTTCATTTGACAGTCACAAGCCGTCTACCGAGCTCGTCACTGATGCATCATGGTACAAAAACACTGCTTGGTTAAAACAATATTTGTGTTTTCTCGTGACGTTTTTAACAAAGATTTAAAATGAGATATAACGTCAGAAACGAGTAGTTATCAAAAAGTTTTGGGATACGCCAACAGATGGCAGCACAAAGCTGGAAATCGCATACTTCTTAAGTAGCTATTACATTTGAGTAAAAACTTACTTCCTGATTTTAAACAAATAATTTCCTATATTATGGTTAGGGGTAGAAAATTAAATTTAGACGTACAACATCCGCCATGTTGATATTGTCACGATGACATACAACATCACAACAGCGTTTATTTAAAGTTCATTCAAATTACACTTTTCACGTACTGTAAATCGCATACTACAAATTCGGACATACTACTCGCCTTGCATACTCAGTTTCACCCTTCTATGAAGTATAGAAGTATGAGAGAATGGACAAAGCCCTTGTGACTGTGCATTAAGCCTTGTGCTGCCATCTATTGGCATGTCTGGAAACTTTTTGATACCCCATAGTCTTTGTTGTGGCCTGATTTAAAAAAAAAAAAAAAAAGATCCTGCAACATGACTTGTTCAACACATGTATATAAAAGACCCGTGTTTGTTTGAAGAATATAAAAACAACACACACACACACACACACACACAGTGTTTTCCTAAAACATCCGTCAGCCATTATTGCACTGGGAGTTTTATAGCCGGCTGGGCGAGAACGCATTGTAGTGCCGTCTGTGTGGGGTTTTTGTTTGTCCCAACAAGACACTAAATCAAGCTGATCATGACATGATGGATACACAACAGTACTTTAAATTCTAAGCAGCAGAGACAACAACGCAAATCAGCAGCTTTGGTTGTGATGGTCTCATGGAATACTTTAAATGGCTTACGACTCACTGATCCCGTGTCTGATACCCAGACGGCTGAGGTGTATCAATGAGGTGTTGCGATTTGGTTACAGCCATATGAAATACAATATACTGCTGCCACCTAGTGGACAAAAAAAAAACCTAAGACCTCTCTGGTACTCTGTTAAAACCAGAGCAATAGATTTATTCCTGGGTTGTGTGTAACACTTCAGTCTAATCTGCAGCTGTTTTTCAATCATAAGTAAGTCATACTTGTTTAGGTCTCAGGCGCTGAGCAGATGTCTACACCAAATCTGTAGGTTTCAGAGCTTTGGGATCCACATTCGCGGCCATGGTGAGGAATTCGCTCCAGTTGGCGCGGAAGCCGCGGGAGTACACACCCGTGTCGATAATTAGGCCCCAGATGAGACTGCGTCCCGTTTTTTCCCGTAGAGCGACTCGAGCCTCGCGCTCTGTTACATTGTAGCTGATGTTGATCAGCTGCAGTACCAGCAGGTGGAGCAGTCCTCCAGTCACGATGCTGCTGTACCAGGCACAGGTGAAGCACAAGGCGGAGCTGGGAAAAATTAAAAATAGGTTTACGTTAAGTCTTCTTTTTTATCTATGTAGTGTAACCACCCTGTAGACGCATTATAAGACATCCTTTATCCTTTGCCATGAAAAGCTTCTGAGGTTTAGCAAACCGTCGGAAAAATGTTTCTCAAAAGATTTTCAACACCTGAACTGGCCGTACACATCGGGGCAGTAGAGCAGGGCGGTCAGAAGACTCTGGGTGGGACACACACTGCGCAGCACCAGGCTGATCCCATACAGTGACGTCACCAGGAAGAAAAGAAGCGTCAGCAGGAAGCTGCAATGGTTGGCTTGACCCACACAGCTGTTAATCCTGTACGAACGACATGATGGGTTAGGATTTATTTGCATGAGGTACTCGATATAAACCCCAACCTCACGTCCTCACATAAGTATACTGACGGCTCTACTCGATGTCTTATTAAACTTCTCCATAGGGCTGTATATTTTATAGTCAAGGGTGTCACGATACAATACATATCACGATACAGTGTTTCACGATACAATATATCACGATATATTGCAATACAATACATATTGCAATACCTTAAAAAAATATATATAAAACAATTAGTGAAACAACAAATACAAAGCCGGAGACGCCTTTATTCAAACCATAATTTATATTTGTATCTATACTAGAGGTTAGAATATCAATACATTATCGTGAAAAAAATGAACTAATAGTCACTTGTGATTGGCTAAAGTCACTGACAGGTGAAAAAAAGAATTTTGTCAAGGTGTTAAATTGCTGCTGCTGGGGAATCATGTGTTCCATTTCCTGGCACTGCTTGGCCCCTGAGCAAGGCCCTTAACCCTTTAACCGCTCAGTTGGAAAAAAAATGTGGTAAATATTAGTCGGTATGGATGTCGGGCATCTGCAAATGCCAGAGATGTAAAAAAAAGTTTCATACATCACAATGCAGTGAAAGATGATAAAAAGCAGGGAAAAAGAGCGCACCAGACACAGTGATGGTCCAGGCGGAGGACACAAGTGCAGCAGATCCTGCAGTGTCCGGCTCTCGGAGGTCGCACCAGCTTGCAGAACGAACACCAGTTTCTCTTGCTGCTGTCGTTCTCTGTCACATCACCTGCCACAGCTCTGGGCTCAGCACCCTGCTCGCCAGGACCTGCCCGACTGGCAATCACCACCTGATGCTGTGAGCCGTTGTGGTAGGCGGGGTCTACGTCCGGAGGAAGACTGTGATACGTCACCGTGCTGTGCGTGTCAGCAGGACTGGGCTTGACATAGCCCGGACCTTTCTTTGTGTGCAAAAGAGCTGCGAGTGTCAACGCTACGCCTAGCGTGATGACCCCTAGCTGCAAGTTAGTGACATCACCTCGAGGCACAACCTCGGTGAGGAAGACGTAGTACATGTAGAACAGAGAGAACAGCGCCAGGCTGAGGAAGAAGAGCGTGCGTCCTTTCTTTCGGTGAGTGAAGTAGTAATACCACAGCACCATGACGGGCAGCGCCGCCAGCACTACGATACCCAGCAGGTAATGCAGAGCGGCGATGTGCAAGAAGACAGGAAGCAGGAAAAGAGGCGGGATCAGGGACAGGTCGACTTTTTTAGCTCCTGAAATCCAGGGTACCCTCAGACGGTCGGTCACTGTGGCCGCCATTCGAGACAGTGAGTCCGGGTTCTGGGGTTCTCTCTTCATCCATCTGTAAAACATTAGAGAAATTATTATGATTGGTGCAAAATGTCTGATATTTTAAATACATCACACGATATTTATACGTGAGATACCTGACAGAGCTCCTCTCTCACCTGTCACAGGCCTCGTCCAGATCCTCACAGTCACAGCAGCATGCTGCCATGTGACTCCGCCCACCATGACGGTTCACATACTCACAGCAGCACAAAGGATCGTCTAACTCCGCAACCTTTCTGGTTCGCTTCTTCATCATGGACTTCAGCTCATGCCAAAAGCCTCAGAAACTCGTCGCTCACCTTTAGGAAAACAGAGAAAAAGGCAGAAATCAACCGCGACCAGCATCTTGTTTACACACTATAGCTTCATCTATTATACATTCGCGATTCCGCAGCCAACGGCTTGCTTTAATGGCTCAGATTTCAGACTAGACCACTTTATTCAATCTTGAACAATGTAACCGCCATATCACATGGTCTCAGACCAGGAGGAGACAAAAACAAGCCACGCGGTTTGATCTGGAATGATACCATCCCTCAGCTGCTGCCATTGTTCACCCGAGCAGGACATTTAGGCTCGGCTGTCTTGCTTCTAATGCTAACCAGTGTGTGTTTATTTAACAAAATGTGGATAAATATAAGATACTTGTGGAAGTCACAAGTTTTCTATAACCATTTTTTCAGCGTTGGGGCCCAGCAGTGGCAACGTATTGGTGCTGGGATGTCTTCCAAAAGCAGTCCAACACATTAACCACTGAGCTACTACATCCCTCATTTATTTCTTGGTGGTGGTGGTGGTGGGAATTGAACCAACATTCATTCGTATCCCTTTCTATTCGATCATGTTTTAAATATTATTCGTACACGTGAGACGATTTGAACACTTTTTGAGTTTTATTACTGACTGCACGTCACTTCCGCTCAAGAAAAAAAAACTTTCGCAACCGGAAGTGTGTTAGGATTAGGATTGGAGTGTTTGGGCGGAAACAAAAGATTTCTTTTTGTAGGCACATTAATTATTTTAATGGTCATGCCATACAATTTAATGCTGACAAAATTGCTTCTATTTATAGTCATTAAAAAGTGCCAATTATAGTTAAAAGCTCCAATGTAGCCCTGACTGTAACAGAGAGGATTACAGCACACACACACACACACACATATATACACACATTCACTATATATACACTGCATAAATGATAGATAATAAGGTAAAAGGTCACTTAGAACAAAATAACGCCCTTTAAGTGCTTGAAGCACCTCCAGATGTCTCATATCCAGATGTGTTGGAACCTCCAGGATTAAGAAACACGGCTTAATACTTATATAATAGATATATATTTTTATTTCCTTTTTTAAAAGTTTGGTTAGTTTGAAAACTGATGATCGGTGATGATGGGATGTTTACAGAGCCGCACTGCGTTTCCATGAAGTTATTTAGTAAAACGCGGGCCGTGAGCGATTTTCATAAACCGGAATTAACTAGTCGTCGTCTTTCCAGCTATTGCACGTTATTATAGGCGTCTCTCTCTCTCTCTCTCTCTCTCTCTCTCACACACACACACACGTTTATCAATTCTTACCCGTGTTTGGAGATGTGACATGTTGGGGAATCGATCAGCCACGGTTACGCAAACCATCAGGTTGCCAGGTCGCCATTTTCCACCCCTCCGCGACAACATTCTCGAGTTTTCGGTTTTATCGTTTGGTTAAAGTTTCGTTATCCAAAAGTCCACGTTGTTTGGTTAATTTTACACCCAGACACGCCTTATTAACGCATTGGGCAACCTCAAATAGACGCTTTATCTCCGCGCAACTAAGCAGCTATTAAAGGTTGCCAGATCCCACAATTAAATTCTTCTTCATTTGATAAAACTGATGAACCACCTCATTTTTATCATTTGTACTGTTTTCTAAGGTCCACTTATAATTTAATCAAGATTTTAAACGCCCACTGTTGTGATTGGCCAAGAGTTTTCCACGCAAAGTATTAGTGATGACGTAACATTAATAAAAACTGTTTATTACTCTTTTAATTTCAGTCCAGCATTAAATTGTGTCTTATTTGGAAACAAATCATTCGTTAAAAGCAGCGAACAAATGACCGAACTTTTACTGATGCGGTCTGGAACTTTCTTAAAAATAAAGCGAATCCACTGTTTCCTAATGTTAAATTGGTGGGCGCGGCCGGTGTCAATGTTCTTCTGCGAAAGGCGGAGCTTATCCACGCTATTACATCATAAAGTAGAACATTCCAAAACCTGTCGATGTGTAACGAGTTGTAAAAGCTACAGGATGTTTTTACAGCATGATGATTTGTTATATGTCAGTAGATCAGTTCGATACCCCTTTAAAGTTAATTCCACATGAATTCATTTGATTAGAATAAAAACTTATATATGTACATTTTAGCATTCTGGTTAGTTATTAGCTTTAATTATAAAGCCATCATAAGCCTGTGTTTATTAATAAACTATTGCTGGTTGTAGTGTGGTTCCAGCAGCTGTTTAGCAAACATAGCTCAGATTTTATATTCCTGATGATTTATGAGTGCTGGATAAGTCGATGGCGTTGTCTGCCCCACTAAATCATCGATCGACAACAGTCAAAAGTTGCCATGAGGCTTCGGCGTGCTAAAAAGGCAGAAGATTAGTAACAAACAAAATATAAGAAAAATATTATACTTTAATTGAGAAAGTTCAAACAGATTGATCTATAACCAGAAAATCACCACTTTTTATTTAAGAAATAAATAAACATCACAAATATTTCTTTAAAATTGCCATAAAGAGGAAAAATTTACAAAGCTTGGCCATTTGATATTCAGCAAATTTTCTGTACAATTACAAAATTACAGCAAATGCAGTGCAAACATCCTACAGCTAAAATAGATATATATATATTTAAAAATTGCGTAATTATGCACACCGATTCCACATTATTTATAAATTCGCTTTACATGTATTCCTCCAGAGGAACATGGAATATTCCAGAATCTTTAAAAGGCACCATTAATGCTAAAAATCTGTATTCCAAAACATCTGTACTGTATCATACACAACCAGGCAGAATAATTGACATTCATCAGTGTTTAGAGGCGTAAACATTTTTACAAACATTAGTTTTACTTTTTAATCACGAGCAGAATTACCAACATGGTAAAACCAGTTTTAAAGTGTATCATGCGCTGGAGAACAGAATATTTGAATCGTTATATATATTCATTATGTCACACACGAGCGCTCGAGGGAGCTTTCATAAACGGAGGTCTTAACAATTGCTGTGCAAATCAACAGGCTGAAACAAATCACATTTAATAATTACAGACGACTGCAGGCATTTAACGCTGCAATCAAAAGCGAAAAAGGCAACATGTGAACGTAAATGTACCCTGAGCTGACGATCTGCAGTGGTGATGGGCCTGCACCGCTCCCTGTGCCACCACAAATCCCTAAACATCTGCACAGGCTCAAAAACATCCACGGCGCAGGAGGCCTGAGGTAGTAACACCCGCCAGCGATAAAGCATCTCTGAGGTAACGGTCGTCAATGCCATCGTCCCCTGAAGTGGGCAAAGCCTCGTAGGCCAGAATCCCCTGCACACTGGAGGTCACTAGGCAGCGTGTCAGAGCTGAGTGACGGTCTTATTGGACCCTTGGAAGTTCTGCTGAAGCACCATAAGAGAGTTGCGTAACTGTGGAGGGAAAGAAGAGCCGTCACTAGAGACCATTTGGCAACATGAGAGATAAGATACAGTGGTACTAACGAGTGTCCAAGTCTTTCCGAGATACGAGTCGTCTTTCGAGTTGCGAGCTAAAATTTGTGTTATGAGACACTTTCAGACACACAACCACTAGTTGGCGTAGCAAATGCCACACTGAACGCTGTAACATCCGCCCAGCATCCCGTGTGTCACTCGATAGCTCGTCAGACATGCACTTTAGCGAGTGGAGTCGTCTGATCTCCAAGGTAAATGCTGTACATTATACTTTATAAAACCAGTTTATTGCAGTACATCCTATTGTATTGTTTTTATACAATATTCGTTATTTATTTTTATGTAACAATTGTGGCTTTTTTTGAGGACCCGAAACAAATTAATGGCATTTTAATTCATCTTAATGGAGAAAATTGATTTGACATATGAGTGATTTAAGTTACAAGCTTCGTCACGGAACGAGTGTAAAGACATTTTTCACCAGAGGCGGGTAGAATTTTCTTCGCTAAAACGGGTTCTATAAACAACTCAGTGTATACAGAGATAAAACACCACTGCATGCTGGGAAAGGGTTTCTCAGTAACACACCTGTTCTAGGAGGTTGATGGAGTCCTGAAGCACAGCCCTCAGCAAGCGTGTCTCCTCCTGGCTTCTGTGGAATGTCGTCTGTCGAGGACCCAAGTCAGGTGCCAAACTGTAGAGAGACAAAAAAAATTTTAGGCATTTGGCAGACAGCTTTATCCAAAGCCACTTACATTTGTCTATAAGCAGTTGAGGGTTAAGGGCCTTGCTCAGGGGCCCAGCAATGACAGCTTGGTGTTGTAGTATATTAATATCAATCAACTGTCCAACACTAAAAAAAAAAACTGGTCACATTAGATGATGTCACACTGGAATTTAATGAGGGGAAAAAACATGGTGTGTCTTCAGGTTTTTATTCCAACCAGATTAATTCAATTAATTTTAAAGGGAAAAAAATAATTCCCGTTGATATTTTGACATACAGGAGGTGACTGTGCATGGTGGGTTACCTGCTCTCGGCTCTTTCCCTCATTCGCTGCTTCGTGCTCAAATACATACGATGCGCCACGTCCTCCATGGCCCACAACTTAAAGAACAGTCCCAGGTTCAGTATAGTCAGAACCAAGAGTCTGGAAAAAAATAAGGAAAAAAAACCCCCAAATCCCTGAATTTAATCAGCGCTGTCGAAAAATATACAATGTGCATACAATAGCAACAACAGCGGAGCAGGACGTCGTGTTAACATGAACATGAATCAGTTCAAACCATAATTTTAATATATAATCGATACTCAAAGTTAGGATGTAGTATTGTTAAAAAAATTAAAAAAAAAAAAAAAATTGCGATGGTTAGCTGTATCGATATTTGTACACAGCTGTGGAAATAAGGTTCGAATATACATTCGATATATATTTTTTCTTAATGCTCAAGTTCCAGACTTTTCATTTGCATTATGTAAAAACCTATAAAGGTTCTATTGACTCAGCCAGCAGCTGTTACTTCTTCATCAACGGTTCATGTTACAGTATAACTAACTTCCTAGTACGTGCATACATTTGTAAATGAACTAAACAAGATATTGGGAAAGGGGCTGTATTAATTACCATTTAATTAATTACCATTTTACTTAAAATAAATGTTCAATTTTAGGGGACGGATATGAATTAGTTTTATATGTTTTGATATGTGCTGGACAGAGCAACATCCTCTGCCGTGAAAAGTTACGGCATGTTAATTATTTATTAGATAAATCGCCTTTGTATCAGTTCATTATTAGCTTTGATTTTGTAAGAACTTGACTTTGAATGGACCTTCGCTAAAAAAAACACTAAAATGAATGGAATTATATCTGTGACCATCTTCTGACCAATCAGCTGTATGGGTATAAATGGGAGCCGTCACAGCAGCTGACTGCACGTGGATTCTGTTGTACAGACTTACATTAGACTCATTCCAGCTATAATAGCAGTGATGTTCCACTTTTGTGTGTTCTTCGTGTCTGCTGCAGCTGAAATAGAAAAACAAACCCGGTTTTTAGTAATAAGTTGCATCATGTCATGTAAAAATGTATAGCTCTCTTATCTTAATGTTATAAATTAACATGAACTTCTGGATTCTTTGGAAGTACGTAGGTCAGCTTTTTTTTTTTTTTAAAAAAGGCACCTCTTAAAACAATGACCAGCAGTCGGTTTGGAACCAGGAACCGGGGAGGTGGTAGCTTAGTGGTCAGGGTGTTGGACTGCTAATTGAAAGATTGTGGGTTCGAATCCCAGTACCACCAAGTTACCAACGTGTGAGCAAGGCCCTTAACTCCCTAATTGCCCTGTTGTATAAAGTGAATAAATGTAAGTCGCTAAGGATAAGGGCGTAAATGTAATCTGGGCGCTGGCCCAGGACTTTTTCTGGTGGAAAAGCACACCCCGGTTCTTGTTCCGGCACCAGGACCCGGCCCCAGTGGGAAAGTGGCTTATGTGTATCGACCTAGTGTCAGGATTAGCAGTGAATATAAGCTATGCAGACAGCAATTTTGAACAGCTTTTAATCAGCACTAATTAGCGAGTTGTTCAGGCGTGGTGTAGTTTGATACTCAAATTATAGGTAAACGATTAGAAACAATTTTTAAAAAAAATCCTTAAAATTTACAACTAAACGAAAAAACTTGTACCACAGTTTTCCCTGAGCTGCTCAGGGTCTACGCTGAACTGCCTGCTGGGTCTCTTGTGCTCCTGCAGAGTGCGACTAAATGTCCTCCGCCTTCTCCTCAAGCCACCTTTTCCAGCATCGTTGGACCCTTGGGTTAACTCCGCCTCCTCTTCAAGAAGCTCCGCCTCTGTTTGTAGAAAAAAAAATACAGATGTGATTTTAGTGAAAGTTTGGGAAAGTATATGAATTAAAGGATAAGTGGTGGACGGTGGCTGAGGCGCTGGACTGCTATTAAGGGGTTCCTGGGTTCAATTCCCAGCATGACCAAGCGTCCACTGTTGGGCCCCTGAGAAGAGGAGCCCTCTGGATAATTAAAGGGAGAGACAATAACCAGGTACAGAAGACAGACGGAGTGAGTAGAGTGAAATCTGTCACTAACCAAGATGCCTGAAGTAATCCTCCAGGCCGCTCCAGGAGTTTTTGGTGATAAAAGACTTAACAAATCCCCACGGCTGCTTCTTGTATTTCACATCAGTGTAAATCCTGTGCGGAGAATTGATTAATCGTACAAAATCACTAAAGAGTGAGAATGCGAGGCGAACGAAACAGCTAAGCGCGTACCGTAGTCTACACTTGTGCTTAGAGTTGCGAATGATGCAGTAGCGGTTCAGAGTATAGAAGTAGTCGTGGTACGGGACGTCGTGTGTGTAGACTTCCGAATCCACCAGGTAGTAATGACCCTCCCTTGATTCCTTATACAGGGTCTGAACAACAGTGTGTGTCAGTTAAACAAGCAGACAGAAGCTAAATACGAAGTGTACAGTGAGTAACACTGCTATAGAGCAAACAGACCTGGTTTTCTGTAGCAGTGGAAAATTTCCCCACTAGTGGGTTGGTGATTGTGATGGTGTAATTTAAAGTTCTTTTCATTGAACCAGAGGCGTCTCTTTGCCAAGACGTAGAGGTTACACCTGCAGCGATTAAAGATACAGAAAATAAGAAATACACTACTATTAATACTAACTGCATGAGAATGTCTTGAAATAGATTTCTGTTAACGCCCTAAAATAAATCTCGAAAGACATATAAAAACAGCTAGATAGATAGATAGATAGATAGATAGATAGATAGATAGACAGACAAACAGACAAACATAGCTGGACAGACAGTCACAGACAGGTAGTTAGTCACAAACAGACAGGCAGACAGACAAATAAATAGACAGACAGACAAATAGATAGACAGAAAAATAGACAGACAGACACACAGACAGACAAATAGATACATAGACAGCCAGACAAATAGATAGACAGGAGACCAATTAAAAACTCAAGTTAAAGATGGTTAAAGGTTAAAGATGAAACCCGGCAGAAAAAACTAAAACAATTCTGCCTTTTATTATAATGATCCAGTGTTAAGTAATATCTACATCAAATTCATTTCCTGTTATTTTAGTGAGGAATGGAGTATGTCGTGCACACACGGATACGAAGGTGAGATTTACCTGTGATCTTTCTGACATTCATAAACCGCTGGACGAAATATGAATCGGTGAAAAGCAGCTCGAACATTTTCTCAGCACTGAAATGGAACACCCTGTTCATGTACAGTCTTCCCTGAGAGGCCAGGGACAGACAATCCCGCTCGGCTGCACCACACAGACACACAAAATAAATCAAACTAAACAACTGGACACTACCATTAGGGGATTAAACACACACACACACACACACGCGCACCAGGCGTCTCACCTTCCTCCATGCTATCAGACAGGCTATTATCAGTGAGGCGGCCCTCGTTGGCATTTAGGTCCAAGGACAGAGAAGACTGCTTGGACATTCGCTCGTTGCTGAAGCCGTCTAAGGAAAGATTAGGAGTCCGCGGCTGCGACGGCGTGTACCGCACATCATCCTAAATGTGATTACACACATATTTAATGTTACATGGCACCTTCAAAACTGTGTGCAGGTTAACGATAAGCCTGTATCAGCATTTATTAGCATGTAAAACATCATAAATGAAGCTTATTGTGTGATAAAAAGTACAATTTTTTAAAAATATATTTTATTTTAATCTCTAAAGATTGCAACCAGATTAAGTTCTCATTGTAGATGTTATTGGCAATAACTGCGACAACATTGCAACACACACCTTCTAAACTGTCATGAGCTTAAAACAACAGGAACAACAATCAGCAATAAAAAAAAAATTGCAACTTTAGCACAATGTAAACTAATTAATTAATTTCAGGGCTGCGCTGAATTAAAAGGGTTTAGCATGCAAAATAATGCGATATTCGATATGCGATGCAATAATTAGAAAAAAATATTATAACTCGTTTCTTAAACAGAAGAGATTTAAAGATTTTTTCCGCTGATACAAATTGGGTTTGGTTTTGCGGTGATTGTAAATATTTCGCACCTGTTTTTTTCCCTTTACTTTGCCACTAAAGATCTACATGATAGAACTTCAGCTACTCTCTGAAGGAGAACAAACCGTACCCCGCTCGGAGATAACGTGCTTTGCAGACCGGCGGACGACTGCGTGTCATCTGCCTGCGGTGTCGAGGTGTCATGTGACGTCTGCTCGACATGGGGAAGTCGTAGAGATGAAGGTCTTTCCAATTTTACAGGGTGATCCTCTGCTTTCATGTTGAAGCTAAAACAAAAGTACAAAGTGGTAGCTCAGTGTTGGACTGCTAAACAGAAGGTTCAATTTCCAGAACCATCACTTTGCCGTTAACCCTTAACTGCTCAGTTGGATTAAAAAAAAACAAGATGAATGCAAGTCAATCTGAATAAAGGTGTCTGTTGTACAATTCAAAGTATTGTGGCAGAAAGGGTGTCCTACCTGGGTTGGTTATGTGTAACTGTGTCTACCATCACCTGCATACCGTCCATTTCCTCCTGGCTCAAACCCAAATCGTTGCCATAATGCTGTTTGACCATCTGCCACAGCTCCTGTTTGGTCAATTTCTAAAAAAAAAAACATCAAATGAAAAAAATAATAATAAACAGAACACCAGATTCTCGTCTCGCTGGTGAGACTGACGTGGTTCTTCCTGCCTACACCAGGCACAATGTACCTTTCAATCCGGAGTGAAACAGTTACATACTCGGGCGGGAAAAAAAAAACCACACTTAACCTGCTCGACCGTGACGTGATGGCCAGGAGATTCTGTAAAATGACACTCCTGATAAGACAAGCCTATTCACCAGCGGTGCCACGGTCTGCGATTACAAAGACAACACGCTGTCTCGCAACGTATCTAAGCACTTTAAGTGTTTTTTATCCAACGATAAAAACAGAATGTCACAGGGGCAGGAATATCAGCTCCGTTTGGACATTTTTGTATCTCTGACAATCTAAATCCAGGATTATTAAATAGGGCTGTCACGATTAGCAAATTTGGGTGGCGATTAATTGTTAAAGAAATAATTGCGATTATGAAGGTTTTTTTGCCCGTTTTGGGGCTTTAGCGATATACTGCTCCAATTTGTGCTTTATTACGGCTCTACTGTAAATATTCTATTAGAGCTTAATAGTATTTAAGGAAATCCATATTTTGTGTCCTGGCAGTGGTGTTTAATTCCTGTTTTCTCCAGTTGCATTATGGGTCGTTACATGAGTTGCGCTGGTGACGTTGCGTTATTGAAACGGCGCTTGAAGCGTCAGAAACCCCCAGACGCTCCGACTTTCACATCACACCGCTCCGCTCACTTACTCTGGTTGAAAGTAGGATGCTGCCGGTACTACAGCTCCCTCTAGTGGATAATAAAAGTATGCAATAATTGCGGTTGGATTCAATGATATCGGTTAAGTCAAATAATTGCAATCAAACAATTATTCGATAATTGTGACAGCCTTATTATTAGGTGTTGGTATGGAGTGGTAGCACAGGGTTCAATTCCTAGCACCACCGTTGGGCCCCAGAGCAAGGCCCCTAACCCTTAATTGCTCAGTTGTACAAATGAGCTAAATGCCAGAAATGTAAGCGTAAATGCGTGTGGAAGAAGATTATTATTAGTTTAATCTGGATTTTATGCCAGATGTTTTTGCCTGCTGTGCCCACGACGGCCATTAACGCCACCTGCTTAAAAACAAACAGCTGTATGTAAGCGGACCCCCTTTAAAATCACTATTATACTAATATAATCTCAAAAAAGAGCCTTTGTCATCTCAAATAAACTCTTTTAGACACAACAAACCGCCCAAATCTGAAGGGGAAATAAAATAAAGTCACGTTAACAACGCGAATCAACCTGTTGAACAAGAATAATAAACAAACCACTCGGGCGCCACAGACACAACACACACGTTAAACAACAACATTTACCAAAAAAACGTCATACAGTTTTATCTCTATGATAACATCTTTTATTTTATTTAATTATACTTACAAACAGGTTCCTGGATTTAAAAAAAAACACGCTTGCTAACCTGTCCGAGCGCTTCGTATGAACGAAAGTGACCTCTGTCATTAAACAACCGGGCTCGATTCCAAACGCAGCTACATCCCCTATAGAAACCCCCCACCTACAGCACTAAATTACGTCATTTACACGCTGCTTAGTTCACTTCATGTGAAAGAGGAAGTAATTTTGGATCGAGCGCCAGGTACTAATAAGGAAGTGATCTCGGTTTGGGCGTCTCATCGGATCAACAGTACAAATTCTGAATAAAGACATACAGATGAATTAAAGTAAAATTTATTTCAACTAAATAAACCGCTATTACGGTATTTCCTCTTCATAAAAACAGGCTAATCGTCATGATAACAGCGTTTAGCGTACTGTTTGTAATGAGGTGTTAGGCAGGTGAAAGTATTCCCCTTAATTAAAGTAACATTAAGCTGTCTAACGCACCGCCCTTCTATTTCAGTCCCTTGGTCTATCGTGAGTCCCGGAATAATGGACG
The DNA here is from genome assembly GCA_005784505.1 of Bagarius yarrelli. Taxonomy (NCBI): domain Eukaryota; kingdom Metazoa; phylum Chordata; class Actinopteri; order Siluriformes; family Sisoridae; genus Bagarius; species Bagarius yarrelli. The sequence goes on from VCAZ01000024.1 coordinate 2,598,344, forward strand.
CGGTTTGTTTTATCATGTAGAACAGAAAGACACACCCAGTTTACTAAAGTTCACATTCATTCAGCTTTTTAAATCTATCTATCTATCTATCTATCTATCTATCTGTCTGTCTGTCTGTCTATCTGTCTGTCTATCTGTCTGTCTATCTGTCTATCTGTCTATCTGTCTGTCTATCTATCTATCTGTCTGTCTGTCTGTCTGCCTGCCTGCCTATATGTCTGTCTGTTTCTATCTATCTATCAAACTTAAAAGTTAGGTAAGCTTTTACACACACTCTTACACACACACACACACACACACACACAAACACTACAAGTGAATTAGCATTTCCTGCTAATTTTTTTTTAGCATGTTCCTGGTGGAATGGAACTGTGTTTTGGGTGATGATTGTGTTTTGGGTGATGATTGTGTTGTCGTTGTTGAATGCACCAGGCTCACCTTCTCCAATAGGTAATTCTGCCATAGTCGAAAAATATTCTGGTAACTTTTCTCCCTTGTAGCAAAAGAGGTGAAGAAAAGCTGTGGATAAAATATCGATATTAAATATAAAACGCAGCACAGGTACTAGCAAACCTTTATCCTTTATAGAACGTTTATGCAGCACAATATACTGTGTATCGCAGCATGAATATACTGTGTATCGCAGCATGAATATACTGTGTATCGCAGCATGAATATACTGTGTATCGCAGCATGATATGATATACTGTTGTATCGTGATCAGCATGAATACAAGCATGTGTATACTGTGTATAGCAGCATGAATATACTGTGTATAGCAGCATGAATATACTGTGTATATAGCAGCATGAATATACTGTGTATAGCAGCATGAATATACTGTGTATAGCAGCATAACTGTGTAATATACTGTGTATCGCAGCATGAATATACTGTGTATCGCAGCATGAATATACTGTGTATCGCAGCATGAATATACTGTGTATCGCAGCATGAATATACTGTGTATCGCAGCATGAATATACTGTGTATCGCAGCATGAATATACTGTGTATTGTATATGAAAGGTTTTTGTAATAGCGGTGTTCTTTTACCTTCTCTGTATTGGACTGAACGATCTGAATGGCATTCGGTATCAGTCGAGCCGTCTTCTCCCTCGTCATGGACGTAATATCTTTCATACTCACTGTAATCTATAAAAAATCATTTAGAGCATTAATTTATAGCAAATCTTCAGTCAATCTGATATCATGAGCGATTTTTTTTTATTTTTTTGCACTTGCCTTCGTTCCCCAAAAAAAATTGCTGTAGAAACACACCCAGTTCTCTGTGAGGAACAGGCGTCCTTGTAGTAAAATGTCTTTTTGCAGAGCACAGGTGTAGTCTGGGGGGAAAAGAACAGTGGAAACGGAACTATATAATATATCAAATCCAATACAATAATCTAGTAAACTATATACTTTTTTATAACATGAGCGATGTGATATTTGTACTGTAAACCTGTCTCACTCTTTTCCTCACCCATTATAAGTCTTTCTGACTCAGCGATATCTTTAAAAGTCTTCCTGAACTCTTCACTCCGCTGTATGTAGCTGGTGGTGGATTGGAGAGTTATGATACTCAGTCCCTGGGAAAATAAATAGATAAAAAAATGCATTTTAGATTTTTTTTTCATTGAGGTAATAAATGAAATTAGCTGCAACACAGATTTTACCTCGCAGCTTCATAGAGACAGTGTGTCTCTAACCAGGATAAAAAACACGCTAAAGCAATGCCAGATCATCGCAGGTCATCATACACACACAAACACATCCTAACAGACTCATACACACTCAGGGGCAATTTTTAATTGAGTTTGCTCATCCATGCTGCCCATACAGGCATAATTTGTGAGAGAGGAAGAAACCGGAGAACCCAGAGGAAAATCAAACTGTGGGGTTTTACAAATTTTGATTAAAAAATACACAAAAAATATTATTAAAATTATGTTTAATTAACTTAAAAAAATGTACAATTTGCCGGTGTGTTTATACCAAACGCAAATTTAATTATTCACCCAAGTAGATTTCGTACAAAATCAATGCAAAAATGCAAATAGTGGCAAATGCGCAATAGCTGCGAATGCATAAAATTCACCTTAATTACGTCTTCCACAAATTCAAAGATCAAAAATTTCAGCTTAAGTAAAAGATTCGCATGAAGCATTTTTACCAGACATCCTCATGCAGAGCGATATTTATCTTTTTATAGAACTGAGCAATTTGGGGGTTAAGGGCTTTGCTCAGAAGCCCACAGTGGTGGCTTAGTGGTGCTGGGAATCGAACCCTGGTCTTTCTGGTAGCAGTCCAACGCCTTAACCACTAAGCTAGGAATAAGTTAGCTTAGTGACCCCTTCGCATATTCTCTTCGTGTTTAATGTAAACACAGCATAAAACGATTGCATTAAAACCCTTATACTGTTTCGATTTGTTTACGCTTCGTTAACTGGTTATTAACAAAACACTAACAACACAATTTTAATAAACCTTAAATGCATCCAAATATATTAATATTCCACAAGAGAGCAGTACTTTTTTAGTTGTTTTAATGGTAATATTTTGAACAGTTTGTGCATCGGCACTTTTTGTGTTACCAAAATCTACCAGAAGGTTTGTTTGGTCGAATCTAAACCTGGTTACCTCGTGCTCCTCTGTATTCAATCGGGTATCTCCAGCTTGGCTGCTCTCCAAAGTTGCATCGCTGCCTGGTGCTGATTTTGTAACATGGGTCATCTTCCTGTCACCACAGCAGACTTGATGAACTCTCAGTGAAACCGTGAAATTAAGGAAACTCTCCTTTAAGTGTGCTGCTCCTTAAATCCGGCATGACAAGTCCGCAGAGTCTGAAGTTCTAATTGACATTCATGAACAAAGTAAAAAACTGGCTTGTCCTGTCCTGGGAACTCTAGAGGAGTCTAAATAGACAACTTCTGTTTACACATGTGTGTGTGGATTTGTTGAGCTGGAGGTAGACAAACGAATAATAACATTTCTTTTCACTTTTAAGGTTCTAGTTCGACGATTCATTTGGACCCGAAGGCACCTGTAGCAAAAAAATCGGTAGACCATAAATTGAACTATTATTAGAAAAAAATATACAAAAGCTAGTGATCATACTAAAATTATTAAATATATTCTGCATGCACTAACATCTCATTTCAGGGTTGCCAGATTACATTAACAATTTAACCCTTAATTTAAACCCTAGTTTTAATCAGAGATTAAATAAAACCTACCATTTTATAACTACAGGTTCTAAAGCAATTCTATTCTAGAAAAAAAAATTAACCAGTAAGCCTACAAAGCTAGCGGAGATATCTAATAAGATATAAGATAAGACGAAGATTTGCTCGTACCCGTGTTCACTCAGGTCGTCCACACCAACCGTGGGTCGGCGGTAGAGAACGGGTCAAATAGACGAATCAAGCTGACTTTGTTTATAATGATGTCGCAGAGTGAAATGCTGGTGTGTTGCCAGAGTTGGAAAGGTGTCCTCACACCTGACAACAAGTCTGTAACATGGCCCAACCCAATCAGGAGGGAGAACATCGTCCTCCACCTGAGAGAACGTGTCTTTCATGTTCTACCTTTCGAAATGTTACAAATAGAACAAATGATTCATTTTCAATTATTATTCAGTACCTTGAACTATTTTTCTTTCATTTGTGCTTGGAAATATTTGTCCAAAAAAGACGATCATTTTTTTATTGTTTTATTTTATAGGTAATTAAATCCTGTTTAAGCAGAGGCACGTGAATTAGCGCTGTAAATAAAGTGGATACAAAGGAAAACAACGTATGACGTCAGATTATTTACCGGGTGAACCTCAGGAGGCTGAAGCTGTTGAACAGGATTCTTCTTCAACGAAAGCAGGAAATGTAAAACAACCAGTTTGGATCAACGCGGCTCAGAGACATAAACACTTGACAAGTCATTGTTTTATTTGTTGAGGGCATTCAATTATTTTTTTTATTGTTTATCATGCAAAGGAAAATTACAGCTTACTGGGTTATACGGCTTTAGGCTACCAGTGGACGAAAGAAGGGAAAACACCCTGGAATCACCTGTATGTGATGAAGCCAAAACAAATAGGCTATAATTAACTTTTTTTTAAAAATGAAATTAAAAAATATATACATCATCAAAACCTAAGCGGTGGCTTAGTAGTTAAGGTGTTGGACTGATACCAAGGGTTTGTTTCGCAGCACCGCTAAACCACCACTGTGGGCCCCTGAGCAAGGCCCTTAACCCCCAATTGCTCAGTTAATGTTATGCTCTTACAGTCAACGTGGTTTGAAAAAAAGTAGATTGTTTAAAAACCACACACACAATATATATATCAATAATGATTTATTCAGATCATGAAATTAAACAAGAAAGCATCGAGAGGCCGTCTTTTGGGTGTTGGCTTGGTTTGGTAGGCTGTTTCCACGTCATTTTCATGCTGTGCGGTCGACTTTGGGCCCTGCAGGATGTTCCGTTTGCATCATGGTCTCGATTGGCTTGGTAGGCTTCATCAGGGTTCGGCTTGGGAGGCTTTCTCAGCAGCATCGGCCTCAGGATTGGCTGGTGCTTGTGGGCTGCGGTCCGCAGCTTAGTTCAGGAGGTTTTTCTTCTTCTGATTCATATTTTTACCAGAAAAAGTCACGTACGACCATGAAGAACTGGTAGCAGCCCAGTAAAACGTCCCAAGCAGTAGATATCATTTCCGTCAATCTTCTTAAACCGCTGGATTCATCAGAGTGGTTCGGACTGGGTCCCGAGTTGATCACCTGATGAAATTCTAATCGCGGACAGACACTTATGAACACGCAGACGATTTGAGGAGCTTCTGCCATATTTAATGTCGTGTCCATGTTCAGAGAAAAGATGAGAAGATCAGGTGAGAGCAGGCCCAGGTACTACCACCGTATGTAATATACCAACCAACAGCTCGGAGCGTTAATAGATGAAATTGGGGACGTTGTAAGACGAAAAAAAAATTGGTTCGAAAAAGTTGGATCAAAATGGAAAAAAAAAATCGTTCAGAAAATCATAACCTAGTTTGTCACTACCACAACATCACCTACCTGATTTTCGTTAATAGTGTAAAATCGATGCGTCTCCGGCGGTAGCGGCGGCTCTCATCTACACACAGCGACATTTTTACGTTCCCCTCACACACACACACACACACACACACACGTTTTAAATACTTATTTAACAAACGCACATACACAAACAGGTTTATTTAAAGTTGTTTTATTTCACTTATCTCCGTATGTATCCGCCGCTGAGATCCTCGGGTCTGTCTTCCGGGTTACAGCGTATTGGCGGTAAACCGCGTTATAGTGCTGCGCATGCGCAACACAGCTGGAAGAAGATACCATTCACAACATGAATTGTTTTTAAAAAAAATAAATTAAAATATGCAGGAAAGAAGTAAACAAAAAGAAAACTATAAATATATAATCAAAACCTATAGCTCACATACTACATTTGATTGATTTATTGTAAGACAGCTTGACTAATAAACATACGGGCCATTCTATGTCATGGATTAATTATAATTATTAATTTTATCACCCTTATAAGATATAAGAGCAAGACGTCGTTGCTCATCTGTTAATTTGGATGACACAAAATCCTGAAAGTCAAATCTCACAGATACACAAGTCAAGCAGCATGTTTGCAATGTGTGTAGACATCATTTTCAGCAACCTTTGTATTTCTGTGAGTGAGATGATGTGCTGTACGAATCACACACTACGATTTAAAGCACTAAATCTCATAACATCTGACTACATAACTCGAAGGCTACAAGAGACGTCTTTGATGTTATGCTCTTATAGTCAATATGGTATAGAAAAGATAAGAATTTGGGTTTTTTTTTTTAAACACACACACACACACACACACAATATAACAACAACGATTTATTCAGATCATGAAATTAAAGAAGAAAGCATTGAGCTTGAAAGGCCGTCTGTGTGGTTTCGGTTGTAGGCTTGGTTTGGAAGACTGTTTCCGCTTCCTTTTCATCAAGCTGCATTCGGGCTACTATCATAAGCCAAATACCCGCCACCTTTCCCACCTCCCTACTAGAGCCGTCCGACTGGTAATGATTTTCATATTAATATTAAAAATATATAGTTTATTACTTTCATGATATGATAAAATGTTATCACATAGGCAGAATTTTCCCATGCAGTTTGCAGAACGCCATTCTGCAGTTTGCAGTTTTAGATCACGCCGTTATAATGCACACAGTTTTATGTGATAATCCTAACTTGATTGGAACTGACACTTAAAGTTTAATGTTCATCATGAGTCCAAGGAGAGATGATAACTGTAAATCCACCAGGAAGACCTTTCCACTAAGAACTTTTATACTTAGTAATATAACATAATCCACTAGATTAAATCATGCAGTACAATCTTCATAAGAAGGTTTCTTTTAACACGTCCAGTTTTACTAAAAGCACCGTTTAACCTTTTCCCCGAATAAACAAAAGGGGTTTAAAGTCTCCACTGTGCTTTCCAGGTCAATAACCTTCCTCTAGTTTTCCCTCCTTTCCTAGTTTTCACACTGGAGATTAGAGACGTGATGGACATTAATGCTGTAAATGCACTCTCATATGAGGACTTTTTGGAAGTATTTGGGAACGTGATCGAGAAATGTCCCATCATCCCAGCTGCGGTATGGACCCACCGCCCGTTTTCGGGCCTGGAGGATATCGAGGCTCACATATCCAATTTTATCAACAGTCTACCAGAATCAGGTACGGTGCCTGGATCGAGTGAAAAACCTGTTCATTTAAAGTGAGCAGAAAAATAATGCGTCCCTTGCAGGAGGTGTGAAAGTACTGAGAGATTATAATTAATTTAAAGCGGTAAGCATGATTGCATTAACATTTGCGGCATTTGGCAGACGCCCCCCTTTATATCTGTTATACAGCTGAGCAGTTGGAGGTTAAGGGCCTTGCTGGGGGGGCCAAAAGTGGTGGCGGATTGGTGGTTGTGGGAATCAAGCTCCAATTACAAGTCTCAACATCTTAACCACTGCACTACCACTTCCCACAAAATAACACATCCTATTTACATTTGCAGCATTCGGCAGACGTCCTTATCCACAGCGACTTACATTTATCTCTTTTATACAACTTAGCAGTTAGGGGTTTAGGGCCTTGCTCAGGGGCCCAACAGTGGCAACTTTGATGTGCTGGAAATCGAACCCTAACTTTTCAACTAGCAGTCCGACACCTTAACCACTGCACTACCACTTCCAGAAATGAAACTTAAATGAATGATTGAATGAATGATTAAATGAAAATCTAGTTAAAAGGGAATGGTGGCTTTAGTGGTTAGCATCGTTGGCTTACAGCAAGAAGGCCTGGGTTCAATTCCCTCAGTAAAATATTTTTTTGTAAATCTGGATAGTTTTCTGGTCACATTAATGTTACTGTGCTTGTGTTCTGCAGGTAAGGAGGGGATCCTCCGATGCCACCCGGATCTGGCGGGCAGAGAGCTGCATAGCGGAGCTTTAACCCGGGACTCGCAGGAGGAGCAGCGCGCTGCAGGTTTTACACACTTGCAGCCTGAGGAGGTGTCGCGCATGCGCAGTCTTAACTCAGAGTACAAGGCGCGCTTTGGGTTCCCATTTGTAATTTGCGCGCGGTTAAATACCAAACGGGACATAATGCGCGAGCTGCTCAAGCGCCTCGGCAACGACCGGGAGACGGAGAGGACTCGCGCCATCGGAGAGGTGAAGAAGATCTGCGCTCTGCGGCTGAGCAACCTTGTGCTTCACGACCCCCCAAACTCTGAGAAGACAAGAGTTGCGTAAATGTTTGCGTTAAAGTCGCACATAAATGATCACATCAATTTGGCATAATTTTGGCACGATTGGCAGTGTAAACTATTATAGCTGCAATGACCAATAGCTAGTAATAAACTTTAAAAGCATAAATATTACCATATCATAAATATTAAGGACAAGGTGCATGTTTATTGTCTTATTATATTTACATTTCTGGGTTTTTTTTGTCAGCAGGGGGTGCTGCTAGCGATTTTGGACCCTATAAAAAAATATAAGATGGGGCCCCCAACTACATCCATTTCGCACCAAAAATACTATTACATTACTGCTAGTACTGTTAATACTAATAACACAGATCCTTAGGGGCCCCTAAAATGCATGGGCCCTTAAAGTCGTCTTAACTTACCCCCATTAGCGGTGCCTCTATTGGCAAATGCCGAGCGACCTACATTTATCTTATTTTTTTATTCAACTAAGGAGCTAAGAAGTTAAGAGCCTTCCTCAGGAGCCCAGCAGTGGCAGGCGAAGTGGTAGCTCACAAGTTAAGGTGTTAAACAGCTGATCGTAGGGTTGTAGGATCAATTCCCAGCACCACCAGGCTGACACTGCTGGGGCCCCGAGCAAGGATTGTAGCCCCTCATTGCTCGTTTGGATAAAAACATGAGATAAATGTACGTCGCTCTGGATATGGGGCATCTGCCAAATGTACAGCTTGTACAACTTCCCACCCCTGTGCTTCCAATCACCAGTCCAACACCTTAAAACTTGGTCTTCCATTTGCCATATAGCCATCTAACGTTATTTAAATGTGTTTATTATTCATTTTAATTTATAGAAATGACCCAAATCATTCTTTTCTTTTGTTTTTTTTACAAAGGTTTAATAAACACAGAAATATTTACATGGGTTTCTTATTTTAATTTTACAAAGTGAAAATTTATTCCTACATGTAATTTCCTATCATGAGGGTCTAAAAAATACATATATTTGTCTAAAGGCATTAATAAACGGCAAAAAAAATCTGTTCCTATTCATTCACAGTCGTTGCAAAAAAAATGTGAACGCATCAAGCGCATTTTTCTCATGCAATGCACATAATATAGAATATATACAGAAATGCATTATACGCCATGACATGACTAAATATTATAACATACTTCATCCAAAGTGTTTAAGTCGACTGGGTGGTCGAGCAAGCGACTTATTTCAGGATTTTGTTTTTCATCTTTAAATTATAAAGTTAGAATTATAAAATTGTTCCATTAACATTAACATTCTTACATTAATGTATTTAATGGACGCCCTTATTTAGAGCCACTTACAGCTTTTTCCTTTTTTTATACAACGAAGCAATTGGCGGTAAAGGGCCTTGCTCAGGGGCCCAGTGGTGGCAGCTTGGTGGTGCTGGGAATCGAACCCGGAACTGTCTCAGTCGGTGAGGACTTACAGTTATGTTAATGTTAGACTATATTTGTTATGTTGAGATTCTGTTAAAATGCAATAAAAAAATAAATACAATTTTTAAAAAATGTATAAAGGCTCATGCTGCCCTCTAGCGGCTAAAGCGCAGACCGCAGGTTTGCCTAAACCCCAAAGTTTGGAACGCTTCATTCGTCATAACGTTCCGTAGTGATGAGCAGGTGATACCACGCGCCAAGCAGCAAGAAAATTCACACAGACAATAAAATGACCAAACAATTAAGAAAGACAAAATTCGGAATGTAAACTGGGTAATTAATTATCTGCTGTTTGTCTCATCTGTCATTTTTTATATTTTCATATATCTCCTAAAAAGTCGTGCTTATTTGTCTGAGAAAATTAATTCAGTATCAGGAGAAAAAATTAATTCAGTATCAGGAGAAAAAATAAATACATTTTTAAATGATAATAAATTCAGGTGCGAGTTATTTCCTGTCACAGACCGGAACCCTTTAAAGAAAAGAACATTCATAAATGGGATCTAAAATATTACCGACTGATAAACAGAGACTGTAAGAATCGTTATTTATTCTAAGAAAAGACATTTAAAGCTTTTTTGTACGATGTCCTGTAAAATGAGACAAAAATGATGTAATAGGTGTCTCACTTCAGCAGTGTTCCTCACTCATTCTGCACAATGCACTGCTGGTGACGTCACATGTAGCATGGAAGGGTTTATTTTTTTTTTCAGTTTTACTGTTTCTGCACGACGTCCTGTGCGCAGGTGCTCATGCGGAGTCTCGCGCAACCGACGGCGCGCCATGAGGAGGCTGCAGAGGTGAAGGAGACCCCGCGTGCGTGCTGCACGCATCGTCTCTGAGGTCGCCGGAAGTGACGCAGGAGTCTTGCTCGGGGTCTGTGCCACGAGCCCTCCTCTTGTCCTCCTCCTTTTTCCACTTCATGCGCCGGTTCTGGAACCAGATCTTGATATGGCGCTCGGTGAGGCTGAGCGTGAGCGCGAGCTCGACGCGCCGCGGCCGCGAGATGTACTTGTTGAAGAGGAACTCTTTCTCCAGCTCGAGCAGCTGCGCGCGTGTGTAGGCTGTGCGCGTGCGCTTGCTCTCCTCGGGCTCCGCAGTGTACGGACCTGCCGGGATGCACGAGACGTTCAATTGTAGTTTTAGGTAGAAAAGTCAAATTAAAAGAAACACTCGGAATTATTACATATGATTTATTGGAAAGATGTAAAAAAGAGATGGTGAGTAAAAGAAAGAAAGGGGGAAAGAAAAAGATTGAGAAGAGAAAATAAAAGGAAAAAAGAGGGAGAGAAAGAAATAATGGAGAAAGAAAAAAGAGATCAGGAAGAGGGAGAAAGAGAAGAGAAAAAGATTGAGAGGGCTAAGAAAAGGAAAGAAGGAAAGAAAAAGGGGAAAGGAAAAGATTAAGAGAGAAATGATTGACAGGGAAAATTGAAAGAGAAAGAAGAAAGTGAGAAAGGGAAAGAGAGAAGATGAGAGGGGGAAAGAGAAGAGATAAAAAGAGAGAAAGTGAGAGAGAAAGAAAGAAAAGGAAGAGATAAAATTAGACACCTGGTGTCCTGCACACATCATAAACACACACACACAGAAACACACACACATTCAAACACATTTGCTTATTTAATATTATTCCTTCATTCACTCATCATCTATACTCGTTTATTCCCTAATTCGGGGTCACAGGGATCTGCTGGAGTGTCTGAAAGGGGGAAAGGCAGGAGGGGGACACCCTGTTTTTAATTTCTTTTCCTTGTTTATTCAATGTTTTTATTTTATGGCTTTTTTTCTTTTTACTGTTTCTGTTTTACTTTTTTGTTTACTGATGTTACTTTTTTTTAGCAACACATCCAGGCCAATGAAGCATTATTGAATTACATTGAAAAAAAAGAGAAAAGGAGAGGGGTAGTGAGAGACAGAAGCAGAGAGAGAGAGAGAGAGAAACACAGACAGAGAAAGAGAGAGAAAGACAGAAAGAGAGGCGAAGAGAGACAGAAAAAGAGAGGCAGAAGGAGAGAGAGATAGAGACAGAGGTGAAGAGAGACAGAAGGAGAGAGAAAGAGAGAGGTAGAGAGAGACAGAGGTGGAGAGAGACAGAAGGAGAGAGAGAGACAGAGGTGGAGAGAGACATCCATCCAACGTCTATACCCGTCTATTCTTAATCAGGATCACGGGGATCTGCTGGAGTTTATCCCAGCTGTCATTGGGTGAAGGGCAGGGGTCACCCTGGACAGGTCTTCAGTCCATCACAGGGCCACATACAGACGAACAACCACACACACACACACACACACTCCTATAGACAATTTAGAATCACTAATCGAACGACAATACATGTTTTTGGACTGTGGGAGAAAACCGGAGTACCCAGAGTAAAACCCTCGCAAGCACGGGGAGAACCCTATAAGGGATACAAACCTGAGACCTTCCCACAAAGGCATAGCTAGGGCTTTTTAGCACCCAGGTACCCCTCCTGGCCCACCTCGTGACAAGGTGTGAGCCATGAGGTGGTCCGTCATGCTTTCCTGGATATTTTTGTGTTTTAGAACATCAAACCTGCATTTCGTGGCAACTTTTTAGGATATAAAGAGGATGAAAAAAGTGAAATAATTGAAGCAACAATGGAACTTTGAAGATATCATTTGGAAAAAGATTTAATTCTGAAATTCATTCGTAATTATGGAACATCAATTTGGTGATCCCGGATGCTGCACCCAAGGGCCAGCTTTCCCCCCTTTGCCCCGCTACACCACTGCCTTCCTACTGCGAGGAAACAGTGCTAATTATTAAGCCACCGTAAAAAAAAAAATACAAATATCTTAAATATCTTATAGTCACTCTTTTTTCTTTTTTTGCATTTGAGCAAATTTTCCGCCCAACTTTTAAAGCGAACACATCTCCATGTGACCTTTTCTTACTTCGGAGGAAGTTTTCTTATCTTTTACCAGGAAATGTGGAGATCGTAACACCCACCCACACACACACACACACACACACACACGACTGAATTTACAAAGGAAACCTTGTGTGAAAATAAACTCCGTAATATAAGAGAAAACTTATAAACTGAGTGTATAAACGCTGTGGGCTCGAAAGTGCCAATTCATCAGCAGGAACATCTACAGATATAAGATATAAAATATAAGCATGTGTTTAAGGGGGTATTTATTAATTACAGCTTTTTATTTCTAAATAATGGAAGTTATACTGTAATTAAATCATTTCTAATTAATATCAATAACACATTTTCCAGAAAAGTTTATATGCTATAAAAAATTCAAGATTTATTAGCTATTAAACTTATATGATTATTTGGTTTATATGGTTAAACACTTTAATGTATTTATTTAATTTACTATAATATAATAACTAGTAGGCGTTATAACAGCTCTCAAATATTTATAATGGTTTAATTAAGAGTCCAGATTGTTACATTACTGAAGATATATTAAATATTTATAAAGCTTTTTATCTCTAATGCTTTTGGTCTGCAAAGGGGGAAAAAGTTTTATATAAAACTTTTAATTATTATTGCATTATATTTTAATCCAGCTTTGAATTAACTGTGTGTGTGTGTGTGTGTGTGTGTGTGTGTGTGTATATCATCACAAGCAATCTATAAAACTATTAAAGCTTGAATATCACTATAAATGACGTGGTTTAATGTGACATCATCTTTTTATAATGCAGGTTTTTGTAATAATATTAATATAATAATTAACTGGAAGTAGGAAATACAGGATAAGATAAATATAATAAAAATATTACTTTACATTGTTTACAATTGTAGAATATCCTATTTAAAATCTCAGCAAAATTAAATTTAGACAATCCTATTTTTTAATTTAATACATTATTATTATTACTATTATTATTATTATTATTCATACTGTTCTTATAAGGCCAAATTTACAAATATTACAAATAATATCCACAACCTGATATCACTTCAGACAAGTTTTATATTTACTTCCAACATTTTGCAGGTGTTTAAACAAATAAAATAATATTTGCTGGACCTCTGAAGTGTATCGTACAGTATATGGGTATAACATATATACAAAGAGCAGGCCGCTTTATTTATTTAACCGCTGAACTATTCAACGCCGGACCTACGCAGGGTTAGTGTGTATAAATGATTATAACATTAAAAAATGATTTCTGATCTTTCCACGAAGACCTTAATGGAAATCTGTAACCAACCGAGATGCCTATTTATGAAATTATAAGCCGGCGGTTTTTTTAAATTGCAAAAAAAAGCGAAATAAAGCGTTGAAAATTATTATATTACAGGAAAAAAAAGTCTTACCGATTTTAGAGAAATTCCTGCTGAGTTATGTCTCAATTTTAGGTTCAAAACAACAACACAATAAACAATAAATACCAGATTGTTGGGCAAAGTACAGCCATTACCTGTCCATTGTCCTTTCCAAGTGTGCGTGTGAGATTTTGTCGTTTTCATCCAGGGAAAAGGAAGATGGCACCTGTTTCGTTCTGAGCACAGGTCCAGAGTATCTCCGTAACCTGTGAACGTTTGGAGGGGCAGCTGCTGGACCTGCGATTGGTGCAGGTGAGGCACTGCTAGGTCTTCTCGTCCAGGCATATAGGACGCAATATCAGAAAGATGGCTGTGCTGGTCCTGGGTACCTAGGACAGGAGACGTATAGACGGATTGGGTCTGCCTGGTCATGTAAAGGCACGGTGGCGGGCTTGGGCTGTACTCCTCATTGTGTGGCCTCTGATAGGCACAGGAGTCCTTGTAAAGTTGACTGGCTGAGTAGTAATGTTCTTCCCGATTCATGCCTGTAATGCACGGTGTGGGATCGGCGTCCTGTCCCTGTGCGTTAGACTCCTGTGCTGTACCTGCGCGACTGGCGCCACTTTAGGGCCTTGGGTAGGTGTGTCACCGGGACCATGTGACCCTGCTTCACCTTAACCATTGGTGTCACTGTTTACACAAAGAGCCGACAACAAGTTTTCGTCCGTGTCTCCTTCGGGGCTCGCCAATAATTGAACAGGTCGGCCGTGTTCAGATCAATGGCTTTAACAAACATTTGTGTTTGCCCATGACTTATCAAGGCTACACCTGCAGTGGTCTCGGATGAATGAAGAAACACAGACTGAGACACAGAGAAAGACTCTTGCATCTGCCGTATGTGCTGCTGGGAAGCTTAAAAACTACTTTTAAACTCTAAAAGTAGATGTGGTAATGAATAAACTGTCCTAAATGTGCAAAAAAAAATTACTTTTATCAATCGGCCTAAATGGCTTAATCAGGATACAACGGATAAAGTCGATGGGTCACAGCTGTAGATGATGAGAAAAGAGATGAGATCAGATGTTTTATCGTAATTTGAACCAATGAAATTTTTTATTTGGTGGTTTTGTGAAAACCAAACCTTGTTCAGAAAAAAAAGCAAGTCATGAGTCACGCCACCACACGCTCACGGCAACGCCTGAGACTTGTAAAATGTCAAACATCAAACGGCCCATTTAACTTTAACTCTTATGTACGGTCTGTTATGGACACCAGCAACCATCACCAGAACACATTTTCCTCTCTACCTGTTGCCCTACGTCGCTCTGAGTTTACCTACCATTAGGCACGCCTGCTGTCGGTCCATTAAACTAAAGCCCTCGTGGTTAAATAAAACCAAGATGTTCGAAGTAAACCAATTAACGAAGAGGGCGACAACGTTCTCAATGAACATCAGGGAAAAAAAACAAGGAAATGCTCTGAAAAAGACCAGAACCTCTGACCTGGTGGAGCAGTTTGGTGTTTTTTCTCATCTCAAGTCACTCGGTTTAATCTGGTTAGTGATTTGGGAGAAGAAAAATGATTTAAAAATGTTTCAGGATTATAACTTTATTTGCAATAAAATATTTAATAGTAGGGAAACCCGGACCGAAAAATTGTATTAGGTTTATATTGTTTTGTGAGTAATTTGTGTTTATACTGTTTTGTGAGTAAATCATGGTTTGTTGTCTGAATACAAGCTTGATAACACGTACCTACATTCTAAAAAAAACTAAAAATCATACAAAATCTTAAATAATAACATTTTGTAGAATAAAAATGATTAGAAATGGTTTTTAATTTAATGATTTTAATTTCCTGTTTTAGAAATATCCTAGATTGTCATGTTTTATGACATCACTATAGATCCTGAAACATCTATAGTCAACATCCTGTTCTGCAAAGAGTCTTAAAGGTTCCTGTCTTATGTTATTGCTTTAACATGACATTAAAAAAAAAAGCTTTATTGCTGTAAAGGTACAGTACGTACATCCGACGCAAATGTGTGTATTTAGGGGCAGTGGTGGCTCAAATGGTTAGGTTGTTGATTGGAAGACCAGGAAGCTCTGGGATCAAGCCCCACCACTGCCAGTCAGTGACTGTTGGGTCCTTGAGAAAGATTTTTAACCCTTTCTGCTCCAGGGGCACTGGATCATAGCTGACCCTGTGCTCTGACCCCCAACTTACTAAGATAAGATGTACAAAGAAACACATTTTACTGTACTGTAAAGTTTATTTGACGAATAACTACATTAACAATTAAATGTGGTTGATCTTATCTTCCTTTGTCAGATCCATATCTCCTCTTTAACAAATGAATATTCTGGAAACAGACGTTCTGTTCTGGTTTTGGGGAACCAAAAACCAGATGTCTAATTTGCTGAACGTTGGTTATTTTATTGTGTTGCTTTAAACATTTTGAGAACTTTCGAAAGGGACGATAGTGTCTTAAAAACACGAAGATGTACAAAAACTATTAATAAGGTTATGAAAATGTTCCATGAACGCTATCTTAGAAACGTTTTGTCCTAACATTTAGACAACTTTTAAAGAAGCTTAGAGAAAGTTGTGTGAATGTTCCCTGTTAGCTGGGTCATAGCTAATGTTCTGAATATTTGTAAGGAAGATCCAATAGACAAAGTTCAAAGAGTCATGATGACATTTTAGGAACATCTAAGGTGTAAACTGGTAGTAGAATTTGTAATAAAACAGAATTCTAAATTAGTGATACATATTTTGTGTTTATTTAGAAAATAATCTCTTTTTTTTTCAAAATCTGAGTAAAATATTGTACATTTTCTTATACTTTCTTTTTTTAAATCTATTTTTAATTCTTATCTTAGCAAACTTTTAACAGACAGTAAAACTTTGCTTGTACACCTGTCTGATTTGGTCCAAAACATCTGTGTTACAATGCTGTGTTTACCTGTACCTCTTCAAATGCTATAATGCCATTTTTTCATATCTAAAACGAAGCTCTCGATGTCGTGCCATAAACGTACGAACCCGTTTCTCTCACGCCGCCCGCATACAGCCCGGCTTAATGGTGTTTATATATGACTTTGGTATGAAAGGGAAGGAAATAGTTATCCGTGGTGATTACGGCAATGCTGCAAGAGCACAATGAGGTTTATGAAGCGTGAGAGAGACGGCGAGGTTTGATGGCACATCTACGGACGTTACGAGAGCCGTAATGTTCTTAAGTGATATGGAGTGGAGCGTTGCCCAGCCAGCGATGAAAATACAAAATTTTAAAAAGCAGGGCTCGTCTGGTGGTTAAAAAGCTTTTACAGGAAAAAAAAAAAAAACGGTGAAGGATAGAATCGTGAAAGGGTTTACAGTGTAGAGTGGGTTGTTGAGTGTTATGGGGCGTCACGTAGAGGTTATAAGCAGATGCATGATGAGATCATTTCTGTCTATTTAAAATAAAAGAATTTACTTGAAAATGTACTTTAAATCTTGACTAAAGCATCTATATATATATATATATATATATATATATATATATATATATATATATATATATATATATACATACATACATACATATCTATACATATATATATATATACACACACACACACACACACATATATTATATATATAAACATCTCTCTCGCTTCCGCCTATAAGAACGTCCAGACGTCTGTACAGCTTTTCCATTAGATTGGGTCATGTGACTTGATTTGATCATTCAGTTACAATAGTATTAGTCAGATCAGACACTGGTGTTAAGGTGAGGAGGTCTGGGGTTTAATCGAGTTTAAGTGGGGTTAAAATCCGATCACTCCAGTTCTTCCTCTTCAATCAGAACAAAGTATGTCTGAAGATCATGAAGATCAGGGGTTTGTGCACAGGAGCATTGTCATGCTGGAACAGGGTTTGAGTCTCTTAGGTCCAGTTAAGACAAGCTGGAAAATAGGTAAGTGGTAGCTCAGGTGTTGAACTGCTAATCCGGTTTTGATTCCCAGCCACCAAGTTGACACTGTTGGGCCCCTGAGCAAGGATAAATGTAAGTCGCCCTAGATAAGGACGTCTCCTAAATGTCGTAAAATGTATGTTTTGTGCAAAAGTTCCCACAGTAAGGATAGAGTACTTTTTTTTACTACTACTGTACTACACTTTTAAGCCTTTTTTTTTATTTTTATAATAATCGAAAGTCTCTTTTATTGTCACATGACATTAAGAAGACTGGTGGCCCGGCGAGCTAACACCTACATACCTAATCCATGTCAGAGCACGGCGATAAAAGCTGCTTACCCAGTGGCGACAAACGAAGCCTGCGCAAACACGGTTGGACCGAGAGTAAAGCAAAAGGAATGATAATGACATTTCGATTGAATTCAAAGTCGTCCATGGAAGAAACATAACCTTGTCGTAAATCATGTCCTATGACAGAGAGACAAAATTTGTAAAGAGAAAAGCAAATAAAAAAAATGGGTTAACTGGAGGAGGTGCAGCGGGTGTGAGTGGCTCCTTCCAAACATTTCACTTTCTCAAGAGCCTTTAAGGATTTATTCCTGACTTAAAATGAATTTAACAAAAACTGAGCACTCAAACAAATAGTTACCCGTGTTTGTGTGGGTTTACTCCGGGTTCTCCGGTTTCCTCCCACAGTCCAAAAACATGTATGTTAGATTGATTGGTGATTCTATATTGCCCATAGGAGTGAGTGTGAGTGTGTGAGTGTGTGTGTGTGGCCCTATGATGGACTTGCAACCCCTCCAGCCTTTTGCCCTTCCAGAGACGGCTGGGATAGACTCCAGCAGATCCCTGTGACCCCGAATTAGTGAATAAATGGGTATAAAAGATAAATAAATGAATTCTACATTATATTTAAACATTTTTGTCTTTTTTTAACAGTCCACCTACAGAAACAAAGCCGTCAAACCACGTTATTTCCCTCATGAAGGAGGCTTTCATGTTTACTGTGACAATCTATCTATCTATCTATCTATCTATCTATCTATCTATCTATCTATCTATCTATCTATCTGTCTATCTATCTGTCTGTCTGTCTGTCTGTCTATCTATCTACATATCTATATATATCTATATCTATCTATCTATCAATCTATCTATCTATCTATATATATATATACAGTGGCTTAAATGGTTAACCAGGAAGATTTGTGTTTAAGCCCCACCACCAGCAAGCCAACCACTGTTGGGTCCTTGAGCAAGACCCTTAACCCTTCCTGCTCCAGGGGCGCTGTATCATAGCTGACCCTGTGCTCTGCCCCCAAGTTTATGTGACAAAAAAAGGCATTATATATATGTATATGACTTTAATAACGCACAGACCCATTTAAGCTTCAAGCTGGCATCTGATTTGTACTTCTGCATTACACGTTCAGCAGTCAGTGTGCAGATGTTAACATCTGCCAAAAGATCCGCTTTCTCATGATTTGAACCTGTGCACTAGGGGGCAGCAGAAAAAACAACATGAGGCATATTTGGGTTTTATTGAAAAGTTTTTTTAAAAGTTATCCAGTTGCACCTCCATTTCCACCTGACTGACGTGCACAGAGAAGGGATAAAGCTGCAACTCTTAAGGATTTATTTTCGAGTTTATTTAGACAATGCGAGACATTGCAGATGAACATTTCACCTGTGAAATGTACATTTTTTTCCAATTAGAACAAAAGTAACGGCACCCTTCGAAAAGTTAGAGCGCCGTATGATTGGAATGTCACCCTTTATTCGCTTTTAATTGTCACTTAAGATGTCTGTAAGCTTCAACAGAGGATGTCAATGTGTCAACATTCGTCTTTATGTTTGATAAAAGTGTCTTGCTTGTTTAAAAGGTAAATATGGGGAATATCAGTGCTGCAAAATGTTTATTAAGTCTAACAGAAAGTTCCAGTTTTGGTTAGATTTGTTTAGTTTATCTAGAAAAAAACATGTCTGCCAAAAAAGTTAGCTAATAATAACCTCAGTGATTATTATTTTGAATTTTAATTATTAGGATTGAGACCAGACTGAATCCTAAGCTTGGAAGCGAATTAGCCTGCTAAAAAAAATCACAGTTCACTATAACATCATTAGAACACATGAAGAGCAATGTTAATATTTAATAATTGTGTATGTTAGTATAAATCAGCCCTTTCAGTACATTTTATTCTATAGGTCTAAAGGAAGTGCATCATTTTCCAGTCCTTTCAGCAGATTTTTTCATTGCTCTGATGGGCGACCTGGAACGAGTTCTTTTTGATTGGCTGCTGTGAGAAGGGGCGTGGTCTGTAGATGCCAATCGCCTCATGGATGAATCACAGGGCAGTGAAGACTGTGAATGAGAACGATGACGCTCATTTCTGTGTTTGGAGTCTTTCCTATAGCTGGATTTTCTGTCCTCAGGGTGGTGATGTTGGTCACGTGACCGTCGATCTTTCTCGTCCCTGCTGTCTTCAGCTCCTCTGGTCGAAGCTGACCGGCTCACGGATCGTCGCTCCGCAGTACAGGGCCGCAGGGTGTTTAGAAGGAAGCGTTTATTGGTGCTTCCTAAAGGACACTTCATCCTGGAAACATAATGTAGAGTTTTTTTAATTAAAAAATAATTATTTTATTAGGACAACTGCTTAACCCACAAAAATAACATACTTTAAAATTACCTTAAAATGTAATTTAAATATGTATCGATACTTGAGGTTAAAATATCGATATGCTATCGTGAAAAATATTGATATTTTAAGTGGCTTAGTGGATGTAGTAGGTCCAAATTTTATTTATATTCTTCTTTTCCTTTCTGCTGTTCCCTTTTTAGGGGTCACCACAGTGAACCATCTGTCTCCACCTACCCGTATTCTCTACATCCTCTCCACTCTCGTCCCCATGTCCTTGTTTATCGCATCCATATACCTCCTCTTTACCTTCTGCCTGGTAGCTTCATTTCTAACATCCTCCTACCAATATATTCACTATCCCTCCTCTGGACATGTCCAAACCACCCCAATCTGTCGTTCCTTGACATCTAACATGAGCCATTCCACTGATGAACTCATGCCTAACCTGTCTCTTTCTCAGCTCAACTGTCTCTAAATCATACATCATAGCTGGTCTCACCACTGTCTCTAAACCCATACATCATAGCTGGTCTCACCACTGTCTCTAAATCATACATCATAGCTGGTCTCACCACTGTCTCTAAATCATACATCATAGCTGGTCTCACCACTGTCTCTAACCCATACATCATAGCTGGTCTCACCACTGTCTCTAAATCATACATCATAGCTGGTCTCACCACTGTCTCTAAATCATACATCATAGCTGGTCTCACCACTGTCTCTAAATCATACATACTTTTCCTTGATTCTACCTGATATTCTCACTCCACCCATTCCAACCTGCCTGTACTCGGTTCTTTATCTCTTTTACACCCTCTCCATTTCTCTTAAACATACTAAATAGGACACAAGGACATAGGGTTTTTTTTTCCTGATTCACGTGATCTCAGACGCAGCTGTGGACCTACCACCCGGCAGGGCCCATGGTTTCTGCACGCACTCGTCCTCTGCTGGCCTCTTTCAGGAGCTCCTCCACTGCACGTCTGTATGGAAGAAAACAGATATTGTGCATATTGAAAAAACAAACAAACAAAAAAAACATAACCCAAGCTGATAGTTTAATTTTCTGCACGCATGTTTACAATAAAGATGAATGTAAGCAATATTAGCTATTGATACTAGATATTCCAAATCAAAGTACCTTTTTATAAACACTTAAGTCAGTTACCTTTCCAGTTCATCATCATTTCCAGCCATTACGCAAAAAAGAACAACAACAACAACACCATGTAAATATGATCGCTTTTTGCATTAGCGATTCATTGCTTATTTGCTTTGGGTTTGTGCAGCTAAGGACCCGATTAGGACCCAAATCCTGATCTTTCCTGTTTAAAATAATAAAAACGAATTTAAAAATAATTTGCAATTTATAAAAAAAACCTATAATTTAAACCTAAATTAATCTCATCTGTCGGATGTGTTTTGCTCGGAGAATTAATAAATCTTAACAATCTTAAACGACTGACATATTTTAATCAGGCACTTTGGCGGGCACGTCTAAGAGTTTGACAGCCTTGGCAGATACCCTGATGGAAAAAGAGGATGCGGCTGTCCAATCACAGCGCAGCGCTGTTGATAAGGGGCGTGGTCATGCTGGAGGAGCAGAGGATCCACGGAGCGCATAGAAACCCGTCGGCGACCGAAACGGATGCGACGGATGTGACCGAAATCGTCAAGATCGTCCCATTTTGGGACGGGAATTAATCGTTTGGAGGAAGCGCACGATAAGGTAGTATAAGTCAGCATGATATTCCTAATAATATGATCAAATCGGGGTCGGAAAATAAGTCGTTAGGGTCTTGTTGCAGGTTTTTCCGACATATTTACGACGCTCATAAATAAAGATAAAAAAAAAAAAAAAGATAAAATAATAAGACTGATTGTTATGCATACAAATTTGCATGTAATTGCTGAAGGATTTGGATCACATCCCTTTATGTGTCTGTTTATTATTTATATAAATAATCAATAAGGATTTGAATAATCAAAACAAACAACTCGACCCCTGAATTCTTATATTTTTAGGCTGGATCTTTTATGATCATGATTAAACACACTGACATCAACATCATCAACATTATCAGCCAAGGACAATAAGAAGGATGATGTTTCTATTATCCAGAGAAGCAGCATGAAAATAATGAGAGAGAGAGAGACTAAGAGAGAGAGAGAGAGAGAGAGAGAGAGAGAGAGAGACTAACTGAGAGAGAGAGAGAGTTGATAGCAAACAAAAGGATGAAACATTTTTTATTTGCTTTTCCTCCTTTCAACTGGACCAGTGTTTGAGTTTCTAGGTTGTATCTTGTGCATCTTAGCCATTTTTTGGTGACTAACGGAGATGTACACGTTCCTCATAAGGTGGACTATAAACCTCCAGAATCTTTTTGGGGGTTTCATCACATAAAACACACTTTAAATTGCAATAAGCCGTCTAATTACACATGGTCCATCATGGATGCTCGTCCAGTAGTCGTCTTTATCGTAATTTAGCTTGGAATTATAGTATTTTTTTATTTATGCACAGGCAGTTTAGTGCTGGGTGTACCAGTGTACGGATAGTTCGTTACCACATCACACACACGCACACAGTCACACACAACACATTTACTAAGAAATGTCAGGACTATCAGGCAGCTCAATAACCTCATTAGGAACACTTAATACATCGAAACCACAGCTATCTAATGTTACTATTACACCCCATGACGCCGTTCATGCATCGCTCTACCTCATGCATCTTCTTTCATATCCCGGTTGCCTTCATTTCCAACAATGCAGAGCAATGGATTCTTTAAAGCGTCCTTGGAATACGGCGTTGTGTGTTGCGCGTGTGTTTGTATGTGACGAGACGATGACAAGTCTTTGTTATGGGAACAGAGGATCATTGTATCCTCATGAATTATGCATTTGCAGCTGCAAGATAAAGGAGACAGAGACGTGCAGTCACTTAGATAAAGACAGCAGACACTCTCCTCGTGTTTATGTCTCTTATTCTTTCTTGAAAAATACAAACAACAACACAATGGTGGCCACGGATGCTGGTTGCCATGGAGACTCAGAAAGGAGGAATGGAGGTACAGTTGTCTAGCTGCTTCCTGACAAAAGGACAGTTTTGGACAGTGGAAGATGAGTGAAATCCTGAGCGCCGTTTGATTTTGTAATCTGGATGTCTTGAAAACGTCGTTCTGGGAAATTATTTTATTCGGGATGCTGAGATCATCCTGGGAAAACGGAAAGAATTCCAGACTGGTGTTTCTTTGTTTTGGGCACATGGGAGCTAACAAAAGACATGGTTTCCTCGAGAGGCAGTCAGATATTACCGAAGATGAAAAATGAATGTTAAGGGGTTTATTTGTGAATAGTAATATATTTGAAAGCATATTTTGATAAAAGTTCGTAGTTATGGAATTATTATATGATATTTTCTTTAGTCCGAGCTGTGAGTATGTACAGTGCAGATACAAAGATAATATTTGCCTTCTCCAAACCCTAAATTCCAGAGGAATTTGGCCAAAATGCCTAAACCAGACAGACCCATGCACCATTCGGAGTTTATACACAGTTCTGGTCTCTTTTGAAAGGTGTTACTCTGATGTTTGTTACTAAACAGTCAGAATTACTGTCAATCAAGGCTGACTGCTTTTGTAAATGCCTTTATTTTATCACATATACTTTTTACAGTACAGTGAAATTCTTTTTCCGCATATCCCATCATAGCAAGTTGGGGGTCAGAGCGCAGGGTCAGCTATGATACAGCACCCCCGGAGCAGGAAGGGTTAAGGGTCTTGCTCAAGGACCCAGAAGTGGTTGGCTTGCCGGTGGTGGGTCTCAAATCCTGGTCTCCAGATCAGCAACTCAGCATCTTAACTATTTGAGCCACCGCTGCCCATGAGTAACAGATCTTGGAACACACTGAAACAAACCAAAAAAAAAAAATCTGCCTTACACATGTTTATCTAAGTGTACGTCTAGGCATTTCCAAGAAAAGGACAATTGGAGACTCTAGAATGCTCTGATGTACACTGATTCCTCTGGGCTCTAATGAAAGGTTTCACTTGGTGCTATACGAGCCTTTATGCAGATTCACTGTAAATGATAGCTGACACATGTTAAACTGAAGCATAAACAGATGATAGTGCTATGGTATATAAACTCAAACTGTATGAACGTATTTACACATTTTATAACAGAATATAACTATATGCAAATATTAGAATAAACTACGTACAAATTAGTGTATCTATGCTAATCAATATAGCAATTATAGCTAATTCGGTAGCACATAGGCACATCGCAGGAGAAGCACTTCACGGGTGTCTTTTTTTTACGTCCTACGGTGCGGTCTTACACGTTATACACGCTTCTTCCTTGTCCTCTGGCTCTTGGTCTTTTCCTGCCAGAACCTCTTTGAGAAGTTGAGGGATGGAGCTCATCTCCTGATGAGGAGCCGTCATTTTCTACCCCCAGCTGTTTTGTTCATGACAGCCTACCACTCTTCATCGGAATCAATTTCGCATCAAACAATATAATCGTTTGCACACTAACGTGTGTAGTGTGCAACCGATTAAGGGGCAAACCGATCTTTCCAGAAGCTCATTAGCAATCAGATTAGCGCATCATTTGGAAGCTCTGATGCAACTGGTTCGAGCAAATTGCAGTCAAAGAGAGGGGGAACCAAATCTTCATACTGTGCACCCATTGGATATTTCTGCCTCTTTCTGCACTTCACTTGCATCTATTTGCTGATCAGCGGCCTTTATTACGTCATAATCACCGCAACGTAAATAAACGCTAGTCTAAGTAATATTGCAAATTTTGCTTGCAACATCGAATGAAATGTCGATACTACATTCTTAGACATATAAATGTGTTTTAGACTATATAATCAACGGAATGTGATCATGTGGGTTATTTACAGCGTAATTAGATCGTTTGTGTTTGGATTTTAGGAATCAGTGGCTTTATAGGTGAGTTTTTTTCCATTTTATTCGGTCGATGCGGGTCTAACCAACACATTTGTTATACTATGCTGTGTTGATTATATCATAAAATCATTCAAATAACAAGAATTTCAGCTTTCTAACAATATAGAATTTGGTTTTTGTTTCTTATTAATCCTGGGATTTTACAGAGATTACCCACAGTGCACTTCTAGTGGCCCCGCCGACCCTTTTGAGTCTTTTTACTGTCTTACTGTCTTTTTACTGCATGTTGCTTCAACAGTTATTGCTATTATTCTTATTCTTATAATTATTAAACATATAAACTAAAAATAAATAAGTATAATAAATATAATAAAAATAAAATAAATAAATATAAAATACCTATTATTTTATTATTATTATTGTTATTATTATTAACACTTTAAGGTCTGCTATAGAACAGTTAATTATTACAGTATAATTCAGTATTTTTGCATGCTGTGATGTCATTTTTTGGAGTCTTTCTATATACCATGTATATCAATACAATCTGTACACCTTCAGTTGAAAGACTAGGCTAATTAAATAGCTTAAAAGTGCAATAAATTATTAAATGCTCTCTTAGCATGCCACGCTGTGACCTGGAGGCACAACTTAAACACAGGTACACACACATACACACATTGGCAATTCCAGTTTGTACATTTCTAACATCATAAAAAAGAAAATCATATTTTAAGTATATATACTTGTCTTGTGGCAGCACAATTCCTCCAAAAATGTCGGCTTCGTCTTCTTTAGACCCCCACAATGTACAATTTAGCCTGGAGTGATCCGAGGGAGGTGCAGGGTGACGCTGAGAGCTCGAACATCTTTAACACTATTTAACACTATTTGTCTGGGGTTATAAAATGTATAAGAATTATAATAATTATTTCGAGTAGTAACAATAATTATTTAATTTATTGTATGTAAATATTTATTGGTTTTTTTAG
Source organism: Bagarius yarrelli (assembly GCA_005784505.1). Lineage (NCBI taxonomy): Eukaryota > Metazoa > Chordata > Actinopteri > Siluriformes > Sisoridae > Bagarius > Bagarius yarrelli. The sequence continues at coordinate 2,624,375 of VCAZ01000024.1, forward strand.
GATTTAATTGCACAGATATTTAAACACATCCTTATGAATTGTAAGGCTGCTTAAAGCCTATTTATTTATTTATTTATTTTATAAATAAGAGTGTATTTTTTTTACACCCCCGTTCACACAATAAAATATACAGTATGAGGGGTGTTTCAGGTCACTTTTGACTATATATGGATTTCTGTCTCAGGTAAGCGGTAGAAAAATAAAAAATAAAAGCAACCTGGAATTTGTACTATAAAGATTTTTTAAAAATCTTCCCTTTTTCTTCTCTCATGCTCTGTCTAAGGCCCATGAAGCAGACGATCTTATAAGCAGTCGGTTAAGCGTGTCGAGCGGTGCGATGGGCAGCCTGGGCGAAGGAGTGGATGCCAGCATGGTGAGTGAGGCTCTCCTGGAGGCCCTGTGTGCAGAATGCGGGCAGATCCACCGTTCCTGGGAGAACCACCTGTACAACTACAGGCTGGAGGTGGATGACGACCTGGTGTGTCAAATTTGCTTGCAGCCTCTGGTGCAGCCCTTGGACACACCATGTGGACACACGTTCTGTGCCCGCTGCCTGCGCAGCTTCCTGCAGGAGCGTGACTTTTGCCCGCTGGATCGTGCCAGGCTGCAGTTGCAGGGTTGCCGTCGCTCCAGTATCCTGGTGCACAAACTGTTGGATAAACTGTCTGTCACATGCCCGCTCACGCCGGTCTGCTCTCTCAGCATGCCACGCTGTGATCTGGAGGCACACCTTAAACACAGGTACACACGCATACACACATGGCAACATTCTACATTCACCTTAACACACCACATCTTAGTGGAACTTGCTTTCTGCACGGGTGAACGAGTGGTAGCTCTTAGTTCCAGTCATGGGAAGGGGTATGTTGGGAACAGATTGGTGCAGAAATTCATATGAATGGGATGGTCAGCTGTCCACAGATATTCGTCTCTAACGTGTATTTAACATTTTACTTAATGGAAGGCAACATTACCGTTAAATAAACATCAGGGTATTTCTTTAATGCGATCGTTGCACTGGTGCTCCACTGAGCTGTGTAAGTAGCTGACAGCTATCGATACAAATGCTTTTTTTGGAACTGAAGTGAAATTGGCCCTGATTTGCCATCTCATCGGGGGATAATTTGGCCCTTAGTCATGTGACAGGAGATTAGCAAAGCTCTTGAGGAATGTGTTGGCCAAATGTGTGCCCATGTCCTCTGAGGCCATGATAGGAAATTTTGACTCCAGAAAGCTTTTCAGCTACTTCTTTTGCAAGACTGCTTAAGGCAACCCAGCACCTGTGGTGAGTGGTAAAGTCCTTTTGGGATTAACAGTTGTGATACAGTGTGAAATAAGTGTTTGGCTTGGATTATGGATGGCAAGAGGTGTTTGTGGATTGTGCCATGCTTCTGTGGCTGAGCATGTGGAGCTTAGATTTCAGACTAATTCTGGATTCACTGATGCTTTTAGAAAAACTATTAAATCTAGTTTTCATGCTCTGTCTCAATACAATCAATAGGAAAACAAACAATAGTGATTTGCTTGAAACGACCCTCCTCTCTGTAATAAACCCTTGGGGTTGAGCCACTGCTCCTACAAAGGGGTTCCTCAACTCGTCCAAAGGCTGTTTTCAGGCTCATCCTAGTGGATGGAGACGTTGATGCAGATCCAATAACTAATACAAAAATCATATCCTACAGTGATGGTATTTGAGATCAATCTGTTTGGGCGTGTATGTATTTGTAGGTGTCCCGGAACACAGGGTCAGCGAGCGGTCCTAGAAGGCACCCAGGTTAAGGGTGACGACAAACCCGCGGTGGCTGATGCCTCCAAATCTCCAGAAAGTGAGCTTAGAGAGAGTACATCGCCGCCCCCCGCTGGATCCAACGCCTGCGGCAGTACTATGCCAGGGTTGACGGAAGAGCGAGGCGTTGACAACCCTGCCTTCGAGGAAAGCATCGAGGAGGACAGTGAGTTACTTCACAGTCGTCTTCGACAAGGTGTCTGCGCCAGATATGTACTTTTTCACTGAGGGTTTTTGTCTGGTAGAGTTAGAAAGAAATAAGCCAAACAATACGGTGACTGAGAGAACGCTGTAAACTTACTTTCGGATAATACTTTTAAGGGGTGGAGTGGGGCGGTTGGGTGTTTCCCAGTGGGCGTTGAAAATCAGGTCGTGCCTAGGGGGGTGTTTAAATGCAAATGGTGGGCGCTAAAGAAACAGGTGTGTTAAGCAGTTCTCTAGGTTCTGCCAGGTCTTCCCCAAAATATTAAACGCAGAGCGGAAGAAAAAATGCAGATTATATAATGTAGATTATTTTCGGTATGGTTTTTTTTCCCTTTCATTTTTTACCATCTATAAATAATAGCAGCGAATCAAAAGACACAGCGCTGTCACTAAAAATACTTACCAACTGAAGACTTCACTGTGGTCCCAATAAAACAGGACAGGACATGAGAACTGCTCTACTTAAAGTTTATTTTAGTTTCTTATTGTTTGCGATTGAACTGAGACTTGTTTTATTCAGGTGTCCAAGGTTTGGAGCGCGTCCCTCCGCGTGTAAAGCGTCCCCTTAGTAACCCCTGCATCCACCTTCTCCGTACCGGCAGCTCCGCATCATCCGGGTGGGACTTTGTTGAGTCTCTGCCTTTATCAGCAGAAGAGGGTATGGCAGTATACTTACTCTTTTTATTTTTATTATACACCCCTCTGGCTGTGATTGTGTGTACGTTCAAGGTGCTATGTAATAAACTGGCTTCTCATTTTAGTCTAGTGTTCCAGGGATAGGCTCCGGATCCACCTCGACCCTTACCAGGATACAGCGGTTAATGAAGATGAATGAATGAATGCGCTTGTCTATACACCTGAGTCAGTAATGGATGTACTGTTTCTGCCTGCCAGGTTGTGTAAAGCTGCCGTCTTTGCCCGAAGGCGAGATCACCACCATTGAGATTCATCGCTCTAACCCGTATGTAGAGTTGGGTATAAGTATAGTCGGGGGCAACGAAACGCCTCTTATAAACATCGTAATCCAGGAAGTGTACCGTGACGGTGTCATTGCTCGAGATGGGAGGCTACTAGCTGGTGACCAAATACTACAGGTAAGGAAAGCTAGTATAAAGGTTAATCGGCTTAAGGGGGCGGTTAGTGAAATAGGGGCTGTGTACTAGCAAAGGCCTCACGATAAAATACATGCAGTATATTACGATATATTGCAAAACGATATCCATTGCAATACTTCCGTACACACCCTTGTTTCCCCTGCCATGTTTGCGTTTAAGATATTGGCTGTATGTGACAGCAACTACAGTAACATAAGCGTAAACAATTTAACGTAAAACTTATATATCGAAACTAAAGGTTCGAATATCAACATCATCACAATAGTAAGCTGTATCGATATTGAGTATGACAAAGATTTAAAGGTTTGTTGATTTTACACAACTGTTACCAGATTTCTGGCCCAGAACTGCGCCAGCTGAGCTTCCTTAAAAAGCAACTCTTTAAATAATTTTTTACACCTTTTTGTTGTTTTTGGTGTAATTTCATGTTTCTCCACCAGCCACAGAGAGCTTTTAGTATTACATACTGCTCCTTTAATTTTTTCAGCAATAAAACTTTAGGCATTACAGCTCTCCTCCTTCCTGCAGGTGAACAATGTGGACATCAGTAACACACCGCATAACTTTGCTCGCTCCACATTAGCTCGTCCGTGTGCCACCCTTCAGCTGACCGTGCTTAGAGAGCGCCGTTGTAGCGCCCGACCTCCCCCCGTGCCCGCTGTTTCTGCCCCTGCAGTGCCGGAGGGCAGCCCGGGCAGCCTGCGCATCACCCTGCACAAGCGGGACTCTAGCGAACAGCTGGGAATCAAGCTGGTCCGGCGCACAGATGAACCTGGTGTGTTTGTGCTGGAGCTGCTGGAAGGGGGTTTAGCCGCCAAGGATGGAAGGCTGCACAGTAACGACAGGGTTCTGGCGGTAAACGAGCACGACTTGAGGCATGGCACACCTGAGCAGGCTGCACAGATTATACAGGTACAGAAAAAGAGAGAGCTATAGGAAGAGGCGGGGATTTCGGAGAGTGTTTATAACGTCTACGCGACTGTCAATCATTTCACATTCACTTACTGTTTAGCTTATAGGCTATTTTTGTTTGGTAGCTGTCATGTGACCAGAAAGATCATGTTGTAGTAAGTGGAAAATGAGTTTAGAAAGATCTTTAAATAACTCAATGCTAATTAAGTCTCCTTTTAAGTGTTAATCAATGTCTTCCTGGGCACAAAGTGACAGCAGCAGCAGCAGTCAGTAAGCTTACACCTTGGCAAAAGCCACCATGTCAGTGGTTTGGCATTTAAAATTTAAAGCAATACAATAGCATTAGACGCTGATGATGTCGTTGTGGTTACTGTGTCACTCCAGGCCAGTGGAGAGAGAGTGAATCTGCTGATCAGTAGGCCTGCCAAGCAAACCATGGCCGTCCACACAAGCTCAAGTTCAGCCCGCGATAGCTGGTGCCATGAACACTTCCTGCCTCCGGTGCACCACACGGCTGTGCCAAACTCCACGCCCAACCTTCAGCTCAGCCGCTCGTCTACGTACAGGGTGAGACAGTCACAGCTCTCTCTCTCTCTCTCTCTCTCTTATTCTCTCATTCTCTCACACTTTCTCACTCTCTGTCTTACACCAGCTCTTGTTCTGTTCCCATTTTACCCTCAGTAGTAATAAATGACTCTGATTGGATGGATCAATGATGTGATTGATGATGTTGCAGAAGCCGTACTGAGACTCCAGAGATGACAGGAGTTACACTTTAATCAGGCTTCATCCTGTAGCATTTTTACAGTATGAATCTGTTGGGCTCTTCTAAGATGCCTGTCCACAAGCCACCAGTCTTATATAATATTTAATAATCCAAGTTTTTCTTGTTTTCACTCTTATTTATTGTGATGGCAGGACCTCTCTCAGTGTGTTACCTGCAAAGAAAAACACATCACTGTGAAGAAGGAGCCACAAGAGTCACTGGGAATGACCGTGGCCGGGGGGCGGGGCAGTAAGAGCGGTGAGCTGCCTATCTTCGTCACAAGCGTCCAACCACATGGCTGCCTGTCACGAGACGGACGAATAAAGCGTGGTTAGTCACCTTACATTACACGTCTTCTCTCGCATTTACACCGCAAGTGACTTAATTCAGATTTTTTTTTTTTCTTCAATGTGGATTTTTTATCCTCGGATCCTGTAATCACAAAAAAAAGGACATGGATTCCAATATTTTTATTTGTATGTGTAAATAAATCAGATACAAATCAGATACGTATCTTCCATGTAAGCAGTTAAATCAGATTTTAACCTGTCAATGCCAGTCGTACGTCACTGAATAAGCGACGGTGGCGCATGACATCAACTCAACTCAGGTGGACACCAACGGCGAGCTATAAAGCAAAATACTTAATAATCATTTCGTCTTCGTCCTTTGCGTCCATTGATTATCACACCGTTTTAACTTCCTTTTCTGGTCAGTGGGTCCACCTTGAGTTGTTTTGTCGTGTATAGTGTAAATGCAGATATCAGATATGGGTCTACATATAGACAAAATATGTCTATATAGGATATAGTGACAAAAATTGGAATTGGGCATCAAGATCTGCAGTGTAAATTGATAGTCTTTATGTTGCCAGTTATATAAAATAAATAACAAATAAACTTTGTGTGTCTTGTGAGTCCTTAAAATTATTTTGTGTTTATAAAAGTAATAATTAACAATAATATAAAAATATTTTACACTGGGGGAAGTGGTAGCATAGTGGTTAAGCTGCTAATTGGAAGATTTGTGGTTCGATTTCAAGCACCACCAACTGCCACTGCTGGGGCCCTTGAGCAAGACCCTTAAACCCAAATTGCTGTTGATGTGAGTAACATTGGATAAGAAAGTAGATGTTAATGTTAATGTTAATGTAAAAAAACAGATATTATAATATAAATAATATGATATAAAGGGTGCCAATAATTTTGCTCATGACTATAAGAAAATCCAATGCTAAAATAAACATGGTGATGATGAGGTCATGATGGTAACGTACTCCATGTGTAGGTTTGTCTCTGCTGTGTGTGACTTTAAACTCGCCTCATTAACCTTCATTTCACCGTTTGCTCAGGAGACGTGCTGCTGAGCATCAACGGTCAGGACTTGACATTCCTGAGCCACAGTGATGCAGTGGGAACTCTAAAATCCAGCGCCGCCTCCTGCTCTGTGCAACTCCGGGGCGCTGGAGGTGAGCATGGTGGACGAGCCGGGGCAGGACGAAGGCCTTTTGCCTCACCATGAGAGCGACTACGATGCCAGCTGGTCACCGTCCTGGGTCATGTGGCTTGGCCTGCCCAGGTGATGCTTTACTTCCTGTTGGTTTTTTATAAAAGAGTGAAATCTAGTGGGAGCTGTTAAATTAATGAGCAAGATGAATAGCGCTGTTTTTAGCTCATCTGGACCCAAAAGACCTGAAGACACGGATCCATAACTGCTCTTTAACAGGATGTGTTTTTTTTTCTTTTTTAAACGTTTACTATTTTTGGACCATTGGTCTGCTGGGAGGCTAAAAATAGCCACCTGGCCACAACGAGCAGCGAGCCGGAAAAAAAACGATAGAGGAGAGAGCGACATGGCAGGAAGCCATGAGTGTGCGGGGTGTTAAGTTTACCTCCTTATTCCTGGTGTCCTTAACGGAGTGTCATCAGAGACAAAGGACGGTACAGAAAGCAGACAAAATGACACGAGACCAGAAAGCGGATCTATTTTAATACCAAGGACTCGAGAAACGCAAGTCACATGTTTAAGATTTAGGCCAGGGGATTACGTGGCAGTGTGTGGACGAGATGTTCACCAGCGGAGAAGTGGAATGTTGTAAAATCACAATGTCTTCTTATGAAGCCGGGACACAGAGGGCTTTCAGTCTCCTTCGTCTTTTTCATTCACTGTGCCTCCCTTCTGCAATCCCCCTTTCCTGTGCACCTGTCTGTCGGCTTCCTTTCTAGTGATACACTCTCTCTCTCTCTTTCTCTCTCTCTCTCTCTCGCAGTCTGCAGCTGTCCCTTTCTTGATTATCGATGGACCTTCTTTCTAAAATAACTTTTCGAAATCTGGCATAATTTTCAAATCTCTTAATCTTCCCTTTGGCTTATATATTATATATACTATATTGCCAAAAGTTTGTGGACACCTAACCATCATCTTATTCCAGATTTACTCCCCATTTTGCAGTTTAATTAAGCTTCACTCTTCTAGTAAGACTTCCCACTACAATTTAAAGCTTGACGATGAGATGAGGACGTCTGCGTTCCAGTTCATTCCAAATTCAGTGTTCAGTGGTGTTAAAGTCTTAACACACCGTGGTTTTTAAAGTCTTTTATTGATAGGACAGAGGGATGAAATGGGGGAGATAGAGAGAGAGAGAGAGAGAGAGGTGGAGGAAATATGTACTAATTTGTAGAACATCTGTTTGACCTTAAACATCCCATGCGAACAAAAAAATAATTTAAAAGTGTGTGTGTGTGTGTGTCATCCTCATGACTGTTTATAATAAGATGTTCGACTACACATAATTTTTAAGCACATATAACTGAATCTGGTTTTATGCATCTCTATGTTTCCCTTATTATTCACTCTTTCATCTTTAACAGCTACCTGAACAGTAGCCATGAGATCGTCCTGCGCCGGAGTCACCCCGGTAGCTGGGGCTTTAGCATTGTGGGCGGTTACGAGGACAACCACGTCAACCAAGCATTTTTCATCAAGACCATTGTGTTGGGAACTCCTGCCTATTACGACGGCCGTCTGAAGTGAGTCTGGCAGATGCCTTTATCTAGACCTTTTCTTTAAATATTCAACTGAGCAGTATGGGGTTAAGGGCCTTACTTAAGGGTCCAACAGTGGCAGCTTGGCAGTGCTGGGAATTGAACTTAGGATCTCCTGTTCAACCATTCATTTTTAAGTGTAGAAATGTATTCTGGGACTCTGATCCTTGCATAACATTGGATCATATTTCTGTCTTCATTCTCAGGTGCGGCGATATGATCGTGGCGGTAAACGGACTTCCTACAGCAGGTATGAGTCACTCGGCGTTGGTGCCCATGCTAAAAGAGCAGCGCAGCCGGGTGGCGCTCACCGTCGTCTCCTGGCCTGGTAGCCTGGCGTAATTTCTCTCTCTGTCCTCGTATCCAAGCCTTTTTTTTTTTTTATCATTCCTGTGTCCCGTCTGCTCTGCCACGGATGCCAATGTGAGTCTGAAAACTTGAACGCTTCACTCGATGCTGAAAAAAGAAAAAAAAGAAAACAAAACTGGCCTTAGAGAACCCTGCCACACCCAGGAGGGAAGCCCCACCTCTCTGGAGAGCAGTCTTAAGGCCTTGTCATGACTCTACCCTGCCAGGGGTTTTATATATAGATGTTATCTTGATCTTGTGTTAATACGAGCGAGAATGTTTGAATACGTGTATGTGTACAGGTGTTTAATAAATAAATCTTTCCCACAGACACGTGTGATAAAGCGCAGTGTTTGCCGTGCGGGCGTGTGGCCACCGGCTTACTGTCAGGTTGATTTATCGGATCCTACACAAGTCACGTTCGACCTAGTGCAACATCTGACCCTGAGATATTATCAATCTCCAGATGTGCTACAGGAAACTGCAACAAAAACTTCTCTAATCTAACACGTCTACTAAACACACTGAGTCACCAGTTACAGTTAGTAACAGTACTAAATTACCAGAGAGAAATAGTACTCGATTGCACACTGCTGCTGTAGATGAACTAATTCGTAAAGACAAACTGCATAACTAAAAAAATAAATAAATCCTATCCAAAATACTCTACCCATGAGAATTTTAGATCCCCAGCATGGAAATACACGTTTTCACTCCATTTTGATCCAGTCCCCCCATCCCAGTACATAAATGCTGTGATTACATAGCACGCCTGTCCCAACAGGGTGCACAAAGTTATGCACGCATTGACAGGCAGGTAGAAAAGCCAATCAATGTTCAGACCAAATCTTTCGATTAGATTAATACTGCTCGGTCTGACGCCTTCCGCAGAATATATTAATACAATTAGACCGCTTAACTAATTTACCGATAAATAAAATCACCTACAACACCGTTAAGAACCACCCAAATCCCGACAGTTCAACTGGACACAAAACCAGGAGGTGCAGAGAAGTGAGTTTTTATTAAAGTAGTGCATTTGGATAGAATTATGCTGGATAGGGAAGTTGAAGTTAATTAGGAAGTCGATGTCAATCACATGATCTTCAGGGCTTGTTTAGAGAAAGATTTTGCAGCTGAGCAGAAATTTTATGAGGCTTCGAAACCGTCGCCTTTGGTTTCTTTCCTTTTTTGGTCGTCTTCTAAAAAGGGGGGAAAAAATTTGGACATTATACATTTATGCTTAATGATTGTGAATTGTGAACAGAACACTTGCCACCAAGGTTTACCTGCATTTTTTTCTTCTGAGGGTCGTGGACTACAGAATGCCGCTTCAGACTTTCCTACAACAAAAAGAAAACGTTTTATATATTTTAAAAAAAAAAAAAAAAAAAAAAACACACGTGGCCTCTCCTTTGTCTTTTCTGAATATTTTCTCACCTCCATGGCAAACGCTTTCCCACAACCATCACGAGGGCAGATGAAATCGCGTTTGCCTTCATGGAAGGAAAGAATGTGGTTCTGGAGGTTGAACTGCCTGGTGTAGGTTTTCGTACAGCCCTCCTTGGTGCACTCGAAGATGCGGCGTACGCCCGTGTGGACGAAGAGTTTGTGCTTCTTCAGGACCCAGAGATTATGGAAAACCTTCTCGCAGCTGTCACACGGCAGAGCCACTGTGCACGTGCACACACATTACAATCCATACACGAAACCACAACAAGAAATCCATGCAGACGGGAGTAGGTGTACCTCTGTGCTCCACTTTCCTGTGAGCCTGATACTCCGACCAGGTCTTCCCCTGGAAAGTACAGCCGTCTTCAGCACACGGATAACCTACGAGTCAAACGTCAGGATAACTTCAACCGAGAAGACAAACTTCAGCGATTTATTACTTTTATTTTCAGATTTTACCATTGTGCACGTTCTCATGTTTTTTCAGCTTATTAAAGCTGGCATACATCTTTCCACAGCCCTCATACGAACATCTGTAAGAGTTCAGGCGAGCAGATCAGATTAAACCTCAGTTAAAACAGGAAGTGTCGCGTCGATTGTTACTCCATACTCACTCGAATGGTAGTTTGTTGGTGTGCTCACATTTGTGAGACTTCAGCTGTTTTTTTTTACTAAACGCTTTCGCACAGCCCTTCGAGTCACACTAAAAAACAAAAATGGATAGAAAAACATTTCAACAGGATGCCGAGCTCAATTTGTTTTCAGAAACTTATATGGCAGTTAATGATCCAGACGTAAAGAAGTTTAATTAAAACACGCAAATGTGATTGTTAAGTGTGACGCAGCCAAATTTAACTTCTGATAGGCTGTAAAATTAGCTTATTACTTTAAATCAGGTGGCAGGACAGGAAGGTAATTAAGAACAGCGCAGGAAACCTGCACCTGATGCACTTTGCAGGTAAAATTGTGGAATTTTATTAGGAAAACCTGTATTTAAAAAAAGTCATTTCAGCCTGAAGCATCAAAAATGTTGAAGACAAACTGTTCCAGGATGACAAAATCCCTGTGCATCTGGTGCAGTTATGGTGTCCCAATACTTTTGCACACATTAAATGTACAGCCTTGGTGCCTCCAATTTATACAAACTCTTGTTTTCTTTAATTATTGCAACAAAACTAAGAAGCAACAGAATAATTTAAGAGACTCATACGTGCATGCATGACTGCTGATGCATGTGTGTGTGCACATGTGCAGCTCATTAACTTTACCACATATTGTTTCTCCTTGTGCAGGTGCACATGTTCAACATGGTTCTTTAACCCTGCAGGACTGGTAAAGCCTTCTGAACATCCATTCACTGAACAGCTGCAGATTGAGTAAACACAGTTAATTAGTTTATCAGAAATTGGTAGACAGCCGTATCCAGAGAGATCTATAGTCATCCACTATATACACACACACATCTGAGCAATTAGGGGTTAAGGGGCCTTGCTCAGGGGCCCAGCAATGGTACCTGAGAATCAAACACACAGTCTTCCAATTAGCAGTCCAACACCTTAACCACCGGACTACTACTTGCCCCAATTACAGTTACTAATTACCCACAGGAATCTGATGGGGTGTACTGGAGAACTTACTGGTATGGCTTCTCCCCACTGTGGCTCAGGTTGTGCCTGGTGAGCTGGTAGCGGGTGCAAAAGCTTTTATCACAGCTGTCACAAGCAAAAGGTCTCTAAATAAAAAAAAATACATAAATCAGAGGAAGTGGTCTGCGTTTTTTTATTTTAATTTCCGGTGGTGGCTTTTAACTTACCAGCCCAGTATGTTTGCAATAATGAGCTTCCAGCTTCCAGGACTTGGAAAATGAAGCCTTACAGTTGGAGAAGGAGCAAACAAAGTAATTTGCCGGATTTTTCAAACGTTCTCCCATTTTATTCACAATAAATTCGCCTTGCTTTTCAAGTCGTTGGCAAATATTACACAGACTTTTTTTGCCGAACGACCATAAACCGCGCCGCCGTTTCTATTTTTATAAACCGTGGACTGTACCATTATCACACGGTGAGGACAGAACTGCATTAAACGTGGGAAAATAGGTGATTGCTGGACATATAGACATGAAAATTAAGTAGAGTTATTATTAGTGATTTACAAAAAGAAAGAAAAATAATACGAGGTAGTTTATGAATAAATCTGTTTAAGCGACTGCAAATAATTGTGGTTTAGTCCTAATTAGCGTGAACCGACCTGTGTGTATCACGTGACATTAATTTAGACGGTGGTATAGGAGGTTCGATTGGTTAATTCGTTTAATATAATATAATATAATATAATATAATATAATATAATATATAATATAACTATCAGGCGACGTGACGTCATGTAACATATTACATTACATTACTATACTACCCTATATTTTACTAGAGCATAACGCCTTATAATGTTACATATTTTTTAATGTAAGTTTTTTACATTTTCAATGGAAAATTTATTTTAAAAAGAAGAAAAAACATTATATAAAAAAAAAAACAAATAGAAAAAAAATGCAATAATTTGATAAGCAAAGAAATGCCCCAAAATATTTACACAAAATTTCGATGGAAAAAACACAATAGCTGTACGATAATTGTGGTACATTATATATACACACAGTCCTAACCATAACCGTAAATACAAATCTCAGACTTCTTAATATCAGTAGAACATGTGATCACCTTATAATAAGATAAATAAGTCAAATAAACCTGTTACTGCTACATGGACTGAATAAATGTTTGAAAATATAATATATATATTTATATACGAACATTTATATAAATTAGATATAAATATATATAATGTCTACAAAATTTATGACAGCTGCACAGTTTTAATCTGTGTGTATCTTCACTCACACTCTTTTCATTCGCTAGCCTATAAAAGCATGCGATTGGGTATGAAGGTCTTTGGGATAGTCTACAAAAATGATTAATGGAGGGTATTAAACTGTCAAAATCGACTCCTGGAATGCGTCTGTCTGTGTCTGAAGGTCTGTTGTTCATAATACACAACTCCCACATCTATACACACACCAAATTTATGATACACAATCATGGTTTATCGATGACAGCTAAAGCTTACTGATACGTCTGATTTACAGCAGCGATGGGCCGATTTGTTCCGTTCTAAAGTCCAAAAGCAGCCCTGCGTATCAGCGTTATATCTCAGCGGAAACTCGTGATATTCGTCAATGTCCCTCGAACCCGTCAGCTGATGGTTCTGATAATAGCAATGATAACGATGATAATAAAGTGTGTAAATAATGCAGATATCAAAATAACGCAATGGCAAGTACAGCCTGTTCATTCTATAATATATAAACATCATTAAACTCAATGAATAAATAAATAAATGCTTTTACATTTACAGCATTTGGCAGACGTCCTTATCGCATTATTACAACTGAGCAACTGGGGGTTAAGGGTTCAGGGGCCCAACGGTGGTAGCATTTTGGTACTGGGAATCTGGGAATCTTTTATTATCCTGATTATCTGATAGAGTGAATGTTATCAACGTAAACAGATCTTTTTTATCTGTAAAGCAGTGGTTCACAAACTTTTTCGGGACCCCAGAACCCCCTGTAGGGAGAGCCAAATCTGTGTGCTAAACACTGCCAGGTGTGACATGCTGCTTATTTTTGTCACAGAAATATCTTCTTTTCTTTAGGCTTTTCGGCACCCCCCGTTCGGTGAGCCACTGCTGTAAAGTAAAGATGGCCTGGTTAGGAAATGTAGGAATGTTAGAAGTGGTAGCTTAGTGGTTAAGGTGTTAGACTGCTGATTGGAGGCTCATGGGTTTAATTCCCAGCACCATCAATTCCTACATTGACATTTCTGCTCCTCCAGGTCTGGTAAAGTGTCCAACATCCACTAAACCCGAACACCTTCTGTGTCCATAAGTCCTAGTCGTGTCATAGAATTTGAATATTCACCTTGCAAACCGAACAATAACATTTTAGTCAACCTTCCATGCTATCTAATCCCTGCCTTTCCTTGTCCTCCTGCCCATTTGGTCCCGCAGTGTCCCAACCCTCCTGTGGGCAGGATCAATAAAACTGTCTCTGTATCTGAATGACCATGGCTCTGCACTGATAACCAGCAACAAGCAAAAAATAAATAAAAAGGACAAACACTGGCTTCTGGCCAGCGCTGGAGATGAATTCATAGAGTCTCGGTCTCATATATTTTATCACCACACCAGGGGACAACAGCAAAGAAACAGACAGAGACAAAATACAAATGAAGACGACAAGACAGCGTGATGCCTCGTTATTGGTATTGCCTAATTCTGCGTGTTTGCTGGGTTAATATGTAACACAAGGTCGATATGGCTGCCTCGCTGCTTGACTTCCTCAATCTGTGAGTGTCAAGCAGGCATGATTAAGGAGCTCGTACTCCATGACTGCTTTTACGCACTTCCCAGCACAAATCCCCCCACCCCCCACCCCCACCGCCGCCTCTCCTCTTCCCTCGAGTCTATTTACTCTTGCTTTATTCAATCAGTAACTGCCGATGAGTCAGTGCCTCTCGGATCCTCTGGTACTGCTGAAAGAACCCAGTCTCATGCCACATGCTCGAGCCAGTGTTACACAATCTGTGCAATCTGCAGGAAGAAAGTGGATGCTCTAACTATATTAGCATTCTCAGCAGGTGTCTCTCATGGTTAGTAGGGTGGTGGCTAAGAGGGTGTCCAATCTACCACCCAGAGACTGAAAAAGGTGGTTCCGTCATCAGTGTCCACTCCACTCACTCAGAAACAAAGAAACCGTAGATTAATTATTTTAACGATAACTGGTGACTTTAACCGGAGTAAAGAGCACAAAAAAACAACACTTTCCTTCAGAATCTTTTATTTTATCACCAAGTGGAACGATCGAGTCACTAACCAACGATAAATGTTGTTACTATGGCAACCAGTAAAAGAAACGCTTCCTGACAACTTCGTAGACTGGAGACTTGGGCTAAACAGCGATATTTTGAATAGCAACAACATAAACTCAATAGCAGTGGTTAAGGTGTTGGACTGCTAATTGGAAGACTGGGGTTTATTTCCCAGCACCACCAAAATACCACTGAACAAGGCCCTCAACCCTTAACTGCTCAGTTGTATAAAAGAGATAAATGTAAGTTGTTCTGGATAAGGACGTCTGCTAAATTCCGTAAACGTAAACGGTCAGTTAACCTGAAACTGACAAAAAGCAGGAACTGTGTTTGTTTTTACCACCACACCACTTTAACCTACCCAACGAGAACTTAACCCATTATCGTGTAGCACTTAACAGTAATTTGACTAATCACACAGAAACCCAATTGATTCCCAATACAATGTCCAATGAGTTATCAGTAAAAAGGTGAAAGGTCATTCCTGGAGTATGGTGTTCATGGGAAATCTTTAGTTATAGACTAAACTTAACCATGTGAAAATTTTGGTAGGATCCTTTTCCCAACAAAGGGGTCCTGACCCACAAGGGGGCCTCAGCAAACTCCGTGTGGGGGTTGCATCCTATTTTGCAAAGTGTTGTGCAGGAAGTATTTAGGATAACAATCATATTGCATTAGCTAATTGGACAAATGGACAAATTTGTAATTTGTCCTACACAAAAACAACTGAGTGTCACTGATTCTCCTTCAGCAGCTGATAGTAATGACCTGTACATACTGGACACAGGTGAGGAAGAGACCACCTAGTAAGGGGCCCCCCTAAGGGCTTGGCCCGGCCCGCCATTTATCCAGAGCAACAAACAATAATCTCATTTTTTCATTCAACAAAGCAGCTTACAGGTGCTGGGAATTGAACCTATGATCTCCTGATCAGCTGTCCAACACCCTAACCAAAGAATTAAGACTACTTGTGTAATTTTGAGCAGTTACACTTAAAAATTAATTATATTAATTAATTAATATTAAAAATATAATTATATATTGTCTCGATGATCATCACACATCCACTCCGGAATGACGTAACACTAAAAGATTCATACTGCTCTGGATTTAGCAGTGATTGCCCCCACCCTGACTCGAGGATTTGAGGGTGATTCAGGGTAAATCCTGGGTCCACGTACGGCAGATGTTTAGTACTAACAACAAGCTGCTTTTGCTTTTGCCTTTGTAAGAATTTACTTATCAATAACAGGCTGTCGTGTCACTCGCTGATGGATTGCTTTGGCTTTTGGCTCGGCGAGACCCGGTCACCTGCATTCGACTAGTTAAATATGCGGCTGTACCAACAACAAGACACACTATCATCTGCCCTCTGTAGACAGCGGATGTGTGCAGCACTGGGTGAGGTTATCAGCCTGTACGTTCTCACAGAACACGCTGAACCTTTCACCTTATCGTCAACATGCTCACACACACACACACACACACACACACACACTTACAGACACACACAGGTGCCAGTGTAGTTCAGTTGATTCAACTGAGTCGATACCTTGTGTTTATTGAAAGGGAACTTTTTAACAAATAGATATTTTATTTTAAAGTTTTACAAAACATAATAATTATAGGAAAAAAAGCGGGCAGGGGTGACTGTGGAAAAGATGGTATGAGGAATAAACCTCAAGAAGAAAAAGGAACTCATCCTCATTTAGGTGACACCGAAAAATGTGTTGATGATCCAATTCCAAACGGATCATGTGTCATAAAGCCAGGCCCTCTCTCTCTCTCTCTCTCTCTCTCTCTCTCAAACACACACACACACACACACACACACACACACACACACATGTATTTGTATGGCTCCTATCTCAAGAAACGCTAATTGAAGTAAATATTGGGTAAATTTACCGAGCAGGGACGAGATAACATATTTATCAGATATCCAGTCAACCATTCAGCCTCTCTCGCTCTCTCTCTCTCTCTGGTTACACAAACACAGACAGAGGCAGACTGTGTGTACGCACAGACCATCACACACACACACACACACACACACACACACACACTCACACCACATTAGATCACACCTGAAGTGGTCCGATTAGACAGTAGGCAGATAAATATTTCAATATAACACCTTTAACGTTGGATCCAAAATCATTTTGGCACCCCAAAGTTATTAAAAAGTGCAAAAAGGACAACGGCAACGTCTAAAATTAATTCTTAATTCTGATTGGTCAGCTGTGACAGAGGCTACTAAAAATGGATAATTAATAAATAACTTACTATCAGTCTCACATGTGCTTGTTGAACATATTATTTTAGATTTATTTCCCTCTTTGCTATTATAGAATGATTTTCAGGTCAGGAGGTCTGGTCGGTGTTCCAGTAACACATCTTCATGGAGTTCTGGGGCTTTGAGCACAGTTGTATTGTCATGGGCGGCACTGTTAGCACAGCAAGAAGGGTTCGATTCCCAGGCAGGGGTCTTTCTGTGTGGGGTTCGCATGTTCTCCCTGTGCTTGCATGAATTTTCTCTGGTTTCCTTTCACATGTATGTTAGATTGTATAGTGCCCATAGGTGTGTGTGTGTGTGGCCCTGTGATGAACTGGTGACTTGTCCAGGGTGTCCCCCCTCCTGCCTTTTATCCTTGCAGAGACGGCTGGAATAGACTCCAGCAGATCCCTGAGATCCCGAATTAGAGAACACGCAGGTGATGAATGAATGTATAAATGAATGAATAAATGAACTGTCATGCTGGAACAGTATTTGGGTTTAAGTTCTAGAGACAGTAATTAGATTTCTGCATCCACACTGGTGGTAACAAGGTGTTTTGAGGTTTGCTGGAAGGCGTTCTCTCGTTTGTCAGTACACACTTTTCAAACATTCCTAGAAAATAGGAAATATAAACGTGTATATAATATAATGTGCGCATTTTATGAGTAAATACGGTACCCTGTGTTATTTAAGCTAAATCTTTTCAACATCAGCTCGTCGTCTGAAGTAGGGAAGGTTTTAGGCTGGTCAACACCGCCCTCTAGTGTTTACTACAGCAAACTACTTAGTGCGTGAAATTTTACACACAGTTTCACCATCATTGCTTTAGGCAAGATAAGCATGTATAAGCATCCTTAAAGTAGGAGCACACTTTTTTTTAGACCTTAATTTAATTATTTTCCAGAGAAAATGTAATAAATGTTATTGAAAAGATGTAATGACTTGTTTGGCTTTAAAAAAAAAAAAGCTTTTTAAATTTTAACCAAAAAGAAATAAACACCCACCAGATTTTAGCTTTAATTAAACTGAAAGCTTTTGGCAAAAATACACGAAGTCGACTATTTTAGTCACCCCAATTGCTAAAAATCATAGTAACGATAACATTCAAGAGAAAAAGAAAACTGATCTGCAGACAGGTGTGTGTGTATAAAGATCTTTATTTGGTCAGCACATTTAAGCCATGAACTCGTATGGGATGGGCTCCAGGAGCTGGGGCTTGTTGTTCTTGGTGCTGACGAAATGGGCTGGACGAGGGGCAGCAGGCTAAACAGAGGAAAACAATATAGGGGAAAAAGTGAAAAAGAGGGTAAGGGAGGGGCAAAAACATGCAATCAAACCACCACTGATTGATAAATTAAATAATTGCAAGCATTTTGTGTCGAATTGTGAATCCCGTTTAAACTGTTGACTCACTTTACACATGACCAATAAAATTACGAGTATTTTCTCCAGATTTACGCAGCTCTGATTCATCACACAGTTTTCCTGAATCCCAATATTCCAGATCCAGGGTTTAATCGACTTTCTCTCTTCCTCAGCAAACCCTAAAGCACTTGCTGTGTTCATACCTGACGCTTAAGATCCACCCAGGAGTTCTTAGCCTTGGCCTCCACCTTCTTCTTCTCGTTCTCCCTGATGCGCTGCAGGAAGCTCTCTCTGCTCTTCGAATGCTTCACGTGCTCAATGCGCACATTGATTCTCTTGGCCAGGATCTTCCCCCTTGCAGGAAAAAAATAAAATAAATAAATAAATAAATAGGAAGGTTAACGAGATGCAAGGTTTGATTGCGATTAAACAAAATGTGTCCTTATTGACAGTCTGAGGGAGACACGGTGCAGTCTGACCAGGGTGCATAAGGTTTTGTTTTTTTTTTCTGCCCCACATGAATGACCACACAGGACATAACGGGGTCCTTATGGCAAAGTGAAGATGGGGTGTGTGGACCAACATGAGAAATGTATGAAAAAGACTTAATGATTAACTGGAAACTTAATTATACTACTTTTGGTTTTTATTACTGATCCGTTTAGACTCACACGCCACAAAGTGAACAGATATCCCAGAGACATGATGTGGTGGCGTTGCGTTGCACTTACTTGACCTGCTTGTTGACGATGATGCCTACAGCGTGCTGCGTGACGTTATAGATGCGTCCGGTTTTGCCGTGGTAACACTTATGCGGCATGCCTTTCTGAATGGTTCCTGTGCCCTAACAGACAATTATAAGCGGATATTAGGATTTCATGTGCATGAACAGGAAATATTGGCTTTTTTCTAGCTTTATTGATAGGACAGAGATAAATCAGGGGATACAGAGGGTCAGGACTGGAATTGAACCCGGTCAACGGAGCTTTAACCCACAGCGCCAGCCAGTATGTATGTTTTGATGTGTATTGTTATTTTGCCCTTTGCATGCGTACTAAATGATTTCACAGACACCAGCCAATCAAGTGTTAGTAAAATTATTAAACGGCTAATCGGGAGGTTGTGGGTTCAATTCCCAGCACCACCGGGCTGCTACCGACTACTGGACCCCTGAACAAGCAACTGCTCAGCTGTATACATTAAAATAAACTCTCGATCTGTGTAGCAACTCGCTTGGGACGTTGTAGCTCAGTGGTTAAGGTGTTCAACTGCAAATCAGAAGGTTGTGGGTTCGATTCCCAGCATTACCATTGCTGCGCTTCTGAGAATTACTTGCTTACCTTGATGTCGACGATGTCGCCCTTCTTGTAGATGCGCATGTAAGTAGACAGAGGAATTGGGCCTGCGGGAAAGGAAGGAATATATCGATAAATATAACTTTTTTTTGCAGAGATGAATCTGATCACATTTAACAGCGTGTGGATATGATTTCACTCACCATGCTTGCGGAAGGGCTTGGCAAACATGTACCTGGTTCCCCTCCTCTTGCCTCGTGTGTTCGTCATGGTGCCTGATTACTGGATGAAGAGAAAATGAGCAGACGTTTTTGTTACAGTTTAGTCCAGATCACTAAATTAGATTGTCTAAATTAGATAGTACATGACTGTCATCAATAATTAGGCTCTGGTAGCCACGTGAAGAGTTTACTGTAACCCTGGTACTCAGATATTCTTGCCCCATTGAATCTGATGCCCTAAGTGAAGAACAGCCATGACATGAACAGCCATGACATATACAGCCGAAACTGATCCTGACACCTGGTTTTAAAGCACAAACCAGATTAAACCTGAATTTCTGCACACGTGTATAAGGAAATATATCTCAATATATCGACACTAATAACCTTTTAAAACATGTTAAACTCTAAACTAAAGGAAACATCGCCGCCATAGTGCTTTTCATCATAACCCACATGCTCAGCCACGCCAGCGCAACACGGCTCCATTTTTACTAGTTAACTCACTTAAATACGCTCAGGTTAAAGGTTTTAAACAGTAACAACAGACAATAACATCTTCTCCGTGTTTTCAGGGCGTTATAATTTATTAAAGTTCAGCAATCCGCTATTTTTAAGAACAATTACGGGAGTACATCTTACCCCCGGTTGCTCGCAAGATGGCGGTTAGGGCGGAAAGAGAATGTTGGGGTCCTTCGTCTCGGCCTTCTAAGAGGAAAAATAGGACTCGTGAGTAATTGCCTGGATGAAATGACGTATTAGAAATGTGACGCTATGTGAGTGAATTAAAAAAAATATATATAACGTTTTTATTTACTGTTTTGAGCGCTCAAAGGCACATAACTAAATGCTGTGAATATGGCAATATTAAATGCATTTTTTTTAATTTAAAGTAGCATATAAATTTAAATACTTGAGACGTCATGGAATTTGTGTTAACATTTGATAAAGTCTACATCAAAATATCATTAAGAATTGAAAGAAATAGTGGTTAATAATAATAATAATAATAATTTTTAAAAACACCGTAATCATACAGGTGCTCGGACGCGGATGATTTAATGCTGAGCACTAAGACCCGGTAGCCTGTCCATCATGGCGGAATTCCAAATAACGACTCAATCACTACATAAGCGCACTAGTGTTTCGCAATACCTTGTCCCTACGTAGGGCTCTAACTGTAAGTGAGAGTGGTTTTTAGGACACAGTCCGCGGTTAGGCTTTGCGTTCGGTCCTGACTGGGGGACTCGTTTTCGCCTCCGCGCGGTGATTGGGTGGAAGATGGCGCTGGCCGAATGGAAATCCTAATGACAGTTTCCAAATTTGCCTCTTTTTGTACCATGGTAAGCGAATTGCAATTAATTTTCTCGATTCTAACCTAAAAGACACAACACTTTTCGCTATCCCGGGCCTGTTGTTTAGAAAGTCGCAGCGATTTGCCGCTTTGGCTTCCATTTTTTTTTGCTTGCTTGCAGTTGCGAGCTGCGTTTTCCGTGTACGCCAAGTATGGATATTTCCGTAGGCCTAATAACAAACTGGTGTAGTAAACTGGGGGTAGAATTGCCGTTTTATTAGGCGTTCCGGTAGGATTTTAGGCGTGTGATTTAGTTTTAACCCTGTAACCGCACCGCGGAGGTCTGCGGTTTTGTGCTATACTGAAGCTGCAGCTTGGAGGTTAGCATGAAACATTCACAGCTTGCAATGACAACCGAGTATCAGTAAAAAAAACACAAGAATGACACAAATCCTGATTTAAAACCATTAGAATTAATTTGATTTTACATTAACGGCGCTTTTCTTTCACATTGAAATTCTAACATTTAAAACACCTGACAACTAATGGCGCTTTTGCAGTAATGTCTGTTTTTAAACTAATATAGTGATTAAATCCTTTTAAACCACAAAAGATCGCTATATATATATAATGGTATAAAACTACTTATTATGTCTGTTGTGCACCGGTTATAGTTATTATACCAGTAATACATATGTAATAGTTGATTGTAGCGTAGGTGACACCATCGAAACAAACACCACGGCTGATTTTTTTAAAGGGGGGGGGGATCTGACGCCCTTAGTTACAAATTAATTTTACAAAACAAATAAATGAGAAAATATTTTGTCACTTCTTATAATATCAAGTGTAAGTAAAATGTAGCGATAAAACATACACGTTTCCGCACCCATGATTGAAAGATTCGTATAATCGCATTAATGGACACCCCTACAGAGGGCTGTACCATTTTTTTTCACTGTTGACACTTCCTCAGTCTTGACTCATTGATATTAATGTGGCTGTGAAGATAAAAGAGAAAAGATGATTAAGTAAAGAAATCGGTGTGTGTGTGTGTGTGTGTGTGAGAGAGAGAGATTTTTTTTTTTCCTTCAAGTGTTTGTAAATTTGTATACAATATTTGATTTACACACACACATACACACTAGCACATACCATCAGTTATTGTAAATACCCACTGGACTGCCCCGACCCTAGGCTTATGTTCTGCCCTACAGTTTTGGCCCACCGTCTGCTTGGGTAATATCCCATTTTCCGTCCAGGCCTTTAGGAAACAAACGGGTGGCAACAATTGGTTTGGAAGAGAGCGACGTGTTTCGCTAACTTGGTAGAAATCACCATGCTTCTTTAAGAATTAGCGTAAAGGTGTGTTATCCACCTGGATATACCTATAATATTTCTTTCGGAAATGATGAATACGGCGGGGCGCGATGAAGTACCTCAAACACGCTTTAGACCGCTCTTTCCTACACCGTCTCACTCTCACTCCTGCTTTTAAAGCGTCACGGTGAAGACTTCAGTCACAGTGTTAGGAGAGATTCGGTTCAATTCTAAAGTAACTGTAGACGAGGCAGAAAACAAGAACGAGGGTTAAGCATAAAAAAACGTGCAGCGTCGACCAAAAAAAAAAAAAGTCGCGAAAGAAGAAGTGAGAGCGCTTTCACATGCCTGGTGTGTTATTTGCCTCAGGTGTGAAGACTCAACAACACTTACACTCGAGAGCACGCAGACAGTCGTGACTGAGAGCATATGAGGGACGAGGTGATGAGGGTTGGAAGTTGAGACCTCAGTGGTTGAGAGTCAGGGTCATTGACCGAAAGATCAGAGTTTAAAACCTGCACTGTTGAGCAGTCACTGTTGGGGCCCCTCCAGACAAGGCCCTTAAACATTTTTTTGCTCCAAGGGCCCCGTAATATGGCTCTAAACTGAAATGTAGGACACTAATTGATAGGGCTGGGCATTAGTGAGGGTCGATACGTACATAACGATACATAACCCAATATTTTGCAATACAATATATATAACATTACAGTGCAATACATAAAAAAATTAAAACAAATAGATAAAAATATCACAAATACAAGTCGGAGGCGACCTTATTTTTTCCGCCATGTTTGCTTCTAAGACAACGGTTGTATGTGTCAGCGCCAACTACAGGAGTGGAGGAGAAAACACTGGGTTTTAATTAAATATTAACATTAATGTAAATTGTTAATGTAATATAACGCAGCACACATAACACTGGCAGCCTAAAGACTATTTAGTTAAGTTTTATTTGACTTCCGAAAATTCCACAAAATCCTTACGTTGTGTGTATTTTTTTATACCGCAGGGCGCCAATGCCTCCGCTTTGGAGAAAGAAATTGGCTCGGAGCAGTTTCCTGTCAACGAGCACTACTTTGGACTGGTTAACGTAAGTACACGCACTTTACTCTCGTCCACCCGCTTTCGTCACGCCTGCACGTCTGACTGGTGTGTTTTTATGTCGTCGCCTTTTGCAGTTCGGGAACACCTGCTACTGCAACTCGGTGCTCCAGGCTTTGTACTTCTGCCGGCCGTTTCGAGAGAAGATCCTGGCCTATAGGAGTCAGCCACGGCGCAAAGAGAACCTGCTCACCTGCCTGGCCGACCTGTTCCACAGCATCGCCAACCAGAAGAGGAAAGTGGGAGTCATCCCGCCAAAGAAGTTCATCACGCGGCTACGCAAAGAGAACGGTGAGTGGGACGAGTCGGATATGACGCATGTCATAGATAAATATAATCCTTTTTTTTTAGTTTTTTATCTCTATATAAAGCATAACAAAATTCTATTCTTGTGCTCTAATGTAGAATAAAAAACCAAGTGCACACTTAAATTCAACAATTTTAATCTATAAAATCGAAATTTGCGAGATAGAAACTGAAACCAAAGTATGAGACTTTCGACGCTTCGATAAACTCCAATGAGTTTCCATCAAAATGCAAAAATAGTGTTTATGCACGTAGATTTAAGGTGGCTAGTTCTCTGTTCCTGTGACTCATAGGCACTGGCCCAGTACCTGCACCTGCGTATTCCGTTCCCGCTGAGGAATGCAATTGTAAATTAGCCACTTATGCACTTCTGGTTAGATGCTAACAGCATTTCATTGGCTCTGTACATCTACCTTGTACAGTGTAGATAAAGTCAACCCCTCCGAGTGTTTCACTTTCAAAATGGTGGAAAGTCACAAGCTGCGACATTATGTTCTGTGTTTGGTATTAATAACTTGTTTGTCTGTTCTGATTGGCGCTTATAACGGCCGTCTCTCTGGGTTGCAGAACTCTTCGATAACTACATGCAGCAGGACGCACACGAGTTCCTTAACTACCTGCTGAACACTATAGCTGACCTGCTGCAGGAGGAGAAGAAGCAGGACAAGCAGAACGGCAAACTGGCTAACGGAACGCTGGATTCTCAGAAGAGCAGCAGCACCCCTCCTCCGTCCAGTACGTGGGTACACGAAATCTTCCAGGGCACACTGACCAACGAGACGCGCTGCCTCACCTGCGAGACGGTAACGCACACGGGATTAGCAGTGCTTAACACGGCGTTTGATACTGTATCACAGCAACACCAATCTGATCTTAGCATCTAATAATGACGTTTTTGTAGATAAGCAGCAAGGATGAGGACTTCCTGGATTTGTCGGTGGACGTTGAGCAGAATACTTCAATCACACACTGCCTCAGGTGTGTGTCCACCATTACTAGTGGATCGATTGGATACTTTTCCACCGTTACTGATTCATTAATTGATTGATTGGTTGATTTATTCTCTCTAGGGGCTTCAGTAATACAGAGACGCTGTGTAGTGAATATAAATACTACTGTGAAGAATGTCGGAGTAAACAGGAGGCACACAAACGGTAAAAAGAACACCTATCACACGCTCAAACCGTCGTTCAGTCTGCGTTTGTTTTTAGGCTAAACGTGTGCTTCGTGTCGTAGGATGAGGGTGAAGAAACTGCCTATGATTTTAGCGCTGCATCTAAAAAGATTTAAGTACATGGAGCAGCTCCAGCGCTACACTAAGCTAAGCTACCGCGTGGTCTTCCCTTTGGAGCTCCGCCTCTTCAACACGTCCGGAGACGCGACCAATCCCGAGAGGCTTTACGACCTCGTCGCCGTGGTGGTGCATTGTGGGAGGTCGGTTCAGCGAACCTTATATGTTTAATGATCGATTGTTATTTTTGTCGAAAGATATTTAGTCCGATTTTTTGATCTCGTCCTGACAGCGGGCCCAATCGCGGACACTACATCGCTATCGTCAAGAGTCACGACTTCTGGCTGCTGTTCGATGATGACATCGTAGAGGTAAGTGAACACGGTTGAACCATATAAATCAGAATGGTAGCTTTAATTTAGTTTACAACTCAGATATTCTTGAGCAAAGTCCGCTTTGACCCGCACTTACAGTAAGTGCGCATTAAGGGCACAAGCAGACGAGGTGGAGAATTTTTAGAATCTTGAATAAATGTCAGTTTCTTGCTGAAATCAAGACTCAGCCTGTTGCTTTTTAACAGCGTGTTATGGGTTCTAACAGTTGATTTTTCCCACCAGAAAATTGACGCCCAGGCGATCGAGGAGTTTTACGGACTTACGTCAGAAATCTCCAAAAACTCAGAGTCAGGCTACATCCTGTTCTACCAGTCCAGAGACTGAGAATGTTCGGCACTGCGGCCCCTCGCGGGACCCTGCGGGACGTGCCAATCTGCGCTTCCGAGTCCTGCCCGCGTTCCCACCCCGAGCAGGCTGGATCAGATCACGCTGACCTCCCCTCTCCCCTTCCCTCCCCCTTTTCTTCACCCACACCCGACTCCTGCGTTCCCTTCGTTTGCAGGGGTCCGGATGTGCTGTGTGTACGTTGTGAGAATGTTTAATCGCACTGGCTGAAATTGGTGTTTGATGTTCCCGGCTCTGTGATCTCGACAGTCCTGACATGCTGCGACCTTTCTAAGCCTGAGTTTCTGACCAAAGGCTTGTGCATGGGAAACTAAAGGGGCGTGTCCGAGCGAAGGAGGGGGAGGGGCTATAAACTGAACATATTGGGCTCTTTGTGGGTTTGTGTATTTTTACCTTGTACATAGTGGTATTTGTATAAATATTATAAAAATTATAATAATATTAATTACTGATATAGGTGAAAAAGATCGAAACGTTGAATCTATGTATAACACTATGGTGCACTTTTGATACCGTTTTGTAGGTGTTTGGCAGGTTTGTGTGAGGGTTTGCTTGAGACGGCCTGTTGTGAAATAATTTTCTGTTTTAAAGAAAAAGAAATAAAATGTATAGATCGAGAAGTAGATGAAGAGAAATGCGAGCCTTTTATTGGATTTTATTTAACCCGATAAAATTACTTTTAAACAAAAAATGTCACATTTTCATTATTAGTTAAAGGTTAGAAAGGTTCGGTGTCTGATGTTCCACCTAACAGTCCTGCACTGAAGCTACAGCGTCACTCGTGCCGATATTGAAGCGATTAAACGAAGCAGCCGGAAGTTTGACGAATCTCTCTGAGCATCACTGTGGCTGGGATGTTGTAATGAAACGCCATTTTAAACATTCCGAATTAACTAAAATTAGTTTTTAAATTGCATAAATTAGGAAGCTTGATATCAATTCACAGCCGGACCAGGGTGCGGTTAGCAATATTGGGCCCAATGAAAGAGTGTGAGGTTAAGCCGCCTACCGCCCTCATTCCACACTGTTACTCCAAATACGACAGATTTCTGAGGGGCCCCTAAAGTGTGTGGACCCTTAGAATCATCCTAACCCCCCCCCCCCCTCTGAGCGCCACTCCTGCACCAGGAAGCTGGTAGATCGGTGAATAGTTCTGTAATTCCCCTTTGAGCTTGTAGCATCATCTATAAGAAAGATTTAAGCTGCAAATATTTGTACACCAAAGACTAATTCAAGAAAAGTCACGTTCTTTAATTGCGTGTGTTCCTTAATCGTCACTGAATCACTAATGAAATCAAATTCCTTCTCTTTAACGTGTTACGTTTGATTTTGTTGTTGCAGGATTTCCAACTTGATGTCTCTCTTTTTTTCTGTTCCATTTTTATAAATTGGTTCGTCCATGTCCCGTCTTTCCAAAGGAAGAGAAGAAAATGTCCAGTTATTTGTATGTTGACCTCTGTAAGCTGAAAGTGCGAAAGAACTTCAGACACCAAACACATCAAGGTTGTTTTACTGCATTTGGAATAAAAATTGTAGAAAATCTGCATGTTTGACTGAGCCATCATTTCTGGGTGTTGTTCCTAATTCGAGCTGGACCGCTGCCTGTTTAAATCAAATCTCATTTCCACCTTCTCACTGCTCGCCAGCGTCAGCGGATCCATCCGGAGCTCTGATTGTGTGTTGTTGATCGACACCTTGGCTTGTCATGTGGTGACTCATCCGTTCTCTACACGGGCTTCTCTGCAATCATTTCCCGCCTGGAATCAACTTGGATCGTTTTGCCTTTGGAGACTTTAGAGGAATGTAGAGCAGCGGAATGATGAATGGGGGCAGATCAGTTTTGTAAAGATGTGCAAGCGAGACACTTGTTTAGAAAGTAGAAAACTGGCTTTTAAGTTTTCACCTACATTTCCAACAGAAATTGTGCTTCACAGAGCCAAAAAAAAAAAAGCCAAAAGCAGCTGCACTTTTTTTTTTTTTTTGCAATTGTAGTGAGAGTAAATAGAGTTTGGACAGGATTATAATCCCAGAAATTGAACTCAAACCCATTTGTTAAACAAATCAGAGACCAAACAGCCGGAAAGGAGAAGAGTTGCAGGGCGTTTAAAGGTTCCAGAGGACGGAAAAAAGGCCAAAAATCTGCAGGACAATCAGAGAGATTGGATGACACAGATCGGCAACGCCGCTAATAGCACATTCTCAGAATAGACGGTCACGGGGGAGCGATGAAGTGAGCAACTTTAAAAGAAAAGGAGCTTTGTCTCAACACTTCAGCAAAAAAACACTCAGAATTGACACCTGGAAAAATAACGGCTGTCACTAAGCCAGAAAAAGTGGGGTAATAAAGTAAATCTGTGATTTCCACTACAACCACAGTAGTAAATGGCGATAATGTTAATAACAGGGGCAGCACTGTTGCCTCACAGCAAGAAGGCCCAGGTTCGGTTCCCGGGCAGGGGCCTTTGGACTTTACATGTTCTCCCCATGCTTTCGTGGGTACTCCGGTTTCCTCCCACACTCCGTGTTTGTTATGTTATGGCCATGATTTTAAATTGCCCATAGGAGTGAGTGTAAGTGTGTGTGTGTGTGTGTGTGTGTGGTCCTGTGATGGTCCAGGGTGTTCCCCTCCTGCCTTTCACCATTCCAGAGACGGCTGGGATAGACTCCAGCAGATCCCCGTGACCCCGAATTAGGGAATAAGTGGGTTTAGAAGATGAATAAACATATACAATCCTGTTGTCTGGCGTTTGTTTAGTCCCCCTATTAAGTGTTTATAGAGGCATTATAACAAGTAACAAGAATCGGTAAAGAGATCGTCTTTGTGTACGGAACTAATATGTATGTCTGGTTTTAAAGATAGTTATAAAACCTACCACATAAAATGTGAATCAAATGTCAAATAAACTAAATTAATGTCTACAAATGACAGTTTACTACCTTTTCTAAACGAGGAAAAAACCCCAAAAATAAGACAAGTAAAAGCATTAGCAGTAGCTAAAACGTTAGCGCGCTACAGTACACACACACTTGCTCTGTGAGGAGACCAAAAAAATAGAACCAAACTTATCAAACGCACATTTTTCACCCGATAAACTACAAATTAATTAGAAGAGTTGATAAATAAAGCAATAAATATGATTAAAACAGGAAACGGATATGTATCTTCAGTCTCCTGAGGTAAAAGTGACTTACGGAAGACGAATAAATGAATGTAGTGATGACTAGAAGTGGAATTAAAAATTAAACCATGTAAAAAAAATATACATAAAGCCTAAAAAATGTTTAAAATGTTAATAGAAATCATAGTAATCAAATTATTAACATGCTTGCGTATAACACACATGTAGATTTATTCCGGGTTGCCAGATTGGACAGAGATTCTGCAATTGCTGTATACTTTAAGCATAAAATAAACAATATCGCTTTTCCTCAGACTGCAATTAATTGTTTTGTTTTTTATTTCAAGCAATTAAAATCTCATTAAAGACGTTTAAATCGTTTAACAAGTTTAATTCGGGGAATCCAATCTGGCAACCCGACTCACATAAAGCGTCACTCCACCGTATTTCTGCGACCGGATTTTTTTTTTGTGCCTGTGTGTGTGTGTGTGTGTGTGTGTGATTTCATTCCTTTTTTTTTCTCCACCTCAGTTTTTTCTACGATGAAAACAAAGCGTGAATAACGCCCAGTACTGTAGGTGTGTGTGTGTGTGTGTGTGTGTGTGTGTGTGCGTTGGTGTGTGTGTGAGTGAGTGGAGGAATAAGAGATCCGGTTTCTCTCGCGCTCGTTCACGAAAGACGCTTTGGGAAGATGCTCGCGCTGCTGCTGGCGCTCCCGCCTGAGGCCCGATAATAAACGCGCTCTTTTTCCCCCCCTTTTTTTGCGGCACCGACCGTCGCCGCAGACGCGAGATTCGGACATGGACATGCAACAAGGTCGCACACGCGTCTAAATCGCGCACTCAAATTTCAAGGTAGGATTTTTTAAAAATAAATTAATTAATTTAATTGTTTTTGCAAAAAAAAAGGGCAATTTGTAGGATGCATGTATGGACTACATAAGCTATAGTCTGCATCCCAAACAGGAAAAGATCATCCCAGTGCATGCAATAAATAAATAAATAAATAATAAATATCACGGCTGTGTGATTTCCCAGTAAAACGTTTCAAAAAAAGGTTAAAATAAAGGTGCATTGAACGCTTCATATAAAATATCACTGTTGCTTTAGAATTAAGAGAAACGGTGCCATCCTTAGTAAACCCAATTTACACCATAGCAACATTAGGACCTGTCTGTAGTCTACGTCATCACATCATAGAAACATACAGCATTCCATAAAACTGGAACAAATACACTTGGACTGTAAGAACAGCCCATAATATCCAACATGAAATAAGAGTGTTTCGTGAGCATTCAAGAGCAGATCTGAAGCCGGCGAGAGCCAGACTGCAGTGATGTGTCATAGATCTCACATCCCACATCACACACGGCTGAATGTGTTCCACACCTGTACGAGGTGTCCTTCATGCATTCTAAAATGAAAACCAAAAGACTTTCAAATCACATGAGCCGATAATTTATTCACAATAGAACATAACAAATGTTTTACAATTTTATGCACCAAATGAGCTCATTTCAAATTTGATGCCTGCTACAGGTCTCGAAACAGTTGGGACGGGACAACAAAGGGCCTCTTTAAGGCATTTATTTTCATAGCTAATCATGTTACAGACCTTAATGTCAATTAACTTAATTAGTTGTTAAATAAATGTTCTACCATTGAAAAAGTATTGCTTTTCAGCCCTTTGTTTCCTGTGGCAACTATAATGAAACCTGTCGCAGGTGTTAAATTCAAAATGACTTCATTTAATGGCTAAAATTGTTAAAAGTCTTTTAGATTTCATTGTATTTAAATTTTAAAAACTTTTCTGTAATTCGGCTTGTAGTTGGATTATAAATTACCTGTTGATTTTCCATCAGTTCTATATTTCCCAAAGAAGCCAATAGTAAAAGAGGACAAGAGTCTAACGTACAAAGAAAGCGTTTATGCAACGTAACCTCACGTAGAGATCATAGATCGGAGAAATGTTATAATTATCCCGGTCGAATCTGTAAATATTAATAATCGACGGCTTGATCTTGTCATTGTCAATCTGAGATGTTTGATCGTAAAATCATAAAAAACATCAGTCATACGATCGACAACGATTAAAACGTTTACTTGCGAAAAAATCCCTGTCCTCATAGCTACTTTCATTCATAAATAAAACAACATATTTACATCTATACTTCTGGCGTTCAGCAGACATCAATCGATCGATCAATCAATTGACCAACCAACTAATTAACCAACCAATCAATCAATCAATTGATCAACCAACCAATCAACCATTCAATTTATCAATCAACCAACCAACTAATCAATCAATGAACCAAACTAATCAATCAATCAATCAATCAATCATTTATTCATACGCACTTCACAGCACTCAGGGTGAATCAAAGTGCTTTCTAATAAAAAAAAAAAGATCCTTTTCCAGAGTAACTTACTATTCATTGATTTTTCATTATACTGAGCAGTTTAGCATTAAGGGCCTTGCTCAGGGGCCCAGCAGTGGAAGCTCAGTAATGCTGAGAATTGAACCTACAGTCTTCTTCTGATCGGCAAAGCGACTGTCAATCAGGGCTATAATACTTCAGCTCATATATATTAAAATGCAACCTTTGTACTACATCACCTGCTATTTAAAGTAAAAAAATGTTACGTTTTTCTTTCTATTGAGGACAATCAGTCTTTTTAATTGGGTTTAAATACGTTGGTATATTTGACTTTATGTTCAGGGCAATAATTAGCCCAGTAATGAATTAGATTAAGCTTTTGTGCGTCGTTATTGAATAAAAGCGCTTATTTATAGTCAGCTAAAGAGTTTCGCCTAATTAGTTGTGTAAATCGGAAGACTAAAAAAAAAAATCTACATCGTTGTAAAAAAAAATAACCCCCACTTCTTATTTTACTACCCGCCACATTCCAGATCCAGACACCGGCATCCACACAGCAGGCTACCGTGATGAAATACGCAAATATAACAAACATTTGTAAGCCTTTGTGTGGCTGTGAATTGCAGTTTAATGGCTTCTTTTTCTTGTGTTATTTTTAGATTAATGTAATTGAGAATGAATGAATGAATGAATTCAGATTGGATGAGAGATTAGAGTTAAACCTGCTATCGTTATAATCTGTTTCTATTTTAGTCACATCCATAATAGAACAGCTGCCATCTTTTTATTCTCTTATTTATAGATGATTTTACTGCACTTGGAATGATCACTACTGGGGCTGTGTGAAAGTATCAATACAGCTAACTATCACAATATATTTTTTTCAATATCGATATTCTTACCTTTAGTGTCGATATATATTTAAAAACTGATTTTGGTTTACATTTCCATAAACTTAAAACTTGTCAGATTTGACCCATTATATTCGAAATTAGGGCTGTGTTAAAATATCGATACAGCTAACTATTGTGATTTTTTTTTACAATATTCTAATCTCTAATATCGATTTAAATACATTTTTAATCTGATATCAATATTTAATGAAAACCCTCCTCCACTCCTGTAGATGGCGCTGAAACATTTTTGTTTTTTTAATTTCTTTAGAATACCGTTTCATCTTTCAGACGGGAGGCATAATGAGCGAGCAACTCTCAGTCACCCCGAGCTGGCTGACCCCTGACCCCAGCTGGGTGAGCAGTGGTGGTGGAAGTACGGAGAACCTGACGACTGGAACGCCTCCCCCACCAGCCATTTTCCCCCCGGAGTCCCCTGCCGAGCTGCTAGTAAACCCCTGGGATATTGTGCTGTGCACGTCGGGCACCTTGATAGCCTGCGAAAACGCCCTGGTGGTCCTGGTAATCTGGCAGAACCCGTCTCTGCGTGCTCCGATGTTCCTGCTGATCGGTAGCCTGGCGTTGGCTGACCTGCTAGCTGGTGTGGGTCTGGTGCTTCACTTTGCCTTCGCCTACCTGTTGCGCTCAGACTCGGCGCAGCTGCTT
The DNA here is from genome assembly GCA_005784505.1 of Bagarius yarrelli. Classification (NCBI taxonomy): domain Eukaryota; kingdom Metazoa; phylum Chordata; class Actinopteri; order Siluriformes; family Sisoridae; genus Bagarius; species Bagarius yarrelli. The sequence goes on from VCAZ01000024.1 coordinate 2,657,136, forward strand.
ACGATTGGCCTGGTGGTGGCCTCATTCTCCGCTTCAGTTTTTAGCCTGCTGGCCATCACTATTGATCGCTACCTGTCGCTGTATTACGCACTCACATACAACTCCGAGCGCACAGCTGCTTTTACCTATACCATGCTGGTGCTGCTGTGGGGGGCATCCCTGTGCCTCGGTCTGCTGCCCATCACGGGGGTAAACTGCCTAAGTCAGGAGGACAGCTGCAGCGTAGTGCGGCCGCTCACTAAGAACAATGTCGCTGTCCTGTCTGTGTCCTTCTTGCTGCTCTTCGGGCTCATGCTGCAACTCTACGTGCAAATCTGCAAGATCGTCATGCGGCACGCGCACCAGATCGCTGTGCAGCACCACTTCCTGGCCACCACGCCGCACTACGTCACCACGCGGAAAGGCGTCTCAACGCTCGCCATCATCCTGGGAACGTTTGCTGCCTGCTGGATGCCTTTCACTCTTTATTCGCTCATTGCAGACTACACCTACCCCCCGCTTTACACTTATGCCACACTGGTTCCCGCCACTTATAACTCCATCATCAACCCTGTCATCTACGCCTTCCGCAACCAAGAGATCCAGAAGGCACTTTGGATGGTGTGTTGCGGATGCATCCCAGCCAGCGTGGCGCAGCGGGCACGGACGCCCAGCGACGTCTAATGGACGTGAGTCTTTCTGGGTTTGCATGCTGTTGTGAGTCAAGGGGACAAACGCGTGGCCCTTACTTTATGTCTTCCCCTTATTGTGATGTAACTTCAACCACTGCCACGTGGCCTTCCCCCCCACAACAAACCAGACGCCACCAAACTGCCACCAAAGCCCACCTTTAAACGGCAAGCATGTGGATTTAAACTCTAGCTAAACTTGCTGTTGTGAACAATGTGTGTGCCTGCTCCTAAAGGCGTCTTTCATTGAGAGAAGAGGTTGGGACCGAGGCCTCGCTCTTTCTCTCCTGCATCCTGAACGTGTGCTGAAAACCAATCAGCCACGGGAAGCTAAAAATAGCTGCGGCGCTCACTGATCCGTGCCTCGCGTCGTCTGGCGGAGAGGAAAGCAGAGCCCATCTTTGCTTGGTCCTGCTTGCTGTTTTACGGGAAAGGGGTTTATAATTTTTTTTAATTATATGTATATTTAGTTCCTTTGCTTTAAAGGACCCCGACCCAAATGTGCCCAGAGTTCTCCATGTAAAGAGCTACCAGAATTTCCCTGAAAGAAAGAAACCCGTCGATGCCTTTATTTCGATTTGTTGCCATAGGATGACTAGCAGCGTTTTTTTTTTTCTTGCCTGAAGCGCTGGGACTGGCGTGAACTGGGACGGATGTGAAGCGCATGGATATTTAGGCAGTTGTGTATGAATGAATAGAGGTGGTACGTGTGTGTATGTGTGTGTGTGTGTGTGTTAGCAACATTTGTTTAATTCGGTGGTACGTTGGATTTGAACCGTTCTTCGATTCTGCCTTAAATGCAGAAATCACTTCCAGATAACGAGCAATCCAAATCTGAAGAAAAGCCGGTTCTATTAACTGGTAATCACTCCGAGTGTTTTCATCTTAAATTTATAAGGTTTTCGAGAGCTAATTACAAACAAAAGGAAATAACCTAATCATCCTTATCACCAGATTGTGTAGAGTTTCCTGGAAAAGCAAACACAGATGCTGCTACATAGACTAAAACCAAAGGCCAGGTTGGTGAGATAGAGTTGGTTTTTTAGCGTCTCGGCTAAAAATAGACGCTTGGCGATAATGATATCGTTATAACACACGCTTGCGAAAAAGGAACCGATGGCTAATTTTCGAGAGAAACCTTCGCTAAGCTGCTGTTCCTTAAAAAAAAACTGTGAGGAAAAACAAATTCACTCGAATTTTTGTGTTTCAATTCTGCTCTTTGCACTCCAGCTACAGATCTTAGCTAGAAATTAGCTATACATCTTGTTAATCTTACTGTAATTTACTATAAAATCTCACACACTCACTGCTTTTAACTTTTTTTGTGTGTGTGTGTGTGTATTTTATGTAGTTGTGATTGTTAGTATTTTTTCTGGATTCAGGATTTTTCCTTCATTTTATCAAAGTAACGAATAACTCACGACTGGAGGAATCTCATCATTCCAGACTAAGTAATTTTACTTGTACTTAAGTAAAATTTTGGGGGAAGTGGTGGCTAATGGTTAAGGTGTTGGATTACCAACCTGAAGGTTGTGGGTTTGATTCCCAGCTCCACCAAGCCACCACCACTGGGCCCCCGAGCAAGGCCCCCCCCAACCCACAAATGTCTGGTTAATGTAATATATAAAGGCTACTCTGATTGGCTCTCACTTTTGGCTTGAAAAAGTTTGTGTGTAGTGTCAACATATTTTATTTTATAGCTTCAGTGCAAAATGAGCAGAATTCCAACACAAAACATTTTATACTCTATAATGCACAAAACTGAGTTTGCGTGACGAATAGTTTGTCCGAATTGTTAGCATGTGACTTACAGTACACAAAAAGTTCCCGGATGATTTACTACTTCCTGTCTGGATTTTAAGTGTGTATACGATGTACACTTTCCTATTCCATAAGACGACTCGTCGTTCATTAAATCACGCTGCTGTGACATCGTAGGTCATGTGACAGTATCAATGTGGCAGTTGTAGTACATCCGAATTTCATACTTTATTGACAGTCAGGAAGTATGACTCAAGTATGGAACTCAAATATAGTATGTACGTCAGTAGTATGCGATTTGGGACAGACCCGACATGCGGTCATGGTTTAAAACTCCTGCTTGTGAAAAAATTCCGTCCCAGCACTGAAGTCCGACTCCAGAAGCAAGCAATAACGGCATTCCGAGTGTTTCGCTAAAGCGTTAGCAATATTCCAGCAGCAATAACAGCTTCGTCCAGCAAATCGGAAACGTCACCACATGCTAACCTGACGCTCCGAAGCGTTCTGAACGAAGCCGTGTATCGGCGCTACGACCCCAGTCTACCTCCCTGTCTCCTGCTCGCTCCTTTCCCCCCCGTGTCACACGTCCATGCTGTTATCGTCTATCGATGTCCTGTAAACGTGTGTCATTTCTCTGTGATCGGGTTCGTTGCATGGCGGCGTCTACGTGAATGCATGCGGATGTCATTTTGTGTGCGTGTGTGTGATGCCAAGTAGCCTGTCTCCCCTAAAGGCATGTAGAACAGACGGAGACAAGGTGGCAAACGTCCTGTCTGAACCCCCTTATGTGTGGAATAAAAAAAAAAGCTCAGTCTTCCTGTCATTCAGAGACGGCGTCTCTCGAAGCTCGTTTTTTTTTTCTCAACATGACCTTTGACCTGAGTGACCTGGATTATTTGTTGTAAGTGTAAACGAGCTGGAGGTTTTAATAATTCCTCCTAGATGATGATGATGATGATTGACATTTTACAGAAAGTCAGGAAAAAGGAAGCGAAGAATCGATTTATTTTCTTATCGGGTGTTTTTTTGGTTTCCAAGCCGACGCGCTGTACAGCCTTTTCCGAATGTATCGATAGACGAATAGTTTCTCATTGGCTCGCACAGACGTTCTATCCGTCGAGCCGATCCTGTAAATAAGACATGAGACATTGGAGACGCATTGTGACATTAGTCATGGTTCTCTGAGCCAACGATTAACCTTGGGCCTCGTCCAGATTTACCTGGCGTGACCTTTTTACCTGGTCTCCTTCTTTTTTTTTCTCTTTTTTTTTAAAGAGCTAATCGGTGTCTGTTGCGAACGATCGATATACGGCAATCCATACACAACAAGGAGAGGTCGCGGGAACGTGCTCGCAGATCCGGAAACCGGCTCTAGAAGTCTTACGAATTTTTTTCGATGTGATGTAAAAATATTCGTTCAAAATAATAGAACTAATAATATTGAGTAATATTACAGCATCACGTTCACCGATAGAGGACACATCGATTTAAGAGTCCCGGTTATGGATGTATCTGACCATAGATGCGCTGTAAGAGCTTCACCAGGCTGAGAAGTGACCTGCGGTGTGGTAGATCCAAAAGGTTAGGAAGGTTCGAATTTAGATAAAGACTCAAGCTGAAGGTTTACTTTGATGACACATACCACCAGCTTTCTTTTAAGGGTTTTGAGCAAAACATGTGCTCGGGACCTGAATCACTTGGCGTGTCATGAAGAATGCAGTCCAAAAAAAACCAGAAGCGGTCGGGTGAACGGGAACAGCATCATGTGTAGACGTATGCGATGTAGTCTAAACTGTGAAATGCACTTTATTTTATGAAAAATGGCACAACAACAACAACAAAAAAAAATTACGTTATCTGCAAAATGATTCTAAAAAGAAGGATAATCAACATGCACTATTTAGCCGAGATGTTGTACGACATGATGTGAATGTTGTGTATATTTTTCCAAGGTGTTAGTGATTTTTTTTATTGCTTTGGTTAGCTGGAAAAAAATATATATATATATCGAGAGATTCTTGTTAATTTTTGTATTAAAACAATGTGCTGTGCATTTAACATTGGTTTTTCCCAGCCTGTGCTTGTTTCATTTCATCTGCTCGCCGCCTAAGCTGCATGGTTGCCATAGCGATCAGCATCCCAGCTGTACTGTTTCCATAGAGACGGCAGTCTCTTTCCGTTTCCAGGATCGGGGCTTGTCGGGATTCGTTCGGATCGGTTCTCGATGATGAGTCACGTCGTTAATTCGGCTCTCTTAAGGGAAGAACAGGTCATGTGACCTCCAGTCCTGATTCATACAGAGGTGTAACCGCTTGTTAGTGTTTTTTCGACTTAACCGAATCATTTTGTTGATTTAATACAATCCAAAAAATGTTTTTGAAAGCATCTCAGCTGCTTTTAGCTAAGGAAAGTTATTATTTTTAATAAAAGTAACATTTAAATATACAGCTGGATGACAATCATATCATGGGTTTGATTAGGGGGCACCATTGGGGGTGGTTATAGCTCACACTCTTTAAAAATCTATTTTATTAGTAGTAACAGTGCAAAATGAGTGTGGTAGGAGCCCCAACCTTATCTTCTTCCATTGCTAGTAGCACCTCTGGGTTTGTTCGCACAGAACCAGTCAAAAGTCTGGACACGCCTTCTTTTATAGGGGTCCAAGCACCAAAAGTGAACTTATTTCTTCGGAATACATTCCAAATATTTTTGGCATTTAGAAGACACAATTTTTATCCACCTAAGCATCTGAGGGCCGTGCTCAGGGGCCCAGCAGTGACATCTTTTTTTTTGGTTGAACACTTTAGCTGCAATTTCTTTTAATGACTTATTACGTATCCGGAAAAAAACTTTAATCTTCAATCCAAAAAGTGCAAAAGACGATATTTGTTCGGTATAACGACAATTCAGTATAAAAGTATAATTTTGCTTTGGGTTCTAATAATTTATACTGCTCATAAAGTAAAGAAGATAAAATGCAGCACTTGCATATGTTATTTTATTAATTAATAATTAGTGGCATATCAAAAATAATACACTTCTGGTTTGTCACCCCATGATTTGCTGTGCCCTCCTTTCTGAACCCCCCCCCCCCATTAAAATGTGTAGTTAAGCTGTTGGACTGCTAACTAAAAGATTGTGGCTTTGATTCCTAAGTTACCACTAATTGGCCCCTGACCAAGGCCCCATATAAGTCGGTTAAAGGATGTCCCCGTCTTTTAATTTACACAGATATTATTAACCCAACATACCTGATTACAATTCCCAGAAACTTTGACCGGCACCTCCATACAGCACCACCCGATAGCTTTAACCACCAAAAAAATACTTCAAAAAAACTACTGAACTGCCCCACGCTGTGCTTGGACCCCTGATCGCTGCTCAGTCCATTTGGTTTCAATGAGAATTAAAGTGAATTAAAACGTGTTAAATAAATGTTAATTTCTTAATGGCAACTTAAAACAAACAAAAGTTTTTAAAAACAAGTTTATAGATGATGAAGCTGAATTACAATGCAATTTATTTAACTTTAACCCTAAATTGAAATTTTATTACCAGCAGTCCAGTCACTCAGCTGATTTTCTCTCAACATAGACCTAACACACACACACACACACACACACACATACTCCTGAGTCACGGCGACGGGACGTGGAAGTGTGTGAGGGTGTTTCTAGTCAGACCAGTCATTATCCTCTAACTCGGAGTCATCCTCGGAGTCGCTGTACTCCACCGCTATACGGCGGGACAGAATGGTAGCTACGTCGTTTCCCACCGGCTCCCGCTTCGCCTGCTGTTCCTGTTGCTCCTGCACCTTTTTTAGCTGGATCCCTGGGAGAAGAAACACACACACACACACACGGATCAGACTTATAGAAGACTCATAGGTACTTATAAATACTTAAAGTGTGTTTTTCATCATATTTTTAATCTAACAAATAGTTTTAGTAATTTTTTGAAATACAGAGAGGAAGTATAAGCTGTCCTTAAGGAATTACCTTATTTAAACTTAGATTTTTATATATATCCTTATAAAAATGTTTTTTATGTCCTGTTTTCTCATTTTAAATACTTAAATTTAGGAGGTAAAATACATATGCAAGAAATATTTTACTTAAAACAATAGATTTTTTCCACCTATAATATAAATATTCTTACTTGAAGGGTCAAGGGGGTCAATAGTTTTACACACCATTAAAATAAGACAAGAGAGTGACATACATAAGGGGATTCGGGTTATAGAGGCGGGTTAAAAAATTCGTACCCATGCGTATGGCAGCTAGCAGGTCGCTGCGGGCATCGTTCATGGGCGGGGCTTCGGCGGGCACAGGTGGGCGTTTGGGTGTGATTTGATGGATAGTATTGGGTGGAGGAGGCGGCGGTCCTGGTGGAGGAGGAGCAGCCAGCGGTCCAGAGGCAGGAGAACCAGGCAGGATGTAACCTGCACCTACAGCAGGTGAGCCTGGAACTGGGCTTCTGGGGGGCACAGCGAAGGCAGTTTGGGATGATGGGATGTGAGGAGCTGTGGGTGGAGGGGGCGGCGATGCGTTTATGTAATCCATGCTGTAGGAAAAAAAGATGGATAGAAAGAAATTGAGAACCATGACACCAGTTTGTAATCATCACCACAAGAGGGAGCCATTTATATGAAATACAGATTGAAGAATGTTTAAGGCAAATGATTTCTATATTTAAAACACGAAAGCAAAATGTAGTGTGTTAAAAACCAGCACAAACCAGTAGTCCATTGGTGGGAGGGGCATGGAGCCATTCATGCACTCTGTGGGTGGGGGAGGGGGCGGGGCTTGGTGAGGACGGCCCAGTGTTCCCGAGCGATACGCCATGGATCCCGCTCTGTAGTCCTGCTCCATGCTCATATGTGCGTGAGCCGAAAGGGCCACCATGCTGGGGGGAGGGCCAGAGTAGGTGTGGGCGTGGCCTGAGTGGCTGGACATGGTCAGATAGCCGTGGTCCAGCTGGTCATGGATTTGAGACCTGGATTAAAAAGAAAAGATACAGAAAAAGAGACACAGATAGAGAAAGTGAGAAAAGAAAAGGATAGAGAGATAGAGTAAAAAACACGAGAGTAAGAAAGAGAGGGAAAAAAGACAAGGAGGGGGAGAAAGAGACAGAGAGGAAAAAAAAGCGAAAGAGAAAATGGGAAAGAAAGACAGATAGAGAAGGAGAAAGAAACAGACAGCAAGAAAAGAGGGAGAAAGAGAGGAAGTGAAAGAGTACCCACAATTCTTTTTTTAAAAAAAGGTGAAGTGCATTGGCAGGGTGAGCACCATGACCACCGCTCCAGCACTCAGGACATGTACAGACTGAGCTTCTGTCTCCGAATGCAGTGAATGTCAGGACACAAGCTTCTGATGTTGCGTCTCGAATTTTGCGAATTCATGACGTCTATATATAGAAATCGAGATGCTGGAGCTTCTGTGTCCTTTGTGAATTTTTAACCTCGATCGATTAATAATCCTTGACGCGGACAGACGAGCGTGTTGACTTTAACGCCGTTTTCTTATTATAGAATTATTTTTCGTATCATTTCGTACCTGTTTTCCGGCGACATGGAGCCCTCGGACGAACCCCCTCTGTGGATCGTGTGCCTCAGGTCGGGTCTCAGTTCTTTATCGAAGGCCATCATGTTCCACTCCTGACGGCGGTTCCGAGCCTTTCGTACCTTCTTCACTTCTCTCTGCAGCGTTCCGTCCACGCAGCGCTTCTGCTCCTGCGGCGATCATGACAGCGCTTCGTTAATTATAAAATCTTATTGGTTGGATGCGGTTGATTAGCTTCCTATAAACGAGTGTAATGACTGTAGGCTTATATTGATGCCCTTGTTTCAATTATCGGCAATGTGGGAAGTGATAGCTTATGGTTAAGGCGCTGGACTAGTAACCCGAACCAACCCAGCTCCACCAAGCCACCACTGTTGGGCCCCTGAGCAAGGCCCTTAACCCCCAATTGCTCAGTTGTATAAATGAGATAAATGTAAGTCGCTCTGATAAGAACATCTGCCAAATGCTGTAAAATGTGAACATCTGCAATCAAAAATATTTTTCACATAAAGCATTGTTTTAATATATCTGTATATTGTGACTTAAACTGAGGTTTTAAAAAGAAAATTGGTGTTTGATTCGTTGTGTAATTTATTCGTTTCGTCCTGGTCCAACACTGATTGGGCCAAACCATTTAAAACACACAAGGGGTTTCACAAGGGGGAGCTAGAGCCGTTTCCATAATAATTCATACAGAAGACACGAGGCACACATGCACAAATTATATATATATATATATATGCACAAATAGATATTTATGAAATGTATAAGTTTATCGTCATAGGTGTGTGAATATATTATCACGCCCCTCCTAACAGGTCACTCATACTCTTTAGCCAATCAGATATGAGCTCACCGTTCTCCAGAAAATAACAGTTGATGATTGATTAAATAAAAAATAATCAAATGCCTATTTGTACTTTACATAGAGCGTACGCACAAATGGATAAAGATCATAAAGAAAAAAATCAGTAAAATCAATAAAACTAATGAATTAGGGATCAGAATAAAGATCAAATAAAAAGCACAGTCACCTTCTGCCGTCTTTTCTCTTTCCGTTTGTCCTCTGTGTCCTGCAGCATTTTCTCTTTCCACAAGTCGAAGAAATACGAGGGGTCGGTGTAAAATTTCAGCCCATCCTTATTATCGTCCCTGTGCAGACCGGATGGATAAAACACACCGATTTGTTTAAAAGATGTTCAATATTAAAGACTGATATTACTATTCACACACACACACACCTACAGAGCGATACACACCTGTACGGGGACAGGATGTTAAGGGGCGGAGGCGGGTCGCTCAGCCCGCACATCTCTTTCACAGGAATTGGGGTGCTGCTCTTGGACACCACCTGCTGGTCCTGTACTGTGGAGCTCTTGAAAGCCTTTCTCATGTTAATGTCCTGCAAAGAGACTGCACACACACACACACACACACACACAAATTAAATTATCAGAGGTGGGTAGAGTAGCCAACATTAATTAATTAAAGTGACTTGATTAAAAGAGTAATAAAGAAAGTCTGGAATGATGAGATTCCTTCAGTCGTGAGTTATTCGTTACTTTGGATCTGATTAAATGAAGAAAAAATCCTAAATCCAGAAGAAATACTAACAATTACGACTACATAAAATACACACACCCAAAAAAAAGAGTTAAAAGAAGTGACTATGGGTTTATAGTAATTTACAGTAAGATTAAAGTGTCCATAGTTACAGAATCTCCATCTAATAGACGTTATCATCAAACCTACTGTAAGTGTGTATCAATTGATTGCATGTGACGTCATGTGTGTTTCTGTCTCTACTGATATTCTCACTTCTTCTCCCTCCCTGGACATTATTTTCTGAACTGAGCGTGAAATAAATGGGAAGTAGTAGCTCAGTAGTTAATATGTTGGACTGCTAAATGAAGGACATTTATGGGTTCGATCCCCAGCACCACCAAGTTACCACTGTTGGGCCCTTGAGCAAGGGCGTCAACCTCCTAATTGCTCCGAAGTATAAAGGAGATGGTGTTGATTAGAGCGTCTGCCAAATGCTGTAAATGAGACGACTGTTTCCTTTTTAGGGGTCGCCACAGCGAATCATCTGTCTCCACCTCCCCCTATTCTCTCCATCCTCTTCACTCACATGTCCTCGTTTATCGCATCCATATACCTCCTCTTTGCTCTTCCTCTTTATCTTCTGCCTGGTAGCTTCATTTCTAACATCCTCCTACCAATATATTCACTATCCCTCCTCTGGACATGTCCATAACGTGTTACTAGTCATACCTGTAAATTACCCACACTGCATTGCACTATTTTAAAAAACAAAAAAAAATTTTATAGTAAGTTTTTGCGTGAATAAAATAATGTTATTTGTAGAAACTGGACACCTTTTTGGTCACTTATGAAATTACGGTGCGAATCTAAATCGCAGACCTTTCTGCAAAACACGCCAAGGTCCTATCTGTGTCTTCTGTCTCTCCGAGCCGCAGTCTCTTATATCACGCCGGCTCTATGTAACTCAATCTGGACCGATCCGGTAGAGAAATGTATCGTGTGCTGATCCGGAGTCTGATTTCCCACAATGCCTTCCTTACCCTCTTCCACCGTGGAGTCCAGCTGAGTGACCTTGACGGCGAGTCGATCGATGCGATCCTGCAGGGAGTTTGTGCGCAGATAAAAGGAGTTGGCTTCGTGAAACAGCTCGCCGAAGATGTCCTCGGCGTGTTTACCTACAGAACGCATGGAGGAAGAGGAACTCACGCACTCGGACACTTTATTCCTGACTATAAATATTACATTCTATACTCTTGATCAGTCTTATTGTTATACGCACAATAAAAAAATGAAATGGTTGTATTTTTAAATAAATAACCCAATGAAACTGATGTGCGTGCAATTTACAAATAATTTCCTGAACGTGAGAATTTGTTTTAATTTAATGTGTTAAAAGTCACAATTTAAAGCAATGATTACATTATTTTTAAACATAAATATTCACCGTTTTTCTCTTTATTTTTTTAGTTTCCAAAAATTCACACCTGCCCTGTAGTTAAGTGATATTTTTACAAAAGCGAAAAAAATTTATCCATTTTACACTTTAACACAAACGCTATAAGAAAAAAATAGTAATTAATTAGTAATTAATAAATAATTAGTAGGTTTGTAACTAATATAAATAATAGATGATGTGCTTATTTTCATGGCCAGCGTTAAACTCTGAGGCTGCTGAAAAAATCTATGCGCCGTTTCCGAGATGAGCTTCCGGAATGCCGTAATCCTGCTGCTAAAGCGATCGGTTCGGTTCTACGCAGCGGTGAATGATAAAGCAAACAATGAGGTTTATTTATAAAGGCAAAGTTGGACAAAAGCCCGCAGGAGAATTTTGGGAAAATATTTACAGGAAGGAAAAGTGACCAGGCTCTTTGGAAAGCCGTGACCTCTGACACGACACACACAAACACACCAGACACTGACTTATCTGCATGTGTTCCCACGCCAACACACTGATAGACAGTAATATGGACAGGCTGTGGCCTTGGCCGTGTGTGTTCCCACTCTCACACACACACACACACACACACACACACACAGAGTGGCCGTAGATCTGTTTGCCTTCCCACCCCACCGGCTTTTGTGCTTAGCCGGTTATATTTAACCCACACAGCTGGTGCTAAAGGCTTTACTCCACTCCCTCTACAGGCATCTACAATACAATACACACACACACACACACACTCAAAAGGGTGGGGTGATGGAGAGGTTTGAGAAGAACAGATTTAGGGTGCAGTCGTAGAATGGACAAACAAAATTGGCATTAGATAGATATATATCCTCACGGGTGCAACACAATGACTGTCTGTAACAGAAGTGGGCGTGGCTTACTGTTGCAACGGAAACACCAGAAAAATAAAAAGATATTAGTTAGGAGTTCCAGTGCCACGTTAAAAAATAGAAAGAAATAAAAATATGAATGACTTTACAATCAATGCAAGATTAAATATTGACAATAAAGTCAAAATAATGAAAATAAATTTATAGCTGTATGTAAATCTTGTATGGTGAATTCTGATTGGCTCATTGACTCATATTAACACACATTTCCTTATGGTCATAAATCCGATCTTAAAATAAACTATAACTCACATAAATTTACATAAATTTTACACAAAACAGTTTTTTCTCCGAAAACAGAGAATTCAGAGATTTTTTATCTAATTTCGACTTTATTTATGTAATTTCACATTAACTCTCATTATTTAGACTTTATTTGTTATTTTGACTTCATTCTCATAATTTCTATTTTATTCCAGTGATTTCAAATTTATTCATGTAATTTGGACTTTATTATAAAAATTATTTTAACTTTATTCCCATAATTTTAACTTTATTCCCATAATTTTAACTTTATTCCCATAACTTCAACTGTTTTCTTGGAATTCTGACTTTCTTTCAGGAATTATTCTATAATTATTTCAACTTTATTTCTGTAATATTACCTTTATTTGCGTTATTTCGACTCATTTATTCTTATAAATTCTGCTTTATTTACAAAGTATTCCAACTTTATTCTCATAATTTCAACTTTATTCTTGTTATTGTTTCTTGTTTCCCAAAGTATTTTGACTTTATTCTTGAGTTATTTCGACTTGATTTCCATAATTTCGACTGTATTGATTATAAGTATTTCTAGTAGAGTAACTAGAATTAAGGGCTTAATGGTTTATTTCTTGAAGCGTGTTAGGGAAATTACGGTGAAGCGTCCATGAGGCGCATCAGTGATGTAAATACTGACTCCTAAAATCAGCCACCAAGATAAAAAACTGGAATTCCTTATACTTTAAAAAAATATATTTTTATGTGTGTGTGTGTTAAGGTGTGTGTGCTTACTGAGACTGCTGAGCTGGCGGATGATGGCAGAGAGTGTGTTGTTCATTACACACTCCAGCTCGCTCCCCACGCCTTCGGGCAGCGCACCACGGCACAGGTGCCGGGGCTCGATGTTCCTCTTCAACAGCGGCATGGCTTTTCCTTGCCACGTTCAGCCTGCTGGAAAACACACACACACACACACACACACACACACACACACACACTTAAAGTCAGGGCTTATTAACACTACATCCAACATGCTGATTATTGGGTTTGGGACTCATGTGGGGATTAACACACATCCATCTGTTCACAGAGAACTAAACCGGTTCTCTATCCCACGCTTTACTCTAAAGCTCAATTACCACACACACACACACACACACACACACACGCACACACAAATATATTTGATTATTATTTTTTTAATTATGAAATATTCATGAAGCAAATATTGCATTAATTTGTATCTCGTACTGTGTTCATATGTAAATAACAAAAGAAAATAGAATGCTTGTCTGTGATTGGCTGCACCTCCTGTCAATCATTTGATAGACACTGTACAAACAATACTGTCTCTGACATTAAAAAAAGTACATTTTTTTACTATGATTACCCGTAGTATGATTAGTACATCCACCATGTTGATATTGTCACATGACATACGACGTCACAACGGCGTAAATTTAAAGTGTGGTAATGTTTAACTCTGATGGTTGTAAACGAGTGCAATTAAATTATAAGAAACAATTGATTATATATAATTTTAAGAAATCATTTTTTTCAAGTATTTCAAGCTTCTTAAAGCATCCTTCGCCACTTCCGCGTATGACGAGTCGTCTTTCCCGCGGCCTTACGGGATACCAAAGTGTACGCGGTACTGTTTTCGCATACTCGCCAAACTATTGCAAACTATAACAATTATGCAATTTTTGGCCCAAGCCATTGTTTGGGGGGCGGAGCTTCATAAATATGGTGCGAGAATATTTTCCATTTAGATTTCTGGCATATTAATGTTTTACTGTTACATCACTTACTAACTCTTCTTTATGTTACCCTGCCACTTCCTCCAAAAGCAACTGGACACTGTGAAATCTCCCCCCCCACCCCCTGTGGAGACGACCCAGCTGAGAGACCATCTGTTATGTGGCTGACTGAAAGCGGGGGTTGAATGTCAAAAGATGAAGGAGAAGACCAGAGGATAGTGGAGACGCTTCTCGGGGGTGTTGGCCATCTTATCTCCTCACCTTCCTGCTTCCTGTTTGGCGCCTCCCCACCCAGCCGGCAACTTCCTCTTCCTCTGTGTTTTCCATCTATGACTTCCTGTCCTCCAGAACAATGCAGCAGAGGTCGTACCGCAAGTATAAAAGCTCAGAGACATGCCCGTCTTACATCATTACCTTATTCACATACACACACACACACACACAGCCTGAGGGAAAAGCTACATTGTTTTTGAATAAAAGACGCTGACACACAAAACACTGCTGTCCAGCTTTTAGTCGGTGTGTGTGTGTGTTTGTGTGTGCAAGAGTGTGTGCATCTGTCAGCGTAATACAGTAAGTGCTGAGCTCTGAGGGTATTACAGAGCGTCTAGCGCTCACACCACAGCCAGCACATCTGCTCATCAGACCAAAAACCACTGGCGAACTCGACCAGCCAATTATACCACAACTCCTAAATTCTCCAATCTGATTGGTCGGAAGTTGTTGATTAATTTTTAAAAAAGTGATCGCTGTCATTTAAACGGAATGGCAGAAAGAAAGACAGACACAAACCAACAAACAAATGTACAAAAGAAGGAAAAACAGAGAAAATGAAAGAAAGAGGAAGAACAAAAAAGTTAGTAAAGCAATAGAAATAGAAAAAGAAAGAATGAAGGAGAAAGAGACAGAACAAGAGAAAGAAAAAGGTAGGACAGAAAGAAAGAAAGAGAGAGAGAGAGAGAGAGAGAGAGAGGGGAGGGGGGGAGATGGGAGGAGGAGGAGGAGAGAGAGTGTTAACTCAGTGAAACTAAAAACTTTAAATGCTTCATTAATTAGTATTAGCGTAAATAAAGGGCGGTGATTTGATTAAACGGTTATTACTCATCTATAACACATGAATAACTTAAACTAAAGAACGAAGGTTGATTTAAATGATAATAAATGTTTATAATCGAATTATTTCCAATGTGACATTAAAGTGATTTACGGTAAATGATACCGAGTGTGTTTAATATCCAAATTCGACTGTTTTCTTGCTCCATTAATAAAAAAGCTTAAATAACTCGACTGATTTGTTTTTTCAGCTGAACCTGAGAGTGTGATGGTGAGTTGGCCTGGTGTGTGTGTGTGTGTGTGTGTGTGTGTGTGTGTGAAAGACAGCGCAATGGGGGGAGGGTGCTGAGAAGAAGCCTGGACCTCAGGGAAGCCACTTTGAAAGGTTGCTGGGACAATAAGCGCTCGGTTCACACGGCAACACACAGACTCTCCCATGCATGTGACTCTCCCCCCTCCCCCACCCCTCCTTTAACACCCCTCTCTCCTCCAAAAGAAGACCAAAACACTCCTGCCCCCCCCCTGAGACCCCCTTCCTCTTTCTCCTCCTGAGCACTAATTCTCACCCAAACATCATCATCCTGTCCAGAGGAGCACAAGATGCCCCATGATGTGAGAGATATCACAGCTTTTTTATTTTATCAGTCATGCAGTTACGGAGACTCGACCTAATCAAGCGGGGACACAAGCGGAGACGTGGACTAACACCACGACCCCCATCTGCCACCCTGAAACTGCCCCAATACCAAACCTTACTTTATATTCTCTAGTAGTCGTGCAAAATGTCGTGTCGTGCATTCACAAAATTTTATTCCATTCATAAATTACAACAAACGAAAAAATGTTGTATTAACGTTATACATCAAACATAAATCTCTTTTTAATTTTATATAAAATTTTGCTCGTAGTTTGATTTTAACTTATATACCGTCTAATTAAAAATAAGAATTACTTTCTAAATGTAGCGTTAAGTTATATGATAACATGCAACATTATTAACATAACTTAAAAACAACTTTTATTATTGTTTGGGAAATTTTACACAGTCACATTATATTATTTATTAAAGTTGATAGTATGAGCCGTAACCATGACAACGTCTTTTAAGATGAGGTATAAAAGTTTACATCACTCACGGTTTCTGAGTTAAAACAAAAAAAAAATTGTAAATATATGTAATTAATTTTTAATTAATATATAAAAAGTGTGTGTGTGTGTGTGTGTGTGTAAAACTAATAAAACAATTAATATGTGATTTTAAACAGGACTATTTACTGTATAAATGAGCATTTCTAAGTTGAATAATAAAATTTAAGAGATGTTAAATGTATTAATTTTAATTTCAACATAATTTTTTTTATTTTAATATTAATTTTAAATGCTGACTAATTTATTTTTCCCTTTCTATAAACCACAGGGTCATTTACAACCACAACAACAAGCTTTTCTTTGTTATGTTAATTAAAAATATATCATTTCATTTTGAAAATAAAATAAAAATAAATATATTAGCAAAATATTTATCACAAAGTGTAAATAATTATAAAGAAGTGTCGTTCGTGCGCCCCGGATCTCCCCACAGCATCCGAGTGATTTACTCCCGTAAATTTAAGTAAATTACCGTGATTATTTTTGTAAATTAACTATTTATTTGTTTACAGATGATAAAAAGCAACGTGTCGCTCACCTAAACTGGATTTCCAAACACTTCAGTTCTTCCACATGACCCTGTGACCACCAGCTGCCATCCAGCTCTGCTCTGCTGGGTCCACCATCAGCTCCAAACAATCCGCTCCGGGGGCGGGGCTTCACACAGGCGGCAGCCAATCGTAGCACGAGAAAAAGGACCATTTGTAACAGCGGACAAATCAGAGTGTGAGGAAAAGATTGAGTGACAGTCGGTTGATTCAGACCGGATGAAGGCGGGGTTTAGGAGCATTATGGGGCGGGTGTGTGGAGTTTAATGGAGATGAATAAATCCTAATGGATTAAAAACTATTTTTACATTGTAATTAAAATAATAATTACGGTTGGGTTTAGTATTTATTCAATAATAATGTGATGGAAAGTAAAAGAAAAAAAGAAGAAAGCAAGAAAGAAAGAAAAAGAAAAGCAAGAAAGAAAAAAGAAAGAAAAGAGTTGAGGGGGACAGAGCGAAAGCAAGAGAGAGAGAGGAAGAAAGTGAGTGAGGGTGAGAGAGAGAAAGGGAGAAGGAGAGAGAGAGGGTAAGAAGAGGGAAAGAGAGAGAGAGAGAGAGAGGAAGAAAGTGAGTGAGGGTGAGAGAGAGAAAGGGAGAAGGAGAGAGAGAGGGTAAGAGAGGGAAAGAGGAGAGAAAAATAAGAGAGAGAGAGGAAGAAAGTGAGTGAGGGTGAGAGAGAGAAAGGGAGAAGAAGAGAGAGAGGGGTAAGAAGGGAGAGAAGAGAGAGAGAGAGAGAGAGAGGAAGAAAGTGAGTGAGGGTGAGAGAAAGGGAGGAGAGAGAGAGGGTAAGAGAGGGAAAGAAGAGAGAGAGAGGAGGGTGAGAGAGAGAAGAGAGAAAGAGAGGGTAGAGAAGAGGAGAGAGAGGATGAGAGATGATGAGAGGGAAAGAAGTTCAATGGATTAAAAACTATTTTTACATTATAATAAAAATATTAATTAGGGTTGGGTTTAGTATTTATTTATGTGCTGGCTTAAATAATACTACAGTTATTAAGACAATAAAAATCTAAATTTCTTTGGAAAAATGATATTTGTAAATAGAAACAGAAAGTCAAAGAGAGAGAAAGAAAAAAAAGAAGAAACGGAAGAGAGAGTTATTTAGTAAAACTTTGCAGTTTGAAATGTATATAATGTATATTATTAGGAATATATCTAATACATTCACAACGTTAAAGCTATTATAGGTACATTTATATATGTTAAATCTATAGAATAACTACAATAAAGTAATGATGTCTATAGTCAGTTATATAAACTGTGCATCATAAAAGAACGATTTCAAGCAAAGAAGCACAGTGACATCCCATTTTTTTTAAAACATTTCCATCTTTATTATCAGGATACGTGTTTTATGTAAAATATTTCTTACAGTACAGTACAACGCATCGTCAATCTGCTCTCCATACAACCGGTCGCTATTCAGACTGACTCATGACACGGAAACAAAAACGTAAAAACAAAATTGAAGCCTTTTTTCCCTTCTCCTAACGTAAAAACAGAACCGAAAGCATTTAAATTAGATTTACTAAAGTCAAGTTTCTGTTTTTATTCTCCATCCCTCCCTTTCCCAGTGGCCATTAGCGCTGTTGTTCAGCAGGGGGCACTAGATGCACATGGCAGACTCCATTCAGCAGCTTTAGCACAGAGAATACACTTCCAGCAATGAACTGTTTGTTTGTGTGTGTGTGTGTGATATGCCGTCGATGCTGGCAGTCATGAATTAATTAGCAGCTTTAGTCCTGGAGATGCCCCTCACATTAAGCACAGCTTTTAGTACCATTTTTTTGCTCTTTAGATTTAATTGTATGTTTATTAATGACTGTGTAAAAGGTCAGAGTCGAAGAACCAGACAGATGGTAGAGTTCAGACATGCACTCATCCTCCACACAAATTCTCTGTCGTCACGGTGATGAGATGCGGCATGTTTGTTAGTTTGGTTCCTGGCGGTGTGTCTACGGTGACGTTACACAACAAGCGCTCCTAGGGAGCAGGAGAGGTCGGGGTGTGAGTACCCGTGGCTACACTCACCTCCCGCGCCAGTACATCGGCTCTGCCGGGCGCAGGGCCAGATCATGGTAGCGGTGGGCTCAGTAGCGGTGGGTCTGGTGTGAGTACTGTGGAGGCTGCTGGGAGGTAGAGGAGTATCCTATGCTGCTCTGGGGCAGTGATGTGCTTGGTCCTGGGTTCTGGTAGGCAGCATGTGGATTTGAACGCTGCAGCAGAAACAGTTAAATAGTGTGTTTATACAGTATGTGTGTATATAGATATATAGTGTATATGAGACTTACTTGGTAGTCTGAGGTCATGATCAGGCCGCTTGAGGTAGTGGTGGGCGGAACCACTCTGACTTTTTTGAGGGGCGGGCCTTGCACGTGGCTGTTGTCAGGGTTACCGGTATGCCCCGCCCCATTGGTGTGGTTGTTCCCTTGTTGCTGCTGGTTCTTCTGTATCTCGGAAATAAAGACAAAAACAATAAATATGGCAAACGTGGCAATAAACAATATCACCAAGTGTGTGTGTGTACAGAGCACTGAACTCAAAAAGTTCAACAGAGGCTCATTTCCCTGATGACATCATGTTGGACCTGAGAAACATTTTAGATTTTATGGCAATGTCAGTGTTCTAACGTTAAAAAAACCCTCCTCACCTTATCTGCCTTGTCCTCGGGTTCCTCCTCGGTCAGGAACTCTCGTTTGGGGTAGGGGATTTGGCAGCCGGCGAAGACGCTGCGAGGAGAAGCACAGGTCTGATTTACACTCCCGTTTAAAAGATCTGCAGAACTGCTTTAAGAGAACTGCGTCACTCACTCAGAGGTGGGAAGAGGCTCCTCCAGAAAGTACGGGTCCTGCATGGCCTGTTCCGAGGTGATCCGGCGGATCGGGTCCATGGTGAGCAACTTTTGCAGCTGAGACAGAGGCGACACTTGTATTAGTGACGGGACAGTTCTGGATTTTAAATCTTTATTCTGCGTTTGGGACAATATTCGAGTTTAGGAATGCACCGATACCGATACTGATATCAGTCCCGATACTGAGCTCATGTACTGGTAAAAACACTCCGATACCAAAGACCGATATCACTTGTGACTTTATAGACAAAATTTTCAGTGCACAAAAACTTCGGCAGCAGCGACAGAATGTCTCCTTTTGCTGCGGAGGTGCAACCATTAGCTGCGCTTTCTATTATAATAAGGAAATTTCGACACGCTTGCTGAACAACAAAACAAACGCAATGATGAGCTGCTCCTCAATTTTTCTCTGCCCAAGTTTTAGGGTAACGGTTAATTGTGCCATTCTAAAAGATTGACCCGTTTGAATCTCGTTGCAATCAGACGCAAATGAATGTGGAAAAAAAATAGCGTTGCACCACAAGCCACGCGTCTACATTTACCAATAACGACTCTAAGCTTGCAAAGAAAAAAAAATTTGATACTCGTGGTGAACGGCCCCAAATTTCCAAAACTCACCAAGTGGAATGCTTTACTGTCCGGTTTGACTTTATGCTTTTCCATGTATTTGATAAGGCTGCAGTTTGTGTATCTGAAAGAAGAAAGAAAGGAAAAAAGTCGGAGGTTTTGTATGTTATACATCAACATTCCAGGCGGATTTCTGCTTCGCTCAACTGAAATCTCAGAAACTCTTGCCAAATCTTCAGCACCACCAATCTGCCACTGCTGGGGCCCTTTAGCAAGGCCCTTAACCCTTAACTGCTTAATTGGATAAATCTAAATCGCTCTGAATGAGGGTGTCTGCCAGATGTCAGAAATAGTTTCAGTTGCTAAGCTACGATTGGTCGATCTCTGTACATTTCTAGATGCACGACAGGTTCCATCAGTTTCCTCTTTCCGAAATCCTACACAAATACGGTAAAATGATGCACACTTACGTGTTCCTTCGGAAGTCTTTCATCAGCGTCGAATGTTCTGGCATCTTCTTAATGTCCTCCCAGTCTTTGTCTGGGAACAAAATGGAGGAAAGATGATGAAAACAACTTTTACATAAATAAATAAATTTTAGCAATCATTGGGATTATATTTACAAATCATTTGCAATTTATTTATCTGTAGGGTCTAAAACACACGCTGTGCTTCAGGGTACCTGCAGGGAAGCCCATGACGTTGAAGATGCGGTCCAGCTGGTCGTGATGGTACGGGTTACTGGTCTTGATGTCCTCCTGTCGACAGTGGAATATCGGTTCTGAGGTCAGGAGCTCTGCGAAGATGCAGCCGATCGCCCAGATATCTAATAAAACAGAGGCAGCGTTGAAAAAAAACCCTGCAGTCGAAGAGAAATGAGTCGAAGGTGATTTTGTAGAAGGACGAGGTGGTTAATACAGTTAAACTGGAGGAACATCTCGCGCACACACACACATCTCGCGCACACACACATCTCACCGATGGCTTTGGTGTAATGTCTGGCTCCCAGCAGCAGCTCTGGTGCTCGATACCAAAACGTGACCACCACAGGGTCCAGATCAGCTAAAGGCTTCAGTGGTGAATTAAAAAGACGGGCAAAGCCCATATCCGCTACACACACACACACACACACACACACACACACACACACACACACACACACACACACACACACAGTGTAACTACAGAACCAGTGTGCAAAAATCTTTTATTACATCTTTATTACACCTATATAACATTCTAAATAGCACATCTCCAGCATTCTGTATTCTGATTGGTTGTAAAATGTTGTGATGTCATACCTATTTTGACGCGGCCCCTCTCTGGCCCCTCGCCCATTACTAAGATATTTGCAGGTTTCTGGACAAATGAAAAAGAAAAAAAAAATAATATTAACACACTGCTACATCATAGTACAGATGACTTCATTGCAGACGCTAAAGGTCACATGACCAGATGAGTCTCATTGCTGATGATGCGAGAAATGAGGTCACTTCCTGTGAGGATAAAAACTGTCTGAAATATTTGTATTAATTTGCTCTTGCTCACACATGCGCCCTCGCTCACACACGCGCACTTCCTCACCAGGTCTCTGTGAAGAACCCAGTTGGCGTGTAGGTAGTGGATGCCGTCCAGGATCTGGTAGAGGAGAGACTTCACCATCCCGCGTGGCAGCTGTAGAGGTTTCTTATTGGCCTTGGAGGCTCTGTGGAACTTTATGATGTGCTACACACACACACACACACACACACACACACACACACACACACACACACACACACACAGTGCTGGCTTTAGGCTTGCTACTGAGCAACCTATAGTATGGAAATTGCTATAACATATTTCTGTGTGTGTGTGTGTGTGTGTGTGTGTGTGTGTGTGTGTGTGTGTGTGTGTGTGTGTGTGTGTGTGTGTGTGGTGCGCATGTATCTACGTGTGTAAACATTACCCAGAGGTCATGCTCTGCGTAGTCAAAGAGAAGCCACACTTTGCGGTCTGCATGTGACAGGAAAACTTTCTGCAGAGAGATCACGTTCGGGTGCTTTAGCTCTCGCAGCAGCTGCACACACACACATACACACACACACACACACACATCAAACCAGGAAGACAAAGAACAAAGAAAATTATTTGTTTAACTTGAATAAATGCTTTAAGCCCCGCCCCTTGACCCTACAAACCCCGCCCCATCACATCACAGCTTTAATTTCTTTGTTTAAACTGAGTTCGAAGTTTCGCTGGTAGTCGAACGCCGCACAAATGAAAAAACAATTCATGACTGAATCATAAGTTTTGGCGCCCCCCAAAACCTCAGCCCTGGATAAACTCACCGCTATTTCTCTGCATGCAGACATGGAGATCCCGGTGCCTTCGATCTGCTTCAGCGCGTACTCTTTATCATCCTTCCTGCAAAACGGAGACACGACACACAGTCAGAGCTCCGAGTGTGTGAGCGGGCCGAGTGGACACAGAACAACGAAAACCCGAGAACAGAAAACGCTTTAAAGCAACGTCAGACCCGTTACTGAGATCTTACATGCTTAAGGCTACCGGTACAAAAAAAACCATTTTTTTTATTTTTGCAGGAACTTTTATCCAGAGTGTCTTATGATTATCTACTTCCCACAATGAGCAGTTAAGGGCCCTGCTCAGGGGCCCAGCAGTGGCACCCACGTCGCCTTTAGATTCTAACTCGCAACCACTGAGCTACAACCTTCCTTTATCTGTAAAGTGTGACGATCCGAATTTAGCAGAATGCTACGATTCGCCATTTCCCATCTGAAAGCTATCGAGAGCTCAGGGATGAGAAGATTAATGAGATGATGTAATGACGTGTGTGTAATAACAGCTCGGCACCGAATCTTCGCACGAAAGCAGGTCCAATCCAGTGGCTGCAGAACAAATCAGCTGGAAACGACAACTGAACAAAAGCATCTTTAAACACTTAAGTGGCTTAACGAGGCTCCGGCCGCCAGACTGTCTGGACTTTAACGAGGCAGAGCTGGACGACGTGATGCGCCGGCGTGCCAAATGTCCTCACGCGTGCGTCAGGAGCGCACGGACTAGCAGGCTGGTGGTGTGTTCCTACACATGATGATGATGACGAAGCGCTAGAAAAATTATTGCTCAACCTTAAGGTGTTAAACTGCTAAACGCAGTCTGTATCTCACCAGGTTGCCACTGCTGGACCCGTAATCATGGCCCATAAAAAAAAGTTACTCTGGATAAGAGTCAACCATAACAGAGCGAGAGAGAGAGAGAAAGAGACAGAAATAGTGTGTGCGCTCACGTGAAAGACAAATGTGCATGTGTGTATGTTTGAGTGGTAGAGACAGAGAGAGAAACAGAGAGAGAAATGAAAGAGAGACAGAGAGAAGGAAAGTGTGTGAGAGTGAAAGAGAGAAAGAAAAAATTATATTGTGTGTGTGTGTGTGTGTGTGAGAGAGAGAGAGAGAAAGACAGAGACAGAGAAAAAAAAAAGAATGTGTGTGTGTGTTAGAGAAAGAAAAAGAATGAGAGTATGTAAGCAGAGATAGAGATAAAGCGAGAGAGTGTAAGAGGAGGAGAGACAGATAAAGAAAGAGATGGAAGCTAATAAAGGAAAGGAATTACATCAGAAAAGCCAATCACACGTCTCAAACGTTCCATAACCCCAAATTAAACTATAAACCAATCGAACGGGTGATTATTGTCTTAAACCGGTTTACAGTCAGGTGCTGCCATTAGGGGCCCTGCTCAGGGGCCCGGAAAGGGACAGCTCCGTAGTGCTGGGACTTAAATAACCCTAATCTTTCTCTCAGCACTTCACTGAACCAACATAACACACGTCAAGACATACTGACACACACTGTGTCCAGGACAGACTTCCGGTTTCCAACACGCTCACTTCCGGGTTAAACCCGATTACAGAAGCGGTGTCATTGTGTTCCACTTCTCAGTGAAGTGCACTAAAAGCCAAAGCAGGTGGGGAAAAAAGTTTTTCAAGGTATTAAAGACATTTAACTGGATTTATTTAGTGACAAAAAAGACAAATAAAAAGAGCGGCTCTGATTTTGTCTAAAGTTCTTTACGTGAATTGTTACGTCAGAGAAGCGACATTTTGTCGTTTGAGCCGTTTATCAGATAAGCCGGTGTGTGCCGGTGTGTGTGTGTCTCACCTGTCTAAATGATTGAAAGACGTCTGAATAATTACAAAACACGAATTTCACGTTTAAAGTGTTGGGCTGCAGATCAGAAGATCGTAAGTTCAATTTTCAGCACTACCAATCTACCACTGATGGGCCCCTGAGCAAGGCCCTTACCCCTCACCTGCTCAGTTATATATAAATCAAAATAAATAGTAGACCACTCTGAATTTCAGAAAAGGACGACTGTCAAATCGAAGACAATAAAATATAAAATAAATCAAGACGCGTCGGTGTGTTTTTTTTTTTTGAAGGCCTCGCCGTGAAACTCACCCGTCTTTTCTCTTCGCCTTGTACACATGACCGTACGTCCCCCGGCCGACTTTACATCCCTCGTACTCGAACAGGTCCTCCACACGTTCCCGCTCTCCGGTCAGTTTCACTTTAAAATCATAGTCCATTTTTTCACCGCGGCAGGTTTACGGTCGCTTTTGTTGTCTTTCTTCCCTTTAAAGCGCCGCTAACGGGGAGGCAACTTTACTCCGAGCGTCGCTCACACAAATGAGTTGCCTTCCCTGCTGGCGTTGCACTTAATCCTGCTGAAATTCCCACATTTACTCTGTGCAATTTATAGATAACAATTAAACGAGTTTTGTCCGGGAAATTCGCTCAGTGTTTTTGCGTTTAAAGTCCCACTTGGTTAATTTCCCCGGTAGCTGCGCTTCCCAGCCGGTATCTCACTGGGGAGAGCTGCGACTCGGCATACGGCACTGACGCAAATTGTCGTAAAATCCGTTAATTGTACGGACAAGGCTGATGTACCACGTGGATTTTTATTTTTTTTTATTTTTACCCTATAAATAAACAAAAAGTAAGTTTATTTTTATTTCCAAAATTTTTTAACATAGTTGCTTTTGTGATTGTGTAGTTTATGTAAACATTTTACAGTACATTTTTTCTTAAATGACGTTTGAGTGGTTTTCAGATTAGGCTTAAAAAGGCACCAATCACAAATGGTTCGTTAGTAAACATGTCAGCTAAACGTCAAAAAGGGATTGCTAATTGTTTTTTTTAATTACTTAATTTATAAAGTGATTTATAAATTATTATCGGTCATTTTATTTCTAATAGAGACACTATTCAAAAGCTTAATTTTATAATGATGTTTTTGACAATTAATTACGTAATATTTAAAAAATTAAAACGCTATGTTAGTTAATTTGCAAACAGAACTATATTTTTTCAGAAGAGGCAGTTGGCCGGTCATCTATTTGTGTGGCACCTTTGGTCCCTTCTTCAGTGTCTTTTATTCCCACCTGTTTTCGATGAAGCCCACCTCCTTTGCCATGATTGGTTAGTGTTTTTGGCCGCGGATTGGACAGTATAGACTAAATATTATTTGATCTTAGCGTGGAAGGCGGGGTACCAGAACGTTTGTCCAATCATATTGTCGGAGGCAGGGTTTGTTGTAATGTGGGTGGGAGAAAAATATAACGCATCCAGGCTACATTTGTAATCAGTGCGAAGAGGAAAGAGGACTCGTCCATATTATAGCTGCTGTGTCAGGTACTGTAAATACGCGTTATTTCCCGTGTCATCGCATCTCTTTCCTGAGTCAACACAGCTTTGATGTTAATTATACATTTTCTCTGGTTTGTCGACTAACGATCATTTTTCGTCTGTCAGCTGAACAATTGTCAAACGGCTGTTTTTCGTTAGCTAGCCGTTAGCTTGGTGGATGTCTTCTCGACACCAACATACGCGTATGCAAAATGACAGCTTGTTTCTCCTTGTTATTATCTTATAAAAAGTGTTCATGTAGCGTCGTTCTGTTGCTGAGATTGTAATGTGACTCGGACAGCGTTGTAAGGCGCTTCTTCATTGTGTCTCGGTTTCAATGCTAGCTTACACAGACAAGTGCCCGACGTTTTCTTTGTCATAGCCCGCCCTTGGCCTGCGTTGATTGGATAGTCGGTGTGCCAGTCATCGTGTCTCGCCTTGCGATTGGGTAACGGGTTTGAAGCTTTCAGTTTGGAGCTCCGCTAGCCGTGCATTCTTCTCTGTGGCCTGTTATAACTGTGAATTATTCCCAAACAATAAAGGCGCATTAAAAGTGTCGGTTTAATTGGTTTGTTAATGAATTAATTGCTTTTGTTGAGGTTTTCTAACTGCAAAGCGATTAAGATTAAGAATCTCTTCATATTCTGGCGTATATTTTGAGGTAAAGCTCCTCTCAGCAATGATGGGCGAAACGTTATGTCCCTGCAATGAATTAATGTTTTGGCAGTAGAAATTATTCCATTTTTATTGTTTAAATATTGAAACTTGTTGCATTTGCGTCACGCCGCCATGTTATTTTTTCCGCCAGTGATACAGTAATGGCAGTTCTCCTCAGGGGAAAGTAGCTAGCACGCTCCAAAGGTAGCTAGCAGTCGTCCGCTGACGTCATGGTTTCATTTGCATATTCAATGCATTGTCATGTTCATTTGCATATCAAAATACTATAAGATTTTTTAGACGTCTAGCATAAAAAAAAAAAGAGTTTTATTCTGGATAAAAATAAAGATTGGTCATTTTTTTATAGAAATAAGTTATTTTAAAACTTTAATTTTTATAAAGAGGGCAGAGGAGAGGATGCAGAGCGTAGTTGAGAATTAGACACCCAGGGAATGATTATAGATAAAATAATTACATTACAATAACATATCCTAAAGTAGGCGGCGCTAACAAGTGACCTAACAAGTGATTGACTGGTAGGAGTAATGCTGATCGGTGATTGGTTGCTGGGTTCTTTTCTACGGATGATGAAAAACAGCTCTGACACTGGTATTCATCTATAAACGGTTCACAAACATCTGCACATCACTATGTTGTCCTGTCCTGCAGCGCTAACAGTTTCGCCTTTTATATTTGTGGGTTCATGGTGAATAGTGGTTGCCGTGGTGATGGACCCTCCCGGCGGGCGAGACGAGCGGCACCGCCAGGCCGAGCGTCTTCGGCGGGAGGAGGCGTACTACCACTTCATCAATGAGCTGAGCGAGGAGGAATATAGACTTATGAGAGACAGCAACCTGCTGGGCACACCAGGTAATTTCACACACACACACACACACACACACACTGCAGGGTTCTCATTTAGCAGCATGCTATTCCCAACAGACTTATGGTACGTTTGTTAAATTCCTGATAAATGTTTTATGTGTGTTTAGGTGAAGTCACAGCTGAGGAGTTGAGACAGCGTCTGGATGGAGCAAAGGAACGGGTGTCCTCACAGCCTCGCCCCGAATCACGTCCACAGAACAGTGAGGCTGGACAAGAGGGCAGCAGTGGTGAGTTCCAGAGTTAATACAGTGGTTATAGAATGTCTTTAGAGTGGTTCTGGAGTGGTAATTGGGTGGTAATAGAGAGGTAATTGAGCAGTAATAGTAAGATATTTGTTGGTAATTGAGTGGTATTGATCATTGATGGAATATTAACAGAGAGGTAATAGTATAGTAATAGAAAGGTAATTGGAAGTCGATAGAGTGGTAATAGAGAAGTAAAAAATTGGTAATAGAGTTAATTAAGTGGAAATAGATGGCTAATTGAGTGAAAACGGTTAATTAAGTGATAAGTGTTCATTGAGATTTAATTAATTGGTAACAAGCGGTAATAGCGTGGTAATAGTTTAATAGAGTGTAATAAACTAGTAATAGACCAGTAATAGCGCATTAATAAACGTGTAATGGAGAAGTGGTAATAGTGAGTGGTAATAGTGAGTGGTAATAGTGAGTGGTAATAGTGAGTGGTAATAGTGAGTGGTACTAGTCAGTGGTACTAGTGAGTGGTACTAGTCAGTGGTACTAGTCAGTGGTACTAGTCAGTGGTACTAGTCAGTGGTACTAGTCAGTGGTACTAGTCAGTTATGGAGAATTTAATCGAGCAGTAATACTGTGGTAATAAAGAGATAATAGTGTGGAAAGGAAGTGTAATTGAGTTTGCTTGAGTGCTTATAGAGAGTTAATCAAGTGGAAATTGTAATGTAATTGAGTGGTAATAAACAGTTAATGGAATAAAATAGGGAGGTAATTGAGTTTTGAAATTATTTTCTGAAAATATAATTTGCGGAACAATAAATCAGCCCCATTTTGTGTTGTTGTTGTTGCAGCTGCTGTTGAGTCTGGTGCTGAGAGCACTAACGGAGACTCTCTGCTGGAGTGGCTAAACACGTTCCGACGCACAGGAAACGCCACACGCAGTGGCCAGAGTGGAAACCAGACGTGGCGCGCCGTCAGCCGCACGAACCCGAACAGCGGTGAGTTTCGCTTCAGCCTGGAAATCAACATTAATCACGAGCAGCCTGAGCCGGGGGAGCACAGCGACGCCGCCGACCCTGTCGAACTTTCTATTTCACCAAGATCCTCCGCATCTCTTCGCAACACCTCAAGGCCTGCGCCCTATTCTACCCAGCACCCCACCCCTTATTCTACAACCAGGCCCACATTGGGGCGGCGAGCTCAGGCGCGGCGTACTCGCAGTAGCACTACTCCGCCCATAACGCCGCCTCTGATCTCACAGGCTCCTTATACCAGTTTAAGGAGAAACCTTCCTCTGCCTCAGCCGCCACAGCTTCCCTCTCCTGCTCCTCCGCCTCCTCCTTCACAGGCAACGCCCACATCCCTGCCTCAAGAGCAGGATAGTACTATAGGTGTGCAGGGTCACGTACAGCCGCAGCCTCCGTCACTGAATACCGAAGAGGAACAGGAAGCTAGTGACGCGCCAGACTGTCCAGAAACTGTATCTCAGGCAGCTAGCCGAGAGGCGCGCAGAACTCGTTCGCGCTGCCGGGTCCGCCGGATTGCCCAGTCCCGGTCCTCACGTCGTAGCCGCTCACCTCTAGACAGAAATTCCCCCCGAAGCTCCAGCCCCACCCCCAGCAACAGTGCTCCTGCTGTAGGGTCCACCGGAAACATGGCTGCTGCTGTGGAGATGGTGGAAGTTCCTGCTGAGCCAACAGCACCGGTAGAACCTGCCTCTGAAGCGGGCACCGAGGAAGGAGAAACGGCCACATCAGGTGCAGCAGGTGGTGTCCGTCGGCACCCAACGATCATGTTGGATTTGCAGGTGCGCCGAATCCGACCGGGTGAGAACCGAGACCGGGACAGCATCGCAAGCCGCACGCGGTCCCGTGCCCGCGCAGCTGAAAATACGGTTACTTTCGAGAGCGACAGTGGAGGATTTCGACGGACCATCTCACGCTCCGAGCGTGCTGGCATCCGCACCTACGTGAGCACTATCCGCATTCCACTGCGGCGCATCTCAGAGACAGGTTTGGGTGAGCCGAGTTCGACAGCGCTGCGCTCCATCCTGCGACAAATCATGACTGGCTTTGGAGAGCTCAGTTCTTTAATGGAGACCGAGGCCGACCCAGAAAGCTCCGCCCCTGGGCAAAACATGGGTGTTAGCGCTGCGGCTCAGACGCAACATGCACATAGTGGAGAAATAACAACGGGGAATGCTGTGACTGGTTCAGGACAAGAGGGTGTAGCAGTGGGTGAAGCCGTTCAGGCGAGAGTGGGCACCAACGGGCGGGACACAAATAACCTAGTTGAGAATGGCACCCTGCCCATCCTGCGGCTGGCCCACTTCTTCTTGCTTAACGACGAAGAGGATAATGAGCACCCGCGCGGTCTCACCAAAGAGCAGATCGACAATCTGGCTACGCGTACATACGGCCAGGCGAGCCTGGAAGGCGAGCAGGGGCGCGCCTGTAGCGTCTGCATCAACGAGTATGCGCAGGGCAACAAGCTGCGCAGCCTCCCCTGTGCACACGAGTTCCACATTCACTGTATTGACCGCTGGCTCTCGGAAAACAACACGTGCCCTATCTGCAGGCAGCCTATCCTGTCCAGCCATCAGGACTGACTTCGTTTCCTCCACGGCTCCTGTACATAGCGCTAAAGTCGCTCCGCTCCTTCCTCCATCAGCAGCCTCCCCGCTATTCAGCTGTAGGTAGAGAACCAAACCAAGAAAAACACCCAGAGATTTAACAAAGCTTTATTTTTTTAGACCCGTTGAGTTTTTTTCCCCCTCCT
Source organism: Bagarius yarrelli (assembly GCA_005784505.1). Classification (NCBI taxonomy): domain Eukaryota; kingdom Metazoa; phylum Chordata; class Actinopteri; order Siluriformes; family Sisoridae; genus Bagarius; species Bagarius yarrelli. Next base: position 2,687,337 of record VCAZ01000024.1, read on the forward strand.
CGTCTGCATCGTCTCCATCTTGCTACAGGGTTTCCGTTAAGAGAGGCGAAGCGGGACGAATCAGTGTTAGCAAGAGTGAATCTTCAGCATTAAACTAAACAGATTTTATAGACTGATGTGTACATGCAAAACTCTGAGGATTATGTAAATATATAAACACCTCTGCTTTTTATGATGTCGTTTTTTTTTGTTGTTTTTTTTTTGCAAGATTTTGACATCGAAACCCGCGTAAGATAAGCTCCTGAAATCTGAACCTTAGTTTTACAGCACGCTCTTTTAGCAGAAAAGCTCTTAACTCTTTTAGTGCGGTGCAGTGCGGGGCGGTGACAGAGCCCCGATTTGACTGCAACCAGGTCACGGTTTTAAGGATTATTCTAGTCAATGAACTGGCAACCGGCCACTTGAACACTACATGCTGGAACGTAATTCGGATGCTTCACCACGCAGATAATTTCATCATATTTTCTCCGCCCTGTCTTGTGCATGCACTATTTTAAATTCACTGCTTTTTGTTTTCTCCTTTTTACGAGTGTGTAAATGTGACGCCAGAACATGCACATCGTTATAGATCATATAATGAGTGATAATCGTTTAGTTTCTTTCTTCTTTAAGCACTTGGAGGAGGAGGAGGAGGAGGAGGAGGAGTTTTAGGGTAAAGAAGTGTTTCGGCTTGAACAGGCCAAACTTTAAAAATAGGTGCAATGATGGGGGGAAAAAAAAGAGTGGATTAGTTCAAATCCCAGTGTTTAATTCTATTTTTTTATTTATTCCAAATGTTTAGAATATTCCTCGCTCGGTTTAGATCAAAACATGTCAACGGATGTTTTATTTTAACTAATAAGGAACACAATGTCGTCTTCCATGTCCTTTTTGTCCCCAGGCATCGTTTTTTAACTGGTTCTCCTTCTTGTTTGTTCTTCCTTCGTTCACAATAAAGAATCTCATCAGCACACAGAGACAGGAAGTGATGATGGTGAAGATGATAGTGATGATGATGATGACGATGATCTAAACACCGATTAGATTTCCCTCTGAACTTTAATCCGTAATGAGGGGCGATAAATAGAAATTAGTCTCATGATAACGAAGAGGTCGCTATGGTTCCGTGTTTCTCTCTGTGCATGAACAGAGCTGTAACACATACAAGGAGCTCAGCACTTGTTTCCCTTCCGAGCAGACCAATCGGTACGCCGTTACATCCAAGTCCAATGCCTCGTTTAAGGAAGTTTATAAGTGGGAAAACGGTTTCCTTAACATTTCTTTTTTTAAAGATTTAGTGAAGTATATTTTGTGTGTATGCTGCGAAAGCACGAGTGTGTGTGTGTGAGTGTGTGTGAGAGTGTGAGTGAATGCTCGTGGTCATTCATCCGAAAAGCGTGACGGAGTCTTTGGCCATTAAAAATCCAGAATGATTTATTTAGTTCTTCTTTAAGAAGGTAAGAAATAAATATGTATTATGTTCTAATGTGATGCTAAAACCGTTACGGATATGTATTTCTGTTACTATGTAATAAAACGGGCAAATCAGTTTTTCTTTTCTGCTCATTTAGAATTAAATAAGGTTTGTTTTTCGCCTGGATTCTTGTGTCACATTCGTTCTTCCTCCCTGACGAATCGCTCGTACGGTCGGCACATGATGTCACCGCTCAAACTTTTTTGACATCATGTTATTATCATTTCAGCTATACAGGTTACAGGATTCTTCTTTAAAAAGGAAGAAACCGAGCGGTTCTGCAGCATCACATCTCGCATCGCCTGCAGTTTAAATATTTTAATAGTATTTAAAGCAGAAATAGGTGTTTAACTATAAAAAAACATACTAGTATAAGTACTAACTAGTCTTTGGTTAAGTGTGTTTCATATAAACGGTGACTTAATAATAGTAATAATCCCAATAACAGTTTATGCCTGCTTTACATAGGGACTAATTCACGTAGTGAAAAAAACATTTAAAAAAGGAAAATAATAAAAGACAGGATAAATGCACGTGCAGAAAGGAAAAGTTATATAATAGGAAATTATGGAAATTAATAAAATAATAGAAAGTGTATGAACAGTTAAAAAAATCACTTCTCTATTTAATTTGGTTATTATTAAAACACTAGTATTGACAGATAACATGTTTACACTCACTTTTACGCAGCTTTTAGAGAATAACTTTAAATACAATCATCCAGCAGTAATTGTGTCCGTCACATGGTGGGCGGAGCTAAGGAAACTACGCGGCGGCGCGCTTGTAGAGAATCAGCAGCGAACATGCGCGCTCCCGCTCTAATGCGCGCCGCCTAGCCCTGAATGACCTAACGTTTGAGATGATGCTCGAGCTGGCGAAAAGGGCAGCCCCGTGTGCAGTCCGTTTGCCCCCCTGAGCTGGGCTTCTGTTCCTCGGATATGCTCTCGGTGCGCTCGGCTTGCTCGGACGAGCGACCCCCACAGCCGCAGGATGTACTTTAACCGGCGATCGAAGAAGATCCACAGCGAGGGAGGTGAGCCAGGCATCTCACAGTCGAGCGCGATCACACACTCGATCAGTGTCCGTATATAGCGTGTGTGTGTGTGTGTTAATGGTGCGTGATTAAAAACGTCTTGATTGTCGGTTGCATATTTGCGCAACGCGTTGGGGAATAAAAATGGTGGTGAGCACGTAAGACAGATTCACCCCGGGGCCTGTCACCGTGCAACAAACGGCCTATTCATCCGCAGCGACAACGAGCGGGTGTCATCCGTGTGTATGAGCGTTCTAACATTAGTGCTCTGTAAACACACACGGGTTGCCAGGGCGACGTCCCCGTCATTACACGCGTCCTTGCGCAGTAAAGTCTGCATTCAGCTGTTCTAGCATGTAGCCTGACATTCGACTAAACTGCATGTATTTTGTGATGGATGAGTTAAACGAATACAGGACTTAAATAATCAACAACAGACTGAAAGAAAGCAACAGAACGGACCGTTCATTCTCCTGGTCACCATGTCCCCGAATGCTACTTATTTTACCTGATGATGTAGCCTGTCATATACCTTTAATAAGCTTTTCAAATACAATTCAAAATATGTATCAGTGGTCCTTAATGTCTGCCTATTCAACCATCCATCCATCCATCCATCTATTCATCCATTCATCCATCAAACTATCTGCCCATCCATCCATTTATCTATCCATCTATACATCCATTCATCCATCCATCTATTAATTTATTCCTTAATTCATTCATTAATTTATGCGTTAGTAAGTCTTATTCCAGTAAATATGGCCTGTCACCTGGGTACCAGGCACAAGGCATGAGAATAAAGCATAGCCACTCCTGCCTGTGTTTGGATAATAAACTGGAACAACAAACACACACACACACACACACACACACACACACACACACACACACACACACACACAAATCAGACCCAGTCGTGTCCAAACAGAAAGTAAATTCTTGCTCCATCTTTTGAAGCTAAATTTATTTACCAGTAAAATCTTTAGGGCAAAATCACCAGACCTTAATGACCACCGATAATCTTTAAAGCTAAAACTTTTCCCCAACGACTATTTCATTATAAAAAATTGTTTTTTTTCTACATTTTAAAATAATCTGTAGACAGACAGACAGACAGACAGACAGATAGATAGACAGATAGATAGATAGATAGATAGATAGATAGATAGATAGATAGATAGATAGATAGACAGACAGACAGACAGACAGACAGACAGACAGACAGACAGATAGATAGATAGATAGATAGATAGATAGACAGACAGACAGACAGACAGACAGACAGACAGACAGACAGATAGATAGATAGATAGATAGATAGATAGATAGAAAGACAGACAGTCAGACAGACAGACAGACAGACAGACAGGACAGACAGACAGACAGACAGATAGATAGATAGATAGATAGATAGATAGACAGACAGACAGACAGACAGACAGACAGCTAGATAGCTAGATAGATAGCTAGATAGAAAGATAGATAGAAAGACAGACAGGCAGTCAGACAGACAGACAGACAGACAGACAGACAGACAGACAGACAGACAGACAGATAGATAGATAGATAGATAGATAGATAGATAGATAGATAGATAGATCAGTATAATGATTAAATAAGTGGAAAACATGAGCTTTTTTCCAGAATAATCAGCCGAATGAGTTTTCTGATTAAACTTCCATTCAGCAGCGTCTCACCCGAAAGTCCTGACCTAAGCGCTTCACCTAAAGCACCACTTTATTTCCGTGAGCTTTATCCTTCGCTGCTAGGAACAAATCTCTTAATTAATCCTCTCTGAGTGTCACACCCACACAGAGGAGAGACAGCTGCTTGTCTCTCCTTTTATCCTCAGCAGAAAAACACCATAAAACATCTTTATATTCAAAGGTAGTGGAATTCTCACTTCTGATTGGTCAGAATTAGCCAAGATCAAGATTTATAAATTAATAATAATTGTATATGTTTATAGATAAATATTGCTAGTTTATTTCTTTACCCCAAATCAGCTATAATCTGTGAATCCTGCTGTACTGTTTATAAAATAAAGGTTATAGTTTTAAATAAAAAGCGATAAAATCCCTAAATCCCACTATAGGGTGCCCTATAGTACGGATGACATGACAGATAGATAGACAGACAGATAGATAGATAGATAGATAGATAGATAGATAGATAGATAGATAGATAGACAAACAGAGATAGATATGTAGATAGACAGACAGACAGACAGACAGGACAGACAGACAGATAGATAGATAGATAGATAGATAGATAGATAGATAGATAGATAGACAGAGTTAAGTCTTCATATGGCCCTGGTTTCCCTCCATTGTCTGTAGGGGGCGCGCTTCTTAATTTTTATGCTTCTGTTTTTAGTTTTAGCTCATAATCTTTCCAGTTAAGCGATTGAGCTGCGATTACATTATTTTTCCACACGAGGGCAGCATTTGCTATAGAATAAAATACAGCTCCCCTAGCGTGGGCTGTACGGTTTTTTAGTTTGCATTTAAAATAAAGATGCTTGTCTGTAAGCTGCTATAGTAAATGTAGCTTTATAACAGTGTTATGCAGTGTATATGTTCCTAAATAATAAATGCTTAATGTCTTAGGAAAGATTACATTAAGGATGTTTAGTCTGATGTCCTTCTGATGTCTTATCATCCAGACAAACTCACAGACAAAACAATGCGCACTGTGATCTCATCACACAAAGACTGGAGTATTATACCACACTGCTTTAAAGCTACCAGAAGAGTTCTAGGGAATCTTCCTGCTTTTGATGTGGGAAGCCCCAGCTTAGTGGTTAAAAGTGTTAACGACTGCTTATCTGAGGATCGAGGGTTCAAATCCCTGCACCCGGTGGTGGCTTGATTAGATAAAAAAAAAATGTGGATGTTAACATCTGCCTAATGCCAGAAATGAACTATTATTATTGTTATTATTATTAATTACTCTCTGTTGAGTATATTATACTGTATTTATAGAGATCAAAATATAAAGTGGATCAATGCATCCATTTATTTTTTAGTGCTCTTTTTTGTTGAAAATCTTCGGCTGTGTTGTTTAACTTTAGCCGGATCAGTGATCTGACATTGATCTGACGTCCAGTAGTAAATGGGAATCTGGTCTTTCACACTGAAACACACTTTTCACCAATAACAACTCTTTCAGAATATTATTGATCAGTTCCCTGCACTTCACTTCCTTCTATAGTTCGGCGTAAACATTATCCGAGCGTAAATACCATAGCATACTAAATACTGCAGTATAATATGATCCAGTTTACTACAGTCTTCTAGTTTACTCTAGGACCTTGTAAAATTTACTACAGTATTTACTACAGTTTATCAGTTCACCAGAGTTAATACTATAGTACACTGCAGTAAGATATATACTCAATAAATACAGTAAAGAGTAAATACTCTAATTTACTTCATCTTACTGTAATAAATGCTAAAGTAAAGCTGATAGATAGATAGATAGATAGATAGATAGATAGATAGATAGATAGATAGATAGATAGATAGATAGATTTCGGGGTTTTAATGTCTGAGCAAAGGTTCATAAAGGTTCCTCAAACAAACAGGTTCATTTCCCTTCATTTAATCACCGCCATTTTACTGTTCGCTCAAATGTCCCTACAAACCCGAATCTCATATCTAAATCCTCCATTTTATTTCGTCCTAAACTAATAGAACATCATTTAAAGCTGGTGGCTCGACTGACTTGCTGTGTGTGTTGTGTGTTCTCTCCCGTGAGCTCCTCCAGAGCAGTTAGTGTTGACTTCTCTTAGCAAGGAGTCCACCTGCCAGCAGGACCAGCCAATGAGCTCCGACATGCGCTCCCATCTGGCAGACAGGTTTGAGAAAAGTGAGTCCCTTCCTCACTCCGGTGGCTGTTGGACACTTGTCATACTTATCTGCTTCATCCTCGTTGCTTGGAGTCTTAGGTGCACGCCGGTGCTTGGATTTACTTCTGTAAAGCCACTTCTGCACCTCCTTCTGCAGATCTTCTGAAGCACCGACCTGCACGTAAGCACAGCATGAACTGAAGGAAGTAGCAGTGTGCATGTCTGCTTATACGTAGATTAGAAATCAAGGCTCTAGCTGGGGTTTTGGAGAGTCCGCTGCATGGCGTCTGATGCATGAAGCCCCGGATAGGATACCGTACCTCTGCGTGATTTGGGATTAGCGCCAGTTAAGATTAGACATGGCGAAAACTGAAGGTGACACCAACAACAGGGATTACCAGGTCTTTTCATTTGGTCTATAAGGAGCTTTAATTCCTTGTACACTCACTCCATCTAACATACCCCTTTCGCCTCTGCCACGGATTTGGCGAAATACGGATAAAATGCCACGACGACCTGGGGCCAATCGGACCAGACGGAGCTCCATAGGTATTGATTCAAAGAATGGCCACTAGGGGGGTGGATTTATAGTCGGGTATCAGGACCATATTTATTAAGCATATTTGCAGTCTGGTTTAAGAAGATCTCGTTGGTTTTCATGCTTTGCTGCTTTTATACATAAGCCAAAATTCAGTACTGGTCAAAGACTTTAGGAGGCCCTAAGCTGATTTTTTTTAAGGGGCCCCTCGGTGCTGCGAGCATGGCTAATGATTGTCAATTCATTATTATTATTCCACACACACACACACACACACACACACACACACACACACTATTGAATAGTTTTATTTGTTGTAGCTGTGTCATCACAATGTTTTTACACTATGCATCCTGCTTCCGGTTAACATATTATTGCGTTGATTTTTTTATATTGTACATTGACATCATTGACGTCATTTCATGTGTTCTCAGGGGCCCCCTGGTGGCCACTAATCAGACCCTTAGTTTGCTCATGCCTTGGGCCGACTCTGTTTCAACTGTCAGTGTTTTTTTTTCAGCCTTTCTGTTGCTAAAGTTTTTAAATCACCTCAGAGACTACAAACACACTCATCCCCGACCCCGGGGTAACTGCGCTGTTGATTGCAAATAGAACGCGAGCGAGCACCGGTACGCAGGCATGGCCTTGATTAATAATGCAGATCAGCTTCGTTTATTATTCAAAAGCAGGTTCTTGGTTTTAGTAATGTACTTTAGGCCGAGGGCCAAACTGTGACCTGACTCTCACCTACAGACCTTTAAAGCATGAGCATCCGACTGAGGGTGAGTCAAGTATATGTGCACCCGCTGTGGAAAACACTCCGGAATTGATCTTTGCACGATAAGAGGTTCCCCGTAGTGCCGTGTTGACGTTACTCCAGCTCAGGTTATTCGGGGAGCTCCCACACAGACTGTTATTTCTCACTGGATCTCTGGAGCGTGAATATATTTGAAATTTGGAGGTTTTTTGTTCTTTTGAAGGACTTTTTGCGACATACAAGGGTAAGTCAAATAAAAACCACTTTGTGTTTGTGTATTTCCAGCAGGTTTTAGGCATGTGTATCGGGTTTAGGGTGGCAGTAGGGACAGTTAACGACCAAAGCCGGGGTCCTCAAACTATGGCTCCGGGCCCCCACATTTATATCGGCCTTCTGAACAATGCAACTTTTTATTATATAATATCTGTATTTAATAATATGGGAAGTGGTGGCTTATGGTTAAGGTGTTGGACTACCTACCTGAAGATTGTGGGTTTGATTCCCAGCCACCAAGCCACCACTGCTGGGCTCCTGAGCAAGGTCCTTAACCCCCAATTGCTCAGTTGTATAAATGTGATATATGTAAGTCGCTCTGGATGAGGACGTCTGCCAAATGCTGTAAATGTAATATAGGTTGCCTAACAAACTAAAAGTTCCCCTTAATTAATAAGCTTAATTAATCATTGGATAAGTTCCCCACCACCAAAACGCTACATGCAACATAATGTTCCGAGGAAGGAAACAAATCACAGGCTTCAAATCATTTTATGTGGCTTTAATTTACAGATGTGTTTATTTATGAAGCTAAACAGCTGCAGTGCATGCTGGGAATCGCTTCCACTGTCATATCAAAATATTGGCATGTCCTTGAGAGTAACCCACGCGCTGCAAAGTTTCACCGGCACCCAAAAAGATCAACAGACCCCGCTCAAGGTCGCGTCTGCATCTGCTGTCAACGCTTTTATTATCCGGACAAAGCCTGAGCGGCGTCTCGGCAGCGCTTCCTCTCGGTTTGTGTTTCTGATCGCATGGTTTTATTTTTTTTAATTTATCGGATCCTTAATGTGCTTCTGGGCCACTTTTAAGGTGTGATTTTATATAATGATGTTCTTTTCTCTTTCTGGGTCCATGACCCCTTTTTTCAATTTAAATCTGAGACATTTTTCTGTCCTCCTGAATGAAACCGAGTCTACGGGAGATCAGTTCTCAGTGATGAGCAGAAAATAACATCTGACACCTTTGGTCAACCGTAAGCCACAGACTGGACCCAGATGAGGACGGACGGTGGGTTTTTCGCCCCTGAGTCTGGGTCCTCAGAGAGTTTCCTTCTAATATCATTTGAGAAGAGGAGAGGAAAGAAAAGGAAAGGAAGGAAAGGGAAAGGATAAGAAAAGAAAAGAAAAGAAAAGGAATGTAAAGTAAGAAAAAAAGGAAGGGAAAGGAAAGGAAAGGAAAGAAAAAGGAAAGGAAAGGAAAAGAAGGGAAAGAAAAAAGGTAGGGAAGGGAAATGAAAACATAATAGGAAAGGAAGGGTGGAGATGGGAGGAATAAAAACAGATAAAGGTGACTCAGCTCTGTACCTTTGGCTTCTGACCTGTACCATGTGATGAAATAAGATGGGATTCCCTCCCCTCTCCTCCACTTTCCCTCCCTTCTCCTCCACTCCTTCTGTGTGCTTCTATTGATTTTACGAGGCAGGAGGTGACATGTTTTGTGGTTTGCTACCATAAACGCATTCTGATTGGCTCCACCGTGTCACGGTGTCGAGTTTGGAGTCACATTGGAGTCTAGTTATAAATCGAGGCGCTTTTTTTAAGTGACGGTCTCGTTACTCGGCCTGTCAGATCACTGGATCGTAAATGTGCCCTAAAAAAAACAATCCCATAAAACTAATCAGTGTGATGCAACAGTACGTCTTTATTGGTCACATGTTCAAAGTGCACAGCAAATTTCTTTTCTTCACATACCCTAGCTTGGGGCAGCGAAAAGTGTCAGCCATGTCGCTCAGACGGTTAAGGGCCTTGCTCAAGGGCCCAATAGTGTTACAGGCACCATGATTACAAAGCAACTGTTGGCTACCAATTAATTCCAAGGTTTGCCAATTTTGAGTCGTGGAAATTTGCTTCTATATATAATCAAATGTTGGGGGCAGCACGATGGCTTAGTTATTAGCACTGCTGCCTCACAGCAAGAAGGCGCGGGTTGATTCCCGGCCAGGGGTCTTTCTGTGTTTGCATGTTCTCCCATGCTTGTGTGGGTTTACTCCGGGTTCTCCGGTTTCCTCCCACATGTATGTTAGGTTGATTGGTGATTCTAAATTGCCCATAGGAGTGAGTGTGTGTATGTGTGGCCCTGCAATGGACTGGCGACCTGTCCAGGGTGTACCCCTCCTGCCCTTCGCCCTTGCAGAGGCGGCTGGGATGGGCTCCAGCTGATCCCTGTGACCCCGAATTAGGGAATAAGCGGGTATAGAAAATGAATGAATGAATGAATGTCAAATGTTTATATTTCTGTACAGTTGATTTGAGATTATATGTACTGTTGGAAGCAAAATACAAAGAAATTGTATGTAATGCAATTTAAAAACATTATTTAACATTATTCTATATTTTTAACATCATACTTTTACTTGATTTAAGTCTTAATCCACAAACTCAGATTCAGACACCTAAGAAATACACACCAAATATCTTATAAGTAATTAAACAGTTATAACAGCACATCCTGGCACGTTGTATTTTAAAGAAAAAAATTACAATCTTTGTGAGTGTTTCTGCTTGGCATTCTTCATAAAAAATGTTAAAATATCGGAAAAAAGTAGGAAAGGAAAGGAAAGGAAAGGAAAAGAAAAAAAAGAAAAGGAAAGGAAAGGAAAAAAAAGGAAAGGAAAGGAAAAAGGAAAAGGAAAAGGAAAAGAAAAAGAAAAAGGAAAAAAGGAAAAAAAAGGAAAAGAAAAAGGAAAAGGAAAAGAAAGGAAAAGGAAAAGAAAAAGGAAAGAAAAGGAAAGGCAAGGAAAGAAAAAGGAAAAGGGAAAGGAAAGGAAAGGAAAGGAAAGGAAAGGAAAAGGAGGAAAAAAGGAAGGAAGAAAAGGAACTAAGGAAAGGAAAGGAAAGGAAAGGAAAGGAAAGGAAAGGAAAAAGGGGAAAAGAAAAAGGAAAAGGAAAAGAAAAAGAAAAAGAAAAAAAAAAAAAGAAAAAAAAAAAAAAAAAAAAAGAAAAAAAACGAAAAGAAAAAAAAGAAAAAAAAAAAAGAAAAAGAAAAGAAAAGAAAAGAAAAGAAAAGAAAAGAAAAGAAAAGAAAGGGAAAATACCAGAAAAAAAAAATCAATCACAGTAAAAAATGTCAATTATAGACAAAAAATACGTTATAACTGTAATAAAGAATTAAGATTTAATTCAAATCTGGAGTAAATCAGTATTTCTGACAAATAAACCTGTGTTTTAGTTTAATGTTTTAGCGACTGAGTTTGCAGCATGTGTGCAATTAGCAAAAAAATGTATTTCCTAATGTGAAAAACTCCAAACTCATAAACACTATAAATAACTAAGACTTCTACAATTTCAGGAATATGTGATTATTTATATCAGCGAACATGTGAGGCTCTGATTGTGTTAGTGTGTAAATTGTTGTGTAAAAAGTCGGAGACGGTCTGGTCTGACCCTAATGGATTCCACTAATGAAGCTTAATCAGGATACTTGATAAAGAGCACTTACTGTGTGTGTGTGTGTGTGTGTGTGTGTGTGTTGCCATATTGTAATATTATCTTGGCATAACTCGATTTTGCCAATAGGATGTGATTCTGGATTAGAAATATTTGTTAATGCTGAATTAACATTTCAATAAACCACAATAGAGCAACATTCTTACTAGAAAACAGGGTTTAACATTATTACATTTAATCACAACGTTAACATTTAACATTTAACAATTACAAGACAGATTTTATAACCAGAAATTACAAAAAAAAATCTATGAATTTGCTTTATATTCATGCACACACACCTAAATACATTATACTGCACACACACATCTATTTTTGGTCCTGAAGATGAGGGAAATGTTCACACTTTAACTAAACTGCACACACATGTTGTATGTAATTGTGCAGCGTGGAATGAAATGGAATGTTTTACAGATGACATTTGAGTATTTCGTCATTTTTTTTTTAACAAATACGTTATTTTTGCTTCAAAATGGAATGAGGCGGGTTTGCACAGCACACACTGATGACATCAGCACAGCACACACTGATGACATCAGATGGATATGATTGATATATAAATTAATGTTATAAGCAGTGGCGGTCAGGAATATGGAGAGTTTGTGTCCCCCAGAGAAGGACGTGACCTACCGTGTTAATAAATTAAATATGTTTCGCAAACTACTAATAAAATAAAACAATTTAGTCGAACTATTGCACTGTTAACCAAATGATTATTTAATTAAATTTTAAAAAATGTACTGTAATACAAAACTGTATTTTAGATGTGAGTGCAAGTTGCTGGACAAACTTTTGAAAAGCCCATGATTTGGTTTTAGTTGACTTTCTTCTAATACCGTTTAGCGTCACACCAGTTTTATTCCCTGAACCCTCCCACTTTTGTTGTTAGCAAATCAATGTTGTTTTTATATTTTTGGGCTCATGTTATTAGACAGTTGCGATGTAAGTCATGTCTTTTACTGTTTTCCCTTTGTTTTCTTTGGACAACGTTAGTATTACAATCTTTATCTTTAAATCCGATCTTGATGACTTACTTACTGATAATTAAGGAAATAAAACCAGATTTAACTCAAATTCATTGATTCGTGCTACATTTATTGCATTTTTTAACTATCGACTTTAACGTTAAAATTTTTAATATTTTAGCTATCGTGAAACGTTACATAATCACCATTAGCTACTTACAGCCTTGACGATGTTTGCTGACAGTTTTTTTTTTTTTTTTATAGTTTGCACCTTCGTGAACAGGTTATAATGTAAATATACACTTCTGGTAAAACCCATTGATTCAAACGTGCGTTAAGGCTCACAATCTGGCAACCGCAAAGAAAATCTGGCAACTGTCCCTTTAACGGCGAGGTCCCTTTACATCGAGCAGGGTAAAAGCTTTCTCTGTACACACACACACACACACGTCAGGACAAATACGCGGACTTGTGTGATGCGAGATCAGACATCATTTGGAGGGAAACTGGTCAAAAAAAGCCGTCATTTGGTAACCGGAGCCGAGCTGATGACACACAGACGGAGGGGTTTGCTTCACCGCGGCGAGTCACTCAGGCCTGGGAAGGAGAAAGAGAGAGAGAGAGGGAGAGCAGGCACTATCCTGCTCCATCCATCCATCCATCCAATCCATCCATCATCACCGCCCGTATTCGTGCTCCTCGCGCCAGCTGGGTAAACTCGCACACTCGTGCGCTTGGTCTTAAATTATTAATGGCGCACGGGAAACCGGAGTGATCGGTTTACACACGTTAACGCGAGCGGCGGAAGAAAGAAACACTAATAACAATAAAAAAAATCACAGTTTGAACCTGCATCTCTTTGTGGACCTTTTTCTAAATAGTGTAATTTCCTACCTGCTGTCGGGAATTTTAATTTATTTGGAACGGTTTGTGGGTTTTTTTGTGTTCTTTAGAAAAATTGTAGAAAGTGTGCACAGGAAATAAAACCATAAGGTTGTAATACAAAATTTACATATTTATTGCTTTTAAAATCTACTTTAAACATTAAACACGCTGATGGATTGATTATTAAATTATTGCCAAAGATTTGCGCAAACTCACTTTTGACCCTCTGTGTGCGTAAAACAAACACATTCAATAAAGGCGCGCTTCATCAGCACTTTCTATAGAAGCGTGCGTGTGTGTGTGTGTGTGTGGGAGAGAGAAAAGAGAGACAGAGGGAAGTGAGAGAAGGGGTGTGGTCTGGTGGGCGTCTCGGGGACAGTTTTTTTTTTAACCCATAGCCCATTAAAATGAGGCGCTCTAATGGAGAGGGTTTAAAAGGCGCAGGAAGAAGCGCATGTCTGTTTCTCCTTATTTCATGTAAGTGTGTATGTGTGTGTGTGTGTTTGCTGTGTTTGTGTACCACGCGCACTCACTGCAATCTGTCCTCTCTCCAGGACCCGCCTGCTCGTCCACCGGCTACCGCAGGGCAGAAGACGAGATGTCGGCCAGTACGTCGCACGCGGAGCCCGCAGACTTCACGGCGAGGACAGTGTACCTCAACCGGACACAGAGCACCAAATTCTGCGACAACCACGTCAGGTGCGTCCTTATCTCACTCACTCACTCACTCACTCACTCACTCACTCATTAACTTACTTACTCACTTAATCACTTACTCACTCACTCACTCACTCATTTCACTTACTCATTTAGTCACTCACTCACTCACTCACTCACTCACTCATTAACTTACTTACTCACTTAATCACTTACTCACTCACTCACTCACTCACTCACTTACTCATTAACTTACTTACTTACTCACTCACTCACTCACTCACTCATAAATAAATAAATAACCGTAAAATGATTTTATACAGTATGTACATTTACTGTACAAATCATTGAAAAGTTTAAAAAAGTATTTAAATAGGGAAGTTGATAAATACAATGCTTTCCATTATTTTAGAGTGTGCATGCTGTTTATAGCCTTAAAATCTTTAAAGAAGTATTTTTGTTAAAAAAAGAAAAAAATAGTTTTTCATTTTTTCATTTAAAAATCCTGTATAATGATAATTTTATTTTAAACTTTACAAAATATTAATGACACGTGTGACATGATTGACAGCTCAGTTATTATTATTATATAACCCAATATTAGTATAATATCTATGTAAATACAATTGATAAATTAAGATATTTTCCGCGTATTTTTATGTATTTATGTACAATAATATATCCAAAAACTTATTCATCAGTTTTATGTCACTTATTTGTTTGTTCGTTTTTGTAATAAATTTTATTTGGCTGGATGACAGATGTAAAGAAGTTATAGTTGGAGCGATGCAGCGGTTTGACAGGATGAAATTAGCGATGTTTGTGATCTATATTTGCACTTTCATGTAATCGAAGTTTGCGACTGCAGAACCGGACGCTCTGATTTCTTCCTCTGCTGCTTCTTATAACGGTCTCTATCACACTCACCCTCATGAGCGGCTGCTGGTGGTTGAATTGTAGGAGATTTGAATTGATCTGTTATTCAATTCTGCACCGGCTCTGCTGTATGAGGCATGTAATGGAAACGTTTTTAAAACGTTTTTGGAAAATGTCAAACTTAACACCATCTGTGATTAACTGAGAGATTTAAATGGACTTTTTTTTTTACACAAGAAAGTCGGGATGCGTCGCTGCAGCAGATGTTCTTGCACTTAAAGAGCACGGCGAGCCTGTTTATCGTTACTGTTAGTTATGCTTGATGTTAAGTTCTACCTTATCAATTTTCCCTGAGAGATTTCTTCAGGATTTCCTTCTTAGTTTATAACCAGTAAACTCGCAACCGTCCCTACTAATGGTGGTGTGTAAAAGACACACAGCGCCCTTCCTGGACTGGGCCATAAATACTCATACTCACAGCTTCATCAGTGCCTTTATTTACAAGCAGTTTGTTAAGTACAGTACAAATACAGTACAAAGACCTGGAGCTATTATATAATGTATAATATATATACTGTATATATACTCAAAAGTTTGGGATTGGTATAGTTTTTTTGTGTTTTTTAATGTCGTCTTCAAAGACTGAAGTTTTGGTCGTGATTTGGTCTTAAAATCTTGAAAGATTCCTATAATCTTACGCTTAAATCAGTCGTCTTTGATGGCTAGTTTGACGTGTTTACCAAGAACAAATGAACATCCATTTCAATCAGTTTTTTCTCTGATAAAATTCTGGTAGATTTCAGACACTTTCCGCCTACAACAACCGCCAAACCGAGAACCTGATGACGCAATTAACGCTACAATGACAGACCACCTCAGAAAAATGTCCAACTATCTATCCATCCATCTATCCAACCATCCATCCATCTATAACATTCATCCATCTATCCATAACATCCATCCATTCACTCATAACATCCACCCATCCATCATTCATCTATAACATTCATCCATCCATCCTTCCATTCATCCATAACATTCATCTATCCATACCATCCATCCATCCATCCATCCATCCATGACATCCATCCATCCATCCATGACATCCATCATTCATCCATCCATCCATCCATCCATCCATCCATCCATCCATCCATCCATCCATCCATCCATCCATCCATCCATCCACACAGAAAGACCCCTGCCTGGGATATGAACCTGGAACCTTCTTACTGTGAGGAAACAGTGCTAAGTCACTGTGCTGCCTAACATTAAATATAAATCAGTGCTTGTTGAAGGATCATGTGACACTTAAGACTAAAGTAATGATGCTGAAAATTCAGTGCTGCGTCACAGGAATAAATTAGATGTTATCGTACATGTATATTATACGCGAAACCTTTTTTTTTAACATTTAACTTAAAAGCTCTTACTGATCTGAAACGTATGATTGGCTGTTTATACAGTATATGTTTATATCTATATCTTTATACAGGAAGTGGAAGCTCAGCAGTTAAAGGGTTAAACTAGTTTAGTTAAATTAGTTCTCTGTTCACACACACACACACTCGCACACACACATACTCGCACATGAAGGAATCGATCTGCGAGTTCCGTCTTAATATTGGATTTTATTCTAAAAGGCTCTATTTAGGTTTCTGAAACAAGATTACAGTGTGTGTGTGTGTGTGTGTGTCTGTCTGTAAGGGAGCTCTGTTTCTAAGCCTGATTAGCCAATTCCAGCAAAAGAATGAAAATGTGTGTGTGTGTGTGTGTGTGTGTCTGTATGTCTGAAAGTGTATGTGTTCACTTGTCTGTATGTGTCTGTGTGTGTCTAAATGTGTATGTGTGTGCCAGATGTCCTTGTCTGTCTGTGTGTGTATGTGTTTGGGTGCATGTGTCTGTGTGTGTCTAAATGTGTATGTGTGTGGTTGTTGTGTTTGTCTGTGTGTGTGCATTTGTCTATCTGTGTTTCTAAATGTGTGTGTCTGTACATGCATGAACTCGATTATGTGTGTCTGAATGTGTGTGTGTGTGTGTGTGTGTCTGCATGTGCTTGTTTGACTGTATGAATCAGTTTGTATCTGTGTGCTTGAATGAGTGCGTGTGTGTGTGCACATGTGTCTGAGTCTGTGTGTATCTGAGTGTTTGTGTGTTTGTGTGTGTGTGCACGTGTCTGAGTCTGTGTGTATCTGAGTGTGTGCACATGTGTCTGAGTCTGTGTGTATCTGAGTGTTTGTGTGTGTGTGTGTGCATGTGCCTGAATCTGTGTGTATCTGAGTGTTTGTGTGTGTGTGCATGTGTCTGAGTCTGTGTGTATCTGAGTGTGTGTGTGTTTGTTTGTGTGTGCACGTGCCTGAGTCTGTGTATCTGAGTGTGTCTGCATGTGTCTGAGTCTGTGTGTATCTGAGTGAGTGTGTGTTTAATTGTGTGTATCTGAGTGAGTGTGTGTGTGTGTGTGTGTGTGTGTGTGTGTGTGTGTTTATTTGTGTGTGTGTGTCCTCTTCTTACTAAATGGAAATTGTTCTCCGGTAGATTAACAGTGTGTTTATCTGAAACTCACTCCGGCTCCGTTTTCTTCCTTTTTCTGCTCCATGTTTTATTCACAGTCGGTTCAGCTTCCTGACCTGCAACCTCACCTGTCAATCAAAGTGTCACCATGGCAACACGTTTACAACAGGACAACATTACATCTAACAAAAGACTGTATAAGCTGGTTAACATAATGCACACACATAAAACACACACACACACACACACACACACACACACACAGTTGTAAAGGCAGAGAACCTATAGATAGTGTCCCATTTTACTGTGTGTGTTTGTTTAAAACTAGATTAAAATAAGAGTAATGATAATACACACACACACACACACACACACAAACACACCATTGTAATACAACTTACAGTTCATGACTAGTTGGTGACTGTTGGTGTGGTTTTGTGTGTGTGTGCGGGGGTAAAATTAGATAAAGAACATGGTATTAGATTATTGTCTACACACACAAACACACACACGGTTGTAAAACAACATACAGCTAGTGTCTTATACTAGTCTGCTTCTGTGTGTGTGTGTGTGTGTGTGTGTGTGTGTGTGTGTGTGTGTGAGATTAGATGAACAGGGCGGTATCGTATGAACACTCGGCTGCACTCTGATATCAGAGCCAGTCCGCTGTACTTCCAGGTCGACCCTGAGTGAGTGTTTCATGTTGTTGTGTCGGTTGCTGCGAGTGTTAGGCTGTGAACTCACGGCTCGGGTCTGAACAGTGACAACAACCTGCTTGGGTTTACACAACTACACACACACACACACCTGTCTAAAGGTATAAGCGTGTCACAGCTTTAAAAAAAAAAAATTGTCCGGTTTACCTAGCAAAACTTACTAGCAATTAATTCTTTAATTAAAAAAAAACATTTACACACTAATGTGTGTGTGTGTGTGTGGGCAAATTTTTGTTGCCTAAAAAACATTTTTCTGTCTTTTGATTTTAAAAGCCTTAATCTATATTTCAGGTTCGAGCATAAATCGTAGCAACGTTTACAGATGCGTGTATTTCGGTAGAACGTCGTCCTAGTAATTTTGCTCCGTTCACACTTCAGTCGATGAGTGCGCAAGGGAACTAGTGCGCAGAATTAGGACAGTTCAAGGAACGTCACCAATCGGTGTCAAACGTCATCATCGGCGCGAAAAATGGCGGTGCCGGTAGTCGCGCTGTTTGTGGTATTGCTGCTAAAAATGAGAATTTACTTAAACGTAATTTTTTAATTTTTGTCCACTTTTTTTTCTGGGTAATATCCTTCAGGGTTTAATTCCCGGCACCGCCAAGTTGCCTCTCTGGTGGGCCCTTAACCCCAGTCATATAAAAGAGAGAAATGTTAGTGGCTCATGATAAGAACGTTGCTGTACGTGTAGATTTATTTAGCAGACGTCACCATCCAGAGTGACTTTATCCAGGCATGTTGGAAAGCCAGTCATAATATTCTGACCGAACATTCTGATTGGACGAACAGTTTTTGGTCCTACGCCTTCCATGGAATATATAAATACATAAGAATACATTCAGACCAATTAACGAAATAATTACTATCAGGATGTGGAGAAACTTTCAACCAGCAGAACAAAAAACGTTTCCGAAGATAATCACCTATTGTAACTTTAATTTATTTAACGAAGTATTATTATTTTCTTACATTACACCTCCAGTTGTCTCCGCCTCTTTTTTTTCCCATATGAGACATTGAGAGAATTTTAGACAGCGGTGTTATAATTAGACGTTTTTTAACCCACTCAGCGAAGGTCAATAGATCCAAGGTCCAGTATTGTATTTTTGGACTCTTTTTCTAAATTTGGACGGGACAGCAGCGTCAGGAGGTTTTATATCTGAGTGGGTGGTTGCTACAAAAACACTTTTTTAGAGCGACCCGAAAGAGGGATTGAAGTAAAATCGATCCGGAATCGAGCGCACGGTGCTACAGAGAGGAGCGGTAGGTTATCTTTAGATCTGCTCGGCTTTTAAGCTGCCCCAACTTAATGACAACAAGCATAAAGTAGCGCTTTATCGACCGGAGTTGCATTTTGCATAACAAGGCTTTATGTGTGCGGCGTGTAAATCAGGACCGCGAAGTGTTCGGCTCGGCTCAGCAGTCGAAAATGATGAGATCGATGTTTACAAGATCTTTTTTTTTTTTTTTTTTTTGCAGCACGACCAAGTACGGCATCTTCACCTTCCTGCCTCGCTTCCTGTACGAACAGATCCGGCGAGCTGCCAACGCTTTCTTCCTTTTTATCGCTCTAATGCAGGTACAGCTCGATACACACATACACACACACCCACACACACATACACTCTAATGACCCAGAGGTAGATCAGTCCAAAATTCTTTACTATTTATGTTAGTACATTTAGACTTTTTAAAGTATGCTGTATATAGTAGGATTACCAGTAGTATGAGTAAAATTTGGAATGAACTACATCCGCCATGTCGATATTGTCATGTGACATACGACGTCAAAGCAGCACCAATGTAGCGGATGTAGTACTTTATTCCTACTACCCGTAACTATACTACATAGAATGTCAGGAAGTATGAACTAACTTGAATGTAGTACCTACTTCCTGGTACTTTGCAGTGGGTACAGAAAAGCACAGAAGATCCTAATGATCAAAGCTTAAAAAAGTGTAGAACCTTCACCAACTTCGTCTTTCTTTAAATTCCGCTACATTGATGCACCTCAGCCGAACGATCACGCAGTTTCAATATTCCTCTTCTATCTTTCCAAACTTTGCCCTGTCGTCCATCAGCCAGTTAAGACAGAATGTTGTGTTGCTCAACAGTGTCTTTGCAGAGACACTTAAAGTGCAGCTGAAATGGCTGCTTTATAGCTGTGAGACGTCTCCAGCATTAGTCTGCTCGAACCCCAGACGCATAAAAGAATCTAAACGTGTGTTTTTTAAAAGCATCTGAGGAAAGAAGGATGTAATGCGACTGTATCATGACATACCTGTACTGTGTTTGTGTGTGTGTGTGTGTGTGTGTGTGTGTGTGTGTGTGCAGCAAATCCCTGACGTCTCACCGACCGGACGCTACACCACGCTGGTGCCTCTCATCTTCATTCTCACCGTGGCTGGGATTAAAGAAATTATTGAGGATTATGTGAGTAAGAGCGCCCTCTGCTGTTTGTTTGATCAATACACCACAGTGTCTAGACAACGGCTCCGTCTGAAATCGCATACTATGTACTAAAGTAAGTACGTACTTCCAGACTGTTAAAAAAAGTACAATCTATATAGTATGGTTAAGAGTAGTATGAGTGAAATACTGCCATTTTTCAATGACATCCGCCATTTTTCAATGACACGTAAATTTAAAGTTGGATAAAGTTTAACTTAAATGAGTATAAACGAGTATTTATTTAGCTACAATAAACAATGCTTTTTTCTTTAAGTACGCACTGATATTAAATTATGCTTCATCGCCACGTTCCACCACTGCCGCATATGGCTAGTCGTCTGTCCCGCGGGATTATGGGATAGTCAAGTGTACATTTACGTGTAAGCATACTGTATTTTGCATACTTATACTAAGGATTCGGACATACTAATCACCTCACATACTCAGATTCGCCTACTATACAATATAGATGTATGAGGTTTCGAATTTCGGAGTCTGTAAGGGTACTAAAACTACAACTAAAAATGCTTTTTAGGATTTGACTCTAAACTGTGATTGGTTGCCTAACAGTGATTGGTTGCCTATGTCAGTCAGATGTCTTCTAGCTAATAATAAGCTGCAATGGCATCTGGTAGTCCGAAGGTCTAACAAAGCGGAAGTCATATCTCAGTGGTGAATGTGTTGGACTTCTGACTGGTAGTCCCAGCAGAACCAAGCAGTCCCTGCTGGGCCCCTGAGCAAGGCCCTTAACCCTCACCTGCTCAGGTGGATAGAATCTGGCTAAAAGCCAGAAGAGTAAATTTGAGTGTTTCTATTGCTGTGGTTGCCAGATTGGCTTAATATACAGCATTAATTTGAGAATTAATTTGAGAATTAATTAATTACATTATTTTCTTGTTGTACATGGCAACACTTTTTAGTTGACGGGTTGGAAAATTCGAATTATGAGCTTTATTCTTTTCTACCACTTTAAACTGGATCTTGTTTGAGTTGTAAGGTTTTTTCATGGATTTGTGTCAACCTGGCAACCCGGATAGTGACTCTGTCAATAAGCCCAAATTATTTTATGTCTGCAGAAAAGGCACAAAGCAGACAACACGGTGAACAAAAAGAAGACAACAGGTTGAGTATTGTTGTGTGTGTGTGTGTTTGTGTTTGTGTGTGTGTGTTAGATATCTTGTTAAAATAATTCCTCATGTTTTTTTCAATCATCTCCTTTAACTCTTTTTCCCCTCCAGTATTACGCAACAACACATGGCAGACAATTATCTGGAAACAGGTAACCGTATCCCTCTATTTTTTCCACACCCTCCCTCTTTATTTCCTTTTTCTCCTCTTTCAATCCATCTTTTTCTTTGTTTGTCCGGTTCTCTCATTTCCACTATGCCTGCTATTGTTGCGGACCATTTAGTCACGTTACCATTATTGGCTTTACGCTCTCAGTTGTGTCTTCTCACGTTCTTCATTTTCTCTCTCTCCTCCTGTTCCTCCTGTGTGTTATTTCTCTGTATATTTCTCGAACCTGTTCTCATTCTGAATCTCCCCCTCCTTTCATGCTGTCGCAATGCTGCACCTGCCCACTAGGTGGCAGTGGGAGACATAGTGAAGGTGACCAATGGGCAGCATCTCCCCGCTGACATGGTCATAGTGTCGTCCAGGTCAGCAACACTGTGTGTGTGTGTGTGTGTGTGTGACTAGCACTAGCAAGTGACTAGCAAGGCCGCTGATGTTTTTGCGTGGTGGGCGTGGCCTTTTTCCTATAGGAAATAATAATCGCAGTGTTTAGCTACAATGTGGCTAATGCAAATAATGACTATATTAAAATTTATTTTAAAAATTGTTGTGCGATTTATGCTACATGCTAGGCTAATAACGCTCTCTTTCCAAGCGCTACTTTTGTTGTGTTATAAATGGTTAATCTATAAGGTCAAGCTATAGATAGGAACAAGTTTTAAAAATTAAACGATCGCTCAGTGCTTTATCGCTTGCTAGTGTGGAGTAAGTTTGAGTGTATATGGTTACGGTATATGTTCGTGTGTTTGTGTTTAATTTTACGTAGCATTAGGTCACATCAAATAAGTCGTCCGATAACACATTAAAATTAAACGATTGTCATTTAAAAAAATAGTTTAAAGCTAATTTTTGCTTCTGTAGCCACGACGCTAATTTAGCTAACAAGAAATGTCCCATCTAAAGTCATTTACTTGCCCTAAACCGTGTTCATTATGACGAAACACATCTACGTCACTGTGTAGCTGAAGATGGGTGATGTTTTGGTGTGTGCCATTTTGGAGAACCAAACATTTTTTTTAGCTTAGCGCAGTTTTGAATAGTGTAGCTTAAGATGTTTTGGTGTGGCTATATCCTAAAAAATGAAACTTTTTGTGTTACGTTTGGTAATAAATCTCTATTTTAGAAGATATTTATTTCAGAAATGAGTTTAAGAAGATTAGCAAAGACATCCTGAGGAAAACTTGTGAATAAAATGAGGACAATTTGGTTAAAGGAAAATGTCTCGTGTGAGATGGAGCTGTGTTACTTATTTAATTAGCTTTATAATGAAGTGAAGCTCCAAAAAGCTGTAAATTAAACGTTTCACTCATCTGTTAGATTAATTTTTTTTGATGTTCTTCTGATCTTCCGCATGATAATTGGTAAAATAATCTAATTAAAGTGAATAAATAATTAAAATGTTCTGTTGTTCTTCTCACAGTGAGCCTCAGGCTATGTGCTACACCGAGACATCGAACTTGGACGGAGAAACCAACCTGAAAATCCGACAAGTCAGTCAAACTTACTAGCGAGTGTGTGAGTGTGTGTGTGTATGTGTGTGTGTGTGTGTTTAGTGTTTACCTGAATGACTGTAAGGTGGTAGTAAGATGTTAGACTGCTAACTGCTAACTAAACACTTTCTCTCAGCTAACAGGAAGTTCTTTAAAATTATAAATAAAACATTTGACAGATGGGATATTTTCTGTCACATATGTAATATTACATAAGCTGTGTGTGTGTGTGTGTGTGTGTGTGTGTGGGTAGGGTCTTTCTCTCACAGCCAGTCTGCAGTCTGTAGAGGAGCTCATAGGTCTGTCCGGTCGCCTGGAGTGTGAAGGACCTAACAGACACCTGTATGACTTCACCGGGACATTACGACTGGACAACCATAAGTGTGTGCCCCCCCATTTATCATCACATACATATGTGTTTATTAAACTTCCTGTACCTGATGTAGTCTCACTCTTTCGTCTATAATATATTCTGGAAAGTCTTTCCACTAGAATGGGTCGTGTGACTGTGTGGATTCGATCTTCAGTCACAATAGTATTTATGAGATCAGACACTAAGGTTGAGGTGAGGAGGTCTGGGGTTCATTCGGGGTTCCAGTTCATTCCAAAGGTGTTTAGTTCAAAGAGGTTGAGTCAAAATCAAGACTCTGTACAGGACATGAGACTTCTTCTACACCAATCAGAACACAGCATGTCTTTATGGAGATCAGAGGTTTGTGCACAGAAGCATTGTCATGCTGGAACAGGGTTTAGGTCTCTTAGTTCCGGTGAAGGAATAATGGAATGCTATAACAGTTCAAGAAAGACACATGTATGATGTGATGGAGTAGTGGTGAGGGGCATCGGTAGCGCATTGGTTAAGGTGTTGGACTGCCACCTGGAAGATTGTGGGTTTGATTCCCAGCACCACCAAGTTGCCACCGCTGGTCCTCTGAGCAAGACCGTTAACCCTCAATTGCTCAGTTGTATAACAATAGATAAATGCTATAAAAAAATATACTTAGCAGGGGTTTTTTCCACCTACAGTCCAGTTCCTCTTGGACCGGACCAGGTTTTACTCCGGGGAGCACAGATTCGAAACACGCAGTGGGTTGTAGGAATCGTCGTCTACACCGGACACGACTCGAAACTTATGCAGGTCAGTAAAACACTTTCTTTAAATCAAATGAAAAGTTTCACATTAGGACAACTGAGATCCTATAGTGTGACACACACACACACACACAGGCTTGAAAGCAGACGCTTGGGTTTAAACATGTGGTTAAAAGCTGTTGGAAAACCCTGTTTAAGGGGGTCATAATGCCTACAGGACAAATCAGTTGTGAAGCTAATTTGCATCATTTGAATGGCTGATGGGCAGCATGGTGGCTTAGTGGTTGGCATGGTTGCCTCACTGTGAGAAGGACCCGGGTTTGATTTTCCTGCAGGGGTCTTTCTGTGTGGAGTTTGCATGTTCTCCCCGTGCTTGCGTGGCTTTTCTGCGGGTTCTCCGGTTTCCTTCCACAGTCCAAAAACATGTATGTTAGATTAATTGGTGATTCTAAATTGCCCATAGGAGTGAGTGTGTGTGTGTGTGTCCCTGTGATGGACTGGCGACCTGTCCAGGGTGTCCCCCTTCTGTCTTTTGCCCTTTCAGAGACGGCTAGGATAGACTCCAGCAGATCCTTATGACCCCGAATTAGGGAATAAGCAGGTATAGAAAATGAATAGATGGCTGATTTATTCTTTAAATCATATATGTAACCCGACTTTTTTTGACCCGATTTCTACTTGAAATGCCCCGTGTTCCAAAAGTGACGGGTCGGTACTGCATACACACTGTAAAATAGTGTAGATATGTTCGTCTAGTAGCACCCAGGGTAAAATTAAAACACAGAAATGTGTCTGTTCCACTCACAATCTTCCTAAATCTTTGGATTTCACGCTGCTGTTAATGATGATGTAATCTAACATTCCCGTTTTGCCGTCTGGCAGAATTCCACTAAAGCTCCTTTGAAGCGCTCCAACGTGGAACGAGTGACCAACGTCCAGATCCTGGTGCTGTTCGGGATCCTCCTTGTCATGGCACTGGTGAGCTCTATCGGTGCGGCCATTTGGAACAAGCAGTACAAAGATGTGGAGTGTTGGTACCTCTCCCGAACGGGTACACACACACACACACACACACACACACTTTACACTTTACACTTTACTTTTAGAAAGAGAGTGAGAGAGAAAAAGTGAGAGAGAAAAAGAGCAACAGGAGAGAGAGAGAGAAAAAGAGAGAGAGAGAAAGAGAATTGATGCTAAATAATTCTACAGAATTGACTTAAGGTTTATGGACACAATTAAAAATATTTTTAAATAATTTAATGTAAAATAAAAAAGACTGTTAATGTGTGTGTGTGTGTGTGTGTGTGTGTGTGTGTGCTATGTTATAGGTGACATCTCTCTGAATTTCTGGTACAATCTGCTGACCTTTATTATTCTATACAATAACCTGATTCCCATCAGTCTTCTAGTCACGCTGGAGGTGGTGAAGTTCACACAGGCCCTTTTTATAAACTGGGTAGGCATTGTGTGTGTGTGTGTGTGTGTGTGTGTGTGTGTGTGTGTGTGTATGTGTGTGTGTCAACTTTAAAAGGTTTGTTTTTCTATAACTCGCAATTTTAACTTAAAGATTAATGCATTTTTACGGGATGATGACTTGTAGACAGAAATACAGTAATAACCCGCTTTTAGTCACATTATAAAAAGCTTCAGGATGCAAAATGTGTTAAGTGTGTTTTTGTCAGCTTGTGCAAAAAAACCCCAAAAAACGTTATGTTTGTTGTAATAGATGCATCAGGAATCATTTTTTATTCATGTACTTTGCCACCTTATTTTTTTTTCTGCAGCTTTAAGCTAAATTGTAATCTGTTTCTTCAGGACAGGGAGATGTACTACGCCGAGACGGACACTCCGGCCATGGCCCGTACGTCCAATCTGAATGAAGAGCTCGGTCAGGTGATCCCAAGTCCCGCCTTCCAATCTATTAACCACTTATCTATCAAACCGCTCTTAATGTAAACATTTGTCAATTTTAATTCCTGTTTCCCTTCTGGTTCTCTCTCTCTCTCTCTCTCTCTCTCTCTCACTTTTCCAGGTAAAGTATCTGTTCTCGGATAAAACTGGAACGCTCACCTGTAACGTCATGCATTTTAAGAAGTGCACCGTCGCCGGGATCACATACGGGTAAATTCACATCCTTAAATGCGTTCTTAGCTAACAGCGTATTGACCTGTTGGTGTGTGTGTTTGTATTTGTGTGTCTGGAAATCATTGATCCGTCATTGGTCTAACCGCAGGCACTTCCCAGATCTGGACACCGATCGATCCATGGAGGATTTCAGGTTAGGAGACGTTCTGTCTCTGAAACGCAGCTAATTCGGAGTCAGACTAAAAGCACAGCGTTTTAACAAATATTTCTTTTATTCTCTGTTTCACTCACAGCCAACTTCCCTCTAACAGTCACGGTTCCACCGAGTTCGACGATCCCGCTCTCATTCAGAACATAGAGAAGAATCATGTGAGTGATTCCATCTGATAAAAAATTTTTTTTTACAAAAAATCTGCTCAAATCTGTTAAGAAATATCTTTACATGCATATATTTTCTACAAATACATTTTCTTAGTATAATTTCGTATAATATCTGTATAAAAAACATCATTGAATATAATAAACGAGGCGTGGCTTTAATGCTAGTCAGTTGAGTAAAGGAGGCGTGGCTTTCAATCTTAATAGTCCCAGAAAAAAAGGCGTGGCTTTTAAGCTAATCAGTCTCAGTAAATGAGGCGTGGCTATTATGCTAATCAATCGCAATAATGGAGGTGTGGCTTTTATGCTAATCAGTCTCAGTAATGGAGGCGTGGCTTTTATGCTAATCTGTTGAAGTAATGGAGGCTTGGCATTCATGCTAATCAGTTGCAGTAAAAAAGGCGTGGCTTTCATGCTAATTAGTCCCAGTATGATTGTTGGTTGTTCAAGTCCTCATTAATTCTGAAAAATACATATTTGTGTACCTCCTTGGTTGCTTGGGCAGCCATGCTGCCGCTGTAGCTAATCTATCCTGAGAAATTTCCTATACCCCTTTGTCCTTAAAAATCTTCGTTTGAAGGGGGATTTGGCCCTTCTACCTACCCCTACACATACATCCAAAAGGGATTTAGGACACTTCTACCCTACTAGAAGGCCAAACTGATGAAGTGACTGATTGAGTGTAAGATTGGAAATGTTCTTTGTTATATCACCCTGAGATAAATTTTGGTTGAACTGTATTTTCGGTTTTAAAAATATATTCAATCGAGCATCATATGGGCTTTTCCATTAAATTATGAATCACAGACTTTATTACATCTCACCAACTTCCCTCTTCCTCCTCTCTCTGTCCTTTCCTGCAGCCCACCTCTCCTCAAATCTGTGAGTTCCTCACCATGATGGCCGTATGTCACACTGTGGTTCCTGAGCGAGATGGAAACCAGATCATATACCAGGCTTCCTCACCAGGTGTGACATCCAATCAGAACATTTTAAACAGGATTTCTGATAACTTTGTATTTGTTGACCTCCTGGTGCTCTGTGCCGGGTAAACAGTGTGTGTTTCTGTGGTGTTTAGATGAGGGAGCGCTGGTTAAAGGTGCCAAAAGTCTGGGATTTGTGTTTACAGCAAGAACTCCACATTCAGTCATTATAGAAGCGGTCAGTGTCTTCTCACACCTTCAACAAATAAGCTTGTGAGCCTGATGCGTACGGTGTGTTTACACTGAAAAAAAAATGCTTTTTGTCATGTTTGTGACGTTAGTGTGTTTTTTGTTTTGTGTGTAAAACAGCGTGGGAAAGAAATGACGTACGAGCTGCTGAATGTGCTGGAATTTTCAAGGTAAGGACTTGGATCAGACCATCACACACCATGTTTAAACTATTACTAACGGGTAAATAAACACCATTTTACACAACGTGAAAATACTGTAAATAAGATTTATACCGTGTGATATATAATGTTATAGTGAGTTAACAGATGTGCAAAGGCTCCACCTCTTTATCTGGCCACACCAGACTGACATGAAAAAATGCCACGCCTTCCCCTGAGATTGACATGAAAAAAGGCCACGCCTCCTTCTGGGGCTGACAATTAAAAAGGCCATGCCCTCTCTGGGACTGACATGAAAAGGGAACCTTTATAGCACCTTTATTACTGGTGCTAAAAAGCATGAAAGCCACGCCTTCATCATTGGGACTTTCAAGTACAAAGGCCACGCCTCCTTTTTTGGGCCTGACAAGCATAAAGGCCATGCCCTTTTTCACTAGGACTGACAAGCATGAAAGGCATGCCTTCTTTACAAGGACTGATTAATATGAAAGCCACGCCTTCTTTTCTGCAACTGATTAACATAAAGTCACGCCTCCTTCACTGAGACTATTTGGCATGAAAGCCACGACTTCTTTACTGTGACTGATTAGCATGAAAGAAATGCCTCCTTTACTGTGACTGATTAGCATAAAAGCCACGCCTTCTTTACCGAGACCTGGAGGCCACAAGGACACGAATTTTTAATGGTTCTGACAGGCACAAAGGCCACGCCTCCTCTACAATGACTGACAGACCCAAAGTCTATATCACTGTTACTGACAGTCAGAGGCCACACCCCTTTTAACCTCTTCACACACTGTTTTCTTCGTTGCAGCAACCGAAAGCGTATGTCAGTAGTAGTTCGCACGCCAAACGGAAAACTGCGCCTGTACTGCAAGGGAGCAGTGAGTTGTCAAACACACACACACACACAGACACATTCAATAGCACAGCTCAGCTTAATGTGATGATGTCATGCCCATGTTACAGGATAACGTGATCTTCGAGCGACTGAACGAAGCCTCGCAGTACAAAGACCTGACCGTGGCTCACCTTGAACAGTTCGCCACTGAAGGTGGGAAGATCTTTCTTCATCTGTTGTTGCGATGCTGCTTCTGTGTGTGTGTGTGTGTGTGTGTGTGTAATACAATCACGACACATGTTTGCATGTGCTGGCAGGTCTACGGACTCTGTGCTTTGCCTATGTGGATCTGAAGGAGAGCATCTATCACGAGTGGCTTAAGGAGTATAATCGTGTAAGCACAATTCTCAAAGACCGAGCACAGAAACTGGAGGAATGCTACGAACTGCTGGAGAAGGTAGCTGATACATTTATGGAAAAAACACCCCGATAATCATCAGGTTCCAAACACTTTCAGTCCTGCGTGATGTTGGGTGTAAATCAGTCAGTACACAATCTCTGGTCTGGAAGGTCCAACCTTTAGGGTGAAAGATTTTATTTCTGTGCTGCAGCATGTGACCAGAAGGGGGCGGTGTGGTCTCACATATCTTAGTAGCTCCACCTTTAACCAGGTTGATTAAAATTGTTATGAGGAAAAGTTAATTCCAGCGTAGTAAAAAGAACACACACTCTTCTGTACACATGTACATATATAGCATTAAAAATAGAGATAGAGGTTACCAGTGTGTGTGTGTATGTGTGTTTGTGTGTGTGTGTGTGTGTGTGTGTGTGTATTAGAACTTCTCCTCAGATGAGCAGCTGAAGGGTGGGGGGTTTAGACCACAGTGGGGATAATTACCTGCACCAGTCTGCCAAGAGCCTCATAAAGCTAGAGTCAACAACACCACTATGTTACCATCACACACACCGTCTTCTCTTGCTCTGGTTCTCACGCACACACACACACCCACACACCCACACACATACAGTGACAATAACTGATAGCAAAAGAGAAGACACACTGATATTAAAGCATAACATGTGAAATAAAGTAAAACATGGTGTGTCATGCTGGTATAGGAAAATAATCAACAGCAGGGTTGTGATGATCAAGTTTAAACAGAGTTAATAAAAAAATGTTTAAAAAATATATTAATATTATATAAAAAATATTTACCAAAGGAGTAGTTAATCTAGAAATGTTACATATTAGAACCAGAGCATGAATACAAACAGGATTCGATTTACCGCGCCGGAAACTACTTTCAGATCTGACTATTATTCCACACCTTCTGACCAATCAGATTAGAGAATACAGCAACGCTGTTGTGTTGTACAGGACCTGTTGTTGCTCGGCGCCACGGCTATAGAGGACCGTCTGCAGGCCGGAGTCCCCGAGACCATCGCCACTCTTATGAGGGCCGACATCAAGATATGGGTGCTGACCGGAGACAAACAGGAGACAGCTATCAATATCGGTGTGTGTGTGTGTGTGTGTGTGTAAGACACAGAGAGAGCGAGATAGAGACAGAATTAAAGGGAAACAGATAAAGAAAAAGTAAGCAATAGAGACAGATGAGGAGAGAAAGAGATAAAGACAAAGAGACAGGGAGAGAGAGAGAGAGAGAGAGAGAGAAAAAAAAGAGAGAGAGACAGATATCAGTATTCACAGACACTCTTACATTATGAAAAAACTGCTGGTATTTTAGAGCATGGGAAATTTCTCAGGAGTTGCATGCTTTTCAACTGAGTGTGTTTGTGAGAGAGCGAAAGAGAAGGAGGGGGAAAGAGGGAGTGAATTATAGAGTGAGCTATAGAATGAGAGTGGGTAAGAGAGAGTGAGTGATTTTGTCAGAGGGTAAGTGAGTAAGTAAGTGAAAAAATGAGAGAAAATTTGTGAAAGAGAGAGAGAGAGTGAGAGTGAGTAAAAGTAAGAGAGGGAGTAAGAGTGTGAGTGAGTGAGTGAGTGAGTGAGTGTGAGAGTGAGTGATAGTGAGTGAGTGAGTGAGTGAGAGAGAATGAGAGTGAGTGAGTGAGTGAGAGAGAATGAGTGAGTGAGTGAGTGAGTGAGAGAGAGAACGTGAGTGAACATGAGTGAGAGAGAGTGAGAGGGTGAGTAGGTGAGTGAGAGTGAGTGAGTGAGTGAGTGAGTAGGTGAGAGAGTGTAAAATTGTGGAATGTATCTTATTATTGAAGAGATGATGATTAAATGTATATTATAAATAAAAATAATCGCAATAATAACATTTCTTATGTACAGGTTACTCCTGCAGACTGGTGTCACACGGCATGTCCCTCATCATTGTCAATGAGGACTCTCTGGATGTGAGTGTTGGGTAATCTCACATGTCTGTGTGTGTGTGTGTGTGTGTGTGTGTGTGTGTGTGTGTGTGTGAGAGCAGGGTGTGGCGTACATAGGTAGGTGTGTTCCTTTGTTTCTTTGTGCAGGTGAAGGTAATTAAAGTGTCTGGTGTCATCTGGGAGAGCGGGATGTAAGACACAGAGACAGCGCTCTCACTATCAAACACACACACACACACACACACACAACACTTCTTAATGTAGTACACCCAGATTGCGTTGTGTACAGTGTGTTAGCCTAAACAGTCATTACTCTACCAAGTTGCAGCGATGGTTGGATTGAAACTTATCTCACACACACACACACACACACACACACACTTTAATAGATTTTGTGTAAGTGTGTGTGTGGGGGGTGTAACAGCTGCTTTTTTGCTTTTGTATATAATAGAAAGTGTTTGATGATGTCTTCATTTCATCATCTTGTGATTGGTCAGTTTTGTTCTATTACACAGGAACAATAGATTTGTATTCACATTATTTGTGCGTGTGTGTGTGTGCGTGTGTGTGTAGTGACGACTGGGCAGTAATCTGATCTGCTTTTTCTGCTCCATTTTGTCAAAAAAAACAAGCTTCCTGGGTCGCCAAAATGAAGACTGTGACAGGTTCTAACTGTCACCCAACCAACCTACACACACACACACACACACACACACACCGCAGACAAGCCCATTTCACAGCTGTTGTCCTTGTAATACACACAGTTGTTCTTGTCCAAACAAATTCGTTTTGGTGGTTTTTGACTTTTTTCACACACTTTAATTATCTAGTGACCACACACACACATGCTCATGCACACACATGCACAAACACAGACGCAGACACACACACACACACACACACACACACACACACAAACACACACACACACACTTTTATATCGTATTAAGCATTTGTAATTCGTTAATGGAAATACCCCACAACTGTATGTGTGTGTATGTGTGTATGTGTGTGTGTGTGTGTGTGTGTAAACAGACACCGGCTTTGAATGAAGAAGGCGTCTGGTGATATTTAACAGCAGTTGGCATCAACTCTTACATGTGTGTGGGTGTGTGTGTGTGTGTGTGTAAGTATCTGAATTCATAAGTATATACAGTGCCTTGAAAAAGTATTC
This sequence comes from Bagarius yarrelli, assembly GCA_005784505.1. Taxonomy (NCBI): domain Eukaryota; kingdom Metazoa; phylum Chordata; class Actinopteri; order Siluriformes; family Sisoridae; genus Bagarius; species Bagarius yarrelli. Next base: position 2,719,780 of record VCAZ01000024.1, read on the forward strand.
ATACCCCTTGAACTACCCCATTTCACATTTTGTCACGTTACAACCACAGAACGTAAATGTTTTTCATTGAGATTTTATGTAATACAGCAACACAAAGTAACACATAATCGTGAAGTGGAACAAAAATCATCTACAGTTTTCTGAAAAAGTGGCATAAAGAAAGCCATTGTTGAAAGAAATACATGCGAAGTCCCGTTTGCACTTTGCCACAAGTCGTGTAGGGGACACGACAAACATGTGGAAGAAGGTTCTCTGATCAGATAAGACAAAGCGCTATGTGTGGCGGAAAAGTAACCCTGCTTATCACCCTGAACACACCATCCCCACTGTGAAACATGGTGGTGGCAGCATCATGCTGTGGGGATGCTTTTCGTCAGCAGGGACAGGGAAGTGGACAGGCAGGGACACTTTTCAGACTTTTATTTTGCTTAAAATTTTAACACTTAACGATTATGTGTTACTTTGTGTTGGTCTATTACATAAAATCTCAAGTAAAATACATTTACGTTTGTGGTTGTAAAGTAACAAAATGTGAAAAAGTTTAAGAGGTATGAATACTATGTGTGTGTGTGTGTGTGTGTGTGTACCAGTAGGTATAGTTGTGTGTGTGTGTTTGTTGTTTTTTTTAATAAAAAGCTGATAAGACATGAAGAGTTTAAGAACACATCCACCAACCACTGTACCAGTATATGTCTGAGTGTGTCTGTGTGCATGTGTGTGTGTGTGTGTGAACATGGATTTTTGTCGGTTCCCAGCCCAATGCTGCTGAAATAACATTTAACTTGTGTCATGGAACACACTCTGTAGCCGTGTCCTAAAATGGAGCGCTCGAACACGCAGGTCTAAGAAAAAGTGTGTGTGTTTGTGTGTGTGTTAAGTGAGGATGTGTGAAACATTACAAAGTGTTCATAGTAATGACATTGTGATGGATTATAGCGTCCCCTTAACACTACAATCTGTTTTTGCTCTCTCTCCCTCTCTCTCTCACACACACACACACACACACACACACACACACACACACACACACACACACACACACACACACACACCACTGTAAGTCTTTTAATCCACGTAGTTATTCGAGTCATCCCGCATTTTCCACACTTTAGACTCATCCACATGCCGAACTTGTCGCAAACTCGGCATTCGACCTGTATTTCAATAATTAAGTATGCGCATACATTTGCATATATTTAAATGATAATAAGGACGTAATGGTAGAGTAATAGAATAAAAGAATTGAACAGAAAAAAAAACCCTCGTAGGCTTTAATTCTCAGGTAGAAGAATCTAGGAATCTGCAGCCATCAAAAGAACACCAGAGAAACCCACAGGAATTTTTTTTTTAATTTTAAAAATCTATGTAAAAATAAAATAATAAAAACACAAGGTATCAAAACAATGATTTATCATTTATTTTATTATTCATAACAAGCATATTTAATTTCAGTGAGAATAACGGTACAGCACATTTCATTTCCCACCTGCATCTGTTGGGTGCAAAAGTCTTGGCACCCATTGAGTAAAATAGTGGATATTAACACCGACATTAATATTAAAATAATATATATGAATACAACTGTATAAGAGCTATTTAAAGGTGCAACAGACACAAACACTCACACACACTCACTCACCCACACATACACACACACACACACACACAAGTCATATCTACTCCTTTATCAGTGTTTAATGGTTTTTTCCTCTCCATTTTCACTGGAAAGGTGGCTGAAAGCTGAATTCCTGATTCAATCGATAAACAACATCATACACACACTCACACACACACACACACACACACACACACACACTCACAAACGCAGGTGGCAGGAAGCATGTTCCTTATCCATGCTGATCTAAGAACAGACATTGGAGCTTGCTTTAGCTAGTCAGATATCGGATCGGGATCTGTTCTGAGATCAGATAGTGACTCTAGACTCCAGAAATGGGCGGAGTTAAGGGGGTGATATGCTAACTATGGTCATGGATGTTGAAAATTGCCCGCCAGTTGCCATGGCATTGGCACGCACCGGATGGAAAGTGTTCAGGTGGTCAGTTGTTTGTGTGTGTGTGTGTGTGTGTAAGTGAGGAGGAGGGGGTGTGCAGTACGGTTCACATGGTTTTCATTACAGTCTATAGGAAGTTTGTTTATTTTATTAGCCCTTTTTTTTTTTAATCAACAGTACCATCTGTGAATGGCTTCCGGCGCACACACACACACACACACACACACACACACACACACACTATAAACAAGTCAGACATATACACTTTTAAAATGTATTACAATATAACTAAATAGATTGGAACAATATAAATATTAGAAACAGTTACCAGGTCTGTGTGTGTGTGTGTGTGTGTGTGTGTGTGTGTATATACTGATGTGTTTCTTGTGTCCTGTAGGCGACCCGGGACACGCTGGTGGCTCACTGCTCGTCTCTCGGTGACTCACTGGGGAAGGAGAATGATTTAGCGCTCATTATTGATGGACAGACGCTCAAATACGCTCTATCGTTTGAAGTGCGTCAGTCGTTCCTCGACCTGGCCCTGTCCTGCAAGGCGGTTATTTGCTGCAGGTACTGCTCACACACACACACACACACACACACACACACACATTTACATTTAGGGCATTTGGCAGATTTCCTTTTCCTGAGCGACTCACATTTACCTCTGATATACAGCTGAGCAATGAGGGGTTAAGGGGCCCTGCTCAGGGGCCCAACACTGGCAACTTGGTGGTGCTGGGAATCTACGATCTTGTTTAAGGCGCCACCAGATCCTAGGCCGACCCTGGCTATATCCTTGCATACAGTACTCTTATAAACTACGTTGGGCTACTTCAGAACGGATCGTAGCCAGTAAACCTACATCTGCGTCCACCTTCAACGGCTAATTAGCATTTATCAGCGTTACAGAAACACTTATTAATTTGTCGGAAATACACAATCTAGTTCGGTTCAGATTGCACACAACATCCGCACACAAAGTTTAAACATGAGGCTGTTATTCGACTCTGGTTGCTTGTAAACAAAGCGGCTCGCTAGTTACACCGGCAGCGCTAATCTGCTAATAATCGCTAATAGTCTTTTTTTTCCTCAGGGGAAAAATATATGCTGCAAAACTAGCTGAATTATTTTTAGTAATTACAACGATATAGTGATGTCACTAAGGTGTGAAGTAGGTGTGTGTGTGTGTGTGTGTGTAGGTAAAGGTTCTGTAGTGCCTCAGGTAAGTAAATAAATAGCGCTAATGAAAGCTCGGTGCTTGGCGCGCACAACACACAGCTCTGTGCTGAGGGTAATATAATCCCCCCGAGTTGTGTGCAAATGTCAGCCTACTGACTCATTTGCTGTGATTATCCCAGAACACACACACACACACACCCACCACACACACACACACACACACACACACACACACACACACACACACACACACACACATGCACTGTTTTTCTTTACAGTCAGCTAATAATAATCCCCATGTTTTGTTTT